>VXBC01008017.1:42894-58201 GCA_013399945.1 Ploceus nigricollis | reverse complement strand
CTCCTGCCGTAATGAGCCCAAGAACGGCGCCGCCAAACTGCACGGCGGAGCTCTTCGGCCGTAATGCTCCGAGTGGCAGCGCAGTGCCGCCACCGGGACTGAGCTGGGAAGATCTCAGGAATTAGAGAATCACAGAATCAGTTAGGTGGGAAAAGATCTCTGAGATCGTGCAGCCCAAACTCTGACCCAACACCACCATGTCAACTAGACCATGGCACTAAGTGCCACATCCAGTCTTTCCTTAAACATCGCCGGGGACGGTGACTCCACCGCCTCCCTGGGCAGCCCATTCCAATGCCTGGCAAACCTTTCCGTGAAGAAATTCTTCCTGATGTCTAACCTCAACCTTCACCGGTTGCCAGGGGGAAGACGTCGACTCCCACCTGGCTACAACCTCCTTTCAGGAAGTTGTGGACGTCTCAGAACAGCCCTGGGAGGTGTGGAAGTGCCCCAGGACAGCAAGGGGCAGTTTGCAGAACAGTGTCCAGCACCAGCCCCAGGAGTTTCGGGGGAGTAACCCTGGGACTGCCCTGGGGGACTCTGGGGGTAACCCCAGGCAGCTCATGGAGTGTCTGTGAGGATGTCCTGGAGCAGCCTTTGCAGGAGCTGGGGTGGTCCTGGACCAGCTCAGGAGAGGTTTGCTAAAGGGTGGCCGCAGTCTGTCCCCTGTAGTCCCTTCTCTGGGGGTTCTCTGACCCAGGTGTAGGGTGAGATGGGAACCTCAGAGCAGGCTGAGTGTCTGGGGAGACTCCAGAGTTTCTCCAGTATCCAGGCCCTGTGGGTTCCCCAGGGAATAAGGCCACGGATGCGGGGGTCCAACAGGGTGGCCATGCCCCCCCACCACCACCTCCCAGCCCTTTTCTGCCTCAGCAGAGCTGGACAATCCACCCTTGTCCCTAGCAGGTCTGAAGTAGGTCAGGGAGGCTGGGCCAAGCTCCTGGGGAGGGGAGTGGGTGGCAGGGTGTGCAGAGGGCCCCAGGCACCCGCCCCAGTGGCCACACCACAAGATTGGTGCCCACCCCCTGTCCTGGTAGGACCCCAATGTCCCCAGCCCAGGGGATGCAGGGCATTTCCCTAACCCCCCTTGGTCTCCTGGGGTGGTTTGGGATCCCTCTGCATCCCTGCAGGCTCTGCACCCCTTCTGGGAGCTGGGGTCCCATGGATGCAGGTTGGGGTGGCTGAATCCTGAGGGACAGCACCCAGTATGGACACCTGGGAACTTGGTTTTGGGGAGTGAGCCTGGAGCTGAGCTGGGTGGGAGCTGCGGGATGAGAACAAGGAATACTGAAGACGGGAGAGGGATTTCTCACCCCTTAATTGCAGTTAATGATTGATGAACATGTTTACTGCAGGAGGCAAAGGTCTGGCAGTGTCAAGATGCGAGTGCAGAGGCAGCATCGCCAGGGACACAGCCACAGGTAAGGGATGTCAGCCTCTATCCCAGCCCCCATGGGCACCTTGCTGCATGGAGGGGAGGTGGGGGTGTCTGTCAGCCGTGGAGCTGCCCACAGGCGCTGGCACAAGGAGGGAGACACCGTGGTCGTACCATGGGTTACTCTTGGACTCCAAGCACTGCTTGGAGAGGCCCTGTTGGGGACAAGCAGTGTGCTCCAGCCATGCCCAGGACAGGCTCCTGCGGTCCCCCAGGCACACCTAAAGTCTCCTCTACCTGGAGGTCAACCCTGTCCTCCCATGCCATTCCTCAGGGAGCCCATGCCCAGGAGTGCAGTGTGGAGCCTGGTGTTTGCTCCCCAGCCCGGCTCACCAGAGGGGACTGTCCCCACCAGCACCTCTCCTGCCCTGGTGGCTGCTCCCCAGGAGGGATTTGGGGGGCAGGCCTCAGTCTCTCAGGTGCTTGTTCCCTGGTGTGTGCCCACAGGCATCCTGGCAGGATGGCATGGAGCTCTTTGGTGCTGCTCCCCTTCCTCCTGGCAACAGGTAAGGGCTCCTCTTGGTGATCTGGCATGGGCGGGTGGGAGGTGTTGGAGCTGCTTTCCACCCCCAACACTCCTTCTCCATTCCCTGGGGAAAGCTGCAACCCCAAAACAGCTGCCTGCTCCACTGGAGATCCAGGGCAGGGCAGAGATGGACAGCAGGGAAAGCGTGGGGGCTGCAGCTGGAAGAGAAGCGTGGTCTGGAGGTGTGGGATGAGCACAAGGGCGAGAGGGCTGGCGGTTCCCCTGCCTGCCATGGAGACCCAAACCACAGCTGGGAGCTGGGGCTGGAGCTGAGGAGGTGCTGCCAGACGTGGGTCTGCCAGCAGAGCCCAGCACAGTGATGGTGCTCAGCTCCTCTTCCCTGTAGTCTCAGGAAACACAGTCCCCATCCTCAACGAGACCATCTTCTACGTGCCTGAGGACCTGGAGCCGGGTGAGTAGGGCGGTCTCGAGAAGGGTCTGGGGTGTCAGAGGAGTGACTGGGGGGTTCTTGGGCAGGGGCTGACACTGCCTGTGCCCCCAGGCCAGTTTGCTTTCCAGCTGAAGGCTTATGACCTTGACAACGACCCTCTCACCTACCAAATCGGAGGGACAGACGCCTTCTACTTCTCTGTTGACTCCAAATCAGGCAAAGTGACACTGAGGAACTCCCTGGACCGTGAGGTGAGGGCAGAGGATGGGGTCAGATGTCCCTGCCTGAGTGGGAGTCTGGGGGTATGGGGATGGAGGGCAGAGCCTGTGGGTCACTCCGTGGCCCCAGAACCCAGCTCCTGGAGGGGAACTTGTCCTCACAGAGGTTGGGGCTCAGCCATCCAAGGATTGAGCTTCACACTGGCCCTGACCAAGTCCTGCCTTGTGTCCCCTCAGCTGCAGCCCAGGCTCACCATCATTGCCAGAGTGTGGGATGGTGTAAATAATGAGGTGAGTGCTGGGGCAAGGGCTGGGTGGCTGCAGGTGGAAGGGAGCTCCCACGGACAAGGCTCAGTGGGAAGGCAATTGGAAGCAGGTGGGTGATGCTGGCTGGCCAGAACTGCATCCAGCTCTGCTGGCCACCATCTCCCACACACCCATCCTTGTGCCCTCTCTGACACCTGGTAGGTCTCCAAAAAAGTCACCATCATCGTGGAGGACCGCAATGACAACGCCCCAGTCTTCCAATACCTGCCATACAATGCCATCATCGCCGAGGTACCTCTCTGGGACCTCCCAGCCCCCACGGGCAGCAGGGCAGGGGTGCTGGGTGGCTCCTGTGGCATGGGTGTGCCAGCAGTGGGACAACAACGGGCTGGGAACAGTGTGAGCCCACACCTGGGTGTGTGGTGACAGTGTGCCTGGGCGTGGGGGTGTCCATGGTGCAGCCAGCACCTGGGAGCACTCTTTCACCAGGGCAATTCCCGATGGGAGCCTCTGTGTCACCCTGAGACGCTGGAATGTGACTGGGACTCTGCCCTTGCAATGAGTTCAGGGTGTGCCCAAGCTACCTGTCAGCCCAGGACACCGTGACATTGGATCAAGGTGTAGATGGGGCTTGGGCTGAGCTCGACCCCCATCCAGCAGCTCCAGGGCTGGGGTGTAGCCTCTGCTCCCAAGGGGCCCCAGGGAGGGTAGTGAGAGGGTCCAGCCTCTGCCCGGCCTGAGCAAGGGCAGCAGCTCGTCCCTGTGTGTCCCATGGCACTGGGTAGCGCCTGCAGCCCTGCAGGGCCAGGACATGCCAGGGCAGAGCCAGCAGGGTCCAGGCCCAGCATCACCCCCCTGCTCTTCCACCACCACCCCCTGTGTGCCCAGAACACGAGCGTGCACAGCATCATCTACACCGTGTTTGCCAACGACAGCGACACTGGGAACGCCTCCAAAGTCAGCTACAGCATCGAGGAGGTGAGCACAGGGCACTGTGGGGTGGTCATCCCACAGCCAAACCCCACCCCTGGGCCACCCCTGGGCCACCCCTGTGGTGCTGAGGTGCTGGGGAACACGGCCAAGGCAGACCCATATCTCTGGGGGTGCAGGGAGGTTTTGGGCAATGGGTGCACGGTGCTGAACAGTTTCAGGCCGGGGATGAGCCAGGTGGTTGGGGGTCCCCATGAGCCAAGCCTGGCAGAAGGACGGGGATAGAGCCCCCACCTCTGCTGGGACACCTCTGCTCCCTGCCTTGGTGACACAGGCCGATGTCCCCTGCTCAGGTGATCCCAGACAACATGAACAATCTCCAGCTCTTCTACATCCTGACCAATGGGAGTGTGGTGCTCAATGGTTCCCTGGACTATGCCAAGAACACTTTCTACCAGATCAAGATCCTTGCCCAGGTGGGGACCATCCAGGCTGGGGGTGCAGGGCTGCCAGGTAAGGGGCTGTGTGACTGACAGGTGCTCTGCTCCTCAGGATGGCGGGGGATGGCTGCACAACAATTGGACCATCCAGAAGAGCTTTACTTACCTGTCCCTGACCATTAAGGACGTGCCCAACCTGGACCCACGGTTCCTCAATGAGCCCTACTCGGGCTCTGTGCCTGAGAACTGCGACCTGGTCAGGAGCCTGCCTGCCCCACTGTCATGTCCCTGCCCTTGGCCCTCCCTGGGGGCTCTTATTCCCTGAAGTGTCTGGGCCACCAGGCCTGTGGGCAGCTGGAGATGTCATAGGGTGCCCTGATGTCCATGTCCCCACAGGGCACCGTTGTGCTGACTGTCACCGCCATGGACCAAGACACAGGGGTGAATGATAAAATCTCCTACATCATCACCAGTGAGTGATGGGGCAGAATGGGTCAGGCAGGGGATGACACAGTGGGATGAGCAGGAGGAGTGGTGAGGCAGCAAGGGGTACCCTGGAAACTGGGCAGCCAGGCTCTGCTAGTCTGACCTGCTGGCAGAGAGCAGGCCAGGCCTGCCTTTCCCAGTGGCTACCACTGGTTCCTGCTGTCCCCTTGTCCTAGATGCCAGTGTTCCTTTTGTTATCAATAATACAACGGGCACCATCACTGTGAGTGAGCCCCTGGACCGTGAGCAGCTGCCAAGTGAGGAAGTGCTGCTGCAAGTCACGGTGAGTAGGAGATAGCAAGGGGAACCCCATCCTCTTCCTCTCCCTGGGCCCCTCCAACCTGCTCTCTCCTCCTCCCCAGGCACGTGAGGAGCACCTGGATATCCACGGCAAGGTGGCCCAGACCAGCACCCTGGTGACAGTCTTGGTGATTGATGTCAATGACAACAAGCCCCAGTTCTACAACTGCTCCCTGTCCAGCTGCAACTTCTCCACCAGCGCCCAGAACAACTTCACGGGCAACATCATAGAGCACTCCTCCACCAGACTGCCTGTGTCCAACCTCAACATTGTTGCCTATGACCCAGATAAGGTAGGAGCCTGTCCATGGTGCTGGGTTGTGGTGCCAGTGTTTGTCCCT
The DNA here is from genome assembly GCA_013399945.1 of Ploceus nigricollis. Taxonomy (NCBI): domain Eukaryota; kingdom Metazoa; phylum Chordata; class Aves; order Passeriformes; family Ploceidae; genus Ploceus; species Ploceus nigricollis. Next base: position 52,870 of record VXBC01008017.1, on the reverse strand, counting down.
GCTGCACCACTCATCCTTGCTCTTGTCCCTCCCTGGCAGGGCATCAACAGCAATTTTGAGCTGAGCCTGCAGGGTCCGAATGCCAACGCCTTCACTGTGTTCCCCACAACGATTGTGGGTGCAGGGGAAGTCCAGATCCTGGTGCAAAACTCATCCTTGGTGGACTACGAGATAAGCCATGTCATGGTGGTGCAGGTGGGACTTGTAGGGCTGGCCTGCTCTGTGGAGGCAGTTCCTGCTCCCTGCATCCATTGGGGCACAGTGGGGACACGGCCCTTCTCTTGCAGAGTTCAGGAGCTAAAGCAGAACAGGGCTCTGCCCTGGCAGTTTGCTTGGTGCAGGGGAGCTGGGCTGGAGTGTGACAGGTCTCTCTAATGTTTGGGGACTCATGTGAGACATGGTCCCTTTTCAATCCTGCAGATCATTGCTAATGACACGGGGAACCCTACAGACTGCTGCTCCACGGCCACCGTGACCATTGACCTCATCGACAGCAATGACCACATCCCTGAGTTCCCCCAGAGCACCTACAACCTGAGTGTGATGGAGAACAGCCCCGATGGCACTGTCATCTCCCCAAACATCACGGTCAGGCACTGAGCAGGGAGTGGGCACACCTCATATCCCCAGTCAGGGCACTGGGCACACCTAGCACTTCTAGTACAGCTTGTGCTGAGGGCATTGATCTCTCCATACACACAGGGAGGACTCAGGGCCAGTGGGGACTCAAGGATGGGACCCCCTTGCCTATCAGGGCCGCATTTTTGGGGTGCTCACTGCCAACAGCCACTGCCACAGACTCATCACTGCTCTGAGGGCTAAAACAGATTGACCAGATGGTTCCTTCTGTCTTTTAGGCCTATGATCCAGACAGCGGTGTCCTGGGCCAGATCACCTACCAGCTGCTCCCAGAGACCATGTACGTAGGGGCAGAGCCAGCCACAACCAGGGCATCACCCTGGAGAGCGGGCTCCAGTCCTGAAGGCTCTGTGTATGCCACAGCCGTAACATCTTCACGGTGAACGCCACAACCGGGGCACTGCTGGTGCACGACGGGAGCTTGCTGGACCGGGAGACTCGCTCCATCTACTACGCCAACCTCCAGGCCAAGGATGGGGGCAACCAGGTGGGCACTACGGTGCTGGAGATCACCGTGCTGGATGCCAATGACATGGTGCCCGTCGTCATTGGCTCCTACTTCATCTCGGTGGAAGAGGGGCAGAATGTTAGTACACAGATCCAGGTATGTACCAACAAAGGTGGGGGGTTGACAGGGCTGTCAGAGGGGAGGGACTGTCCCCGAGGTGCCCGACAGCCCTGTTCCAAACGCTGACCTTTTCAGGCCATCGACAATGACGAGCCTGGCAGCCTCAACAGCAAATTGGGCTTCATGATCTTGCCAGGACTGTTCAGCGACAACTTTACCATCAATGGAGACACAGGTGAGATGCACAGCAAGGAGCCACTGGACCGGGAAGCCTTGGAAGATGACCGTGGACAGATGGTGGTGACAGTGATGGTGTATGACCACGGCGAGCCACCGCTGAACACCACGGTGAACGTCACCATCACCGTGGGGGTGAGCCCTGGGCACAAGCAGGGACATGTTGGGGCAGGCTGGGGCTTGGAACTGGGATGGGTGGGCAGGGCGGGGCTGTGGAATCCCTGGCTGTGGCAGAGGTGCCGTGTCTCCAGGCTTTCTGTGGGGGCAGAGTGAATAGTTGATGCAGGGAGGCAGGAGAGGGCTTGTGTAGCTCCTGCCTATGGGCAGGCAGGTGCCCACACTCCTGTCCCCAGCTGGCTGTGGGGAATCCTGTTTCCTGGAAGGGCTACAGCCATGGGCTTTGTCTTCTGCAGGACCTGAATGACAACATTCCCGTGTTCCTTAACCAGTCCTATGAGTTCTCAGTCTTTGAAGACTCTCCAGGTAGAAGTTGCATGGCCAGGTTTGTGGGACCAGCAGTGGCCCTGAGTCAGTGCCCACTGCCCACTCAGTGTCTGTCTCCACCTGCAGGGTCCTTTGTGGGTGAGGTGAAGGCCACAGATGCCGACCGGACAGAGATCAATTCCCGCATTTCATTCCGACTTGAAAGAGGCAGTGGCTCCAGCAACTTCTTAATCCGCTCAACCCGCCTGGGGCCGGGGAACTACAGTGGGCAGCTGTCCGTAGACCCTGAGATGTCCCTGGACTATGACACGCTGCAGCAGAAGTTCTTCACCCTGACAGTGCTGGCAGAGAACACAGCTGCAGACAACGCAGGGGACAAGGCCAACGTCTCAGTGATAGTCCACATCCTAGATGTCAATGACGAGCCCCCCACCATCCTGCCAGGCTCACTGCAGGACGTGTCGGTGGCTGAGAACAGGACACAGCAGGGTCTGATCCGCACGCTGAACGCCTTCGACCCTGACACCAACCACTCGCTGGTCTTCGAGGAGCTGGCAGTCGCCTGCTTCAAGGGGGACAGCAGTGCTGAGGACGTGTGCTGGGACTGGTTCATGCTGGCACCCAATGGCTCAGTGCTGGTGAACAGCTCGGACATTGACTACGAGGTGTGTGACAGGGTCCTGCTCACACTGAGGGTGGAGGACCTGTACACTGAGAAAGGAAACCGCTACAGCCAGAACGGTACGGCCCCCACTGCCCGCTCCTTCCACCACCACTGGGCATGGCAGGTGCTGGCACCTGCCTCTCCCACCTCCCACAAGAACCTGTGGGCAGCAGGGTGGGAGCTGGGTGGTTTGGCTACAGAGGGAGGGTGTCCCCAGTTCTTTTGGCCTGAGCTTTTTGGGAGGACACAACTCCCACAGGAAGCAGAGGATGGTGCTGCAGGGCTGCTCTGTTGGTGATCAGAGCTCTGCTTTTGGGACATTTGCAGAAACCCTGAGGATCATCATTATTGATGTGAATGACAACGTGCCGGTCTTCGAGGCCGTCTCAGAGACTTTTGGTGAGCAGCTGGGGTTGGCACATCATGTGGGCTCCTCGCTGCACCCACACATGCCCTGCCACATTCACCAGCAGCGAGGATCTTCCCCAAGCCCAGGGCAGAGCTGAGCAGTGTGGGGGCCAGGCTGGGGTTACTCATTGCTTTCCATGAAGGCTGTGGGGCCAAGGGCAGCAGTGGGTGCTTGGAAACTTGGGGCTGTGTGGGCATGGGGTCTGCAGCAAGTCTGGCTGCTCACCAGCATGACTGCACCATCCATCTGTCTGTTCCTGGCAGTGGTTGTCCCCGAAATCTCTCCTGTGGATCTGCAAGTGGCTACTGTGAAGGTGAGGAGCTGCCTACCTGTATCTGTCAGTCCGTGGAGCCTTGTTCACTTGTCCCCACCATGGACAGGCCAGGGCCATTCCCACCCATGCTCCTGCCATGCCTATCCCTGCAGGCCACAGATGCTGACTCAGGGCTGGGGGGAACCATCAGCTTCTCCATCGTCAGTGTGGTGCTTGTGGAGGACAACGGGGTCAGTCGGCCCTTCGAGAACCTCTTTTCGGTGACCACAACTCCTGACAAGGGCACCTACATCGGGAGTATCCGGTGAGGCCGTGGGTCTGGGTGGGAGGAATGCAGCTCAGCTCCTGCCTGCTGCAGGGCCAGCACGGGCTGGAAAGGGGACAAAGCCTTTCTGGAGTCCTGCCTAGGCATAGAGGTAGCATGGAGCTTGAGGGATGGCAGGGGACCTCCTGTGCCATGCAGTGGGATCACTGATGTCCCTGTCCTCACAGAGTGGCCAGCAACCTTGATGAATCACTGAAGGGTCAGTACAAGGTGACGGTGGAGGCTGAGGATGGTGAGGAACCGGTGCACAGAGCACAGACCACGCTGAGTGTGAGTGTCACCCCCAACCCCCGGCCCAGGACACCACGTGCCCGGCCCAGCTCCGCTCACCCCTGGTCCCCACACACAGATCTTTACGGTGGATCAGAGCTACCGTGTTCGGCTCCAGTTCGTGACAACGGTGGAAGAAGTCCAGAGTAACTCCGAAAATATTAAATTGTAAGGGGTGCTGGGCCGGGGCTGGGGATGCACGGCTGGACCCACCAACTGTGTCTCTCAGCTTCATGGACTGTGAACAGGGTGGGCCAGGCAGGTCCCCACCAGAGGAGGGGGCTTCAGGGGGTCCATCTGGTTCCTGTGCCCGTGAGCAGAACAGCAGGATGTCCAGCCCAGATTCCCCCCTCTCTCTTGTTCCTAGGGCCCTGACCACCGTGACCAAGGCAGCAGTCTACGTGGTGGCCATCCGAAGCATGGAGGACACCCGTGACACCCAGTGAGTGGTGGTGGGGAAGGGGACACGGTGGTGGCATCAGGGGTGTCACCGTGGGGCAGGGCACCATGCCCTGCACCCCAGCACCACTCCCCCATCTCTGTGATTCTGCAGTGTGGATGCCAAGTCAGTGATGGAGGCCTACTTCGTGTACAGCAATGGCACTGCCCTGGATGTCAATGACCTGAGCATGTGAGTGCTGGGGTTGTGCACGGGCACTGCCACGTGCTGGAACCAGCCCAGCTGCTCACACCTCCGCTTTCCTTGGCAGACTCATACAGTCCGATCCGGTGGGCTTGGCTGAGCTGGTGAAACTGGGCCTGGCTGTCATTGTGAGTGGGGCCAGGAAAGGGGCACGGGGAGAAGACAACAACCCCTTTGGGGCTGGCTGGGGGGTTCCACTGGCTGGAAGTGTGCCCTCACTCCTGCTCTGTGCCAGGGCCCTGGGGAGGTGACAAAGCCCACCAAGGAGGTGGAGCTGATTGGCATTATCGCAGGATTGGCAGCATTCCTGCTCATCTTCATACTCATCATGACCCTGGTTTTGGTACTCACCACCAGGAGGTACTTCACTGCCTGCACCCCCTCCTACCACCCCCCACCACCCNCCATCCTCACCAGCACCCCCAGACCCATCCCTATCCTCCAACCTGCTTCTACCCGCCCCATCCCACAGCCCAGCTCCTCCCTGCCCCTCTCACACGCCCCATCCCTGGGCTTTGCAGCTACAAGAGGAAGCTGAGTGCCATGAAGGCTCTGAAGGTGGCCACAACATTCAACCCTGCAACAGCACAGCAGGGAGCTGGCATCCCCGGGACCAACCAGTACAACGCTGAGGGGTGAGTGGGGGGCTCCCTGCAGCAGGTGGGGAGAGACCAGGCTTGTCCCCACATCCAGAGGCTGCAGCACCCCAAGGGGCAGCACTTACCTGCCACCCATCCCTGACCAGGGCCAACCCCATGCTGAACCACCCGCTGGATCCCTCCCACGACCTGGGCTTCCACGAGGACTCCATCTCTGTGACCAGGTGAGCTCTGTGGGCAGGTCCCAAAGGCCACAGGCTGTCACCTCATACCTCACTTCTCCAGTGCCTGCATCCTTTTTTACCTCCCACCCTCCATTCTCCACAGCATGAATTCCCTGGATGAAAATACAGTAAATGCACCAGCAGATGATAACTTTGAGGTCGAGGTAAGTGTGCAAAGAGCTGCCAGTGCTTGGCAGCTGGGAGTCCTAACAGAGCACCCAGCATCTTCTTTTCTCTGCTGTGGTCCCCAGGGCCTCATGGACCCCTTGTGTCCTTTATTCTGCACCCCTCAACAGCCCTCAGCTCCTGGGAAGGATGGGTGTCCCTGCCCTACATCTCTGTCCCCATCCCTCCTGACCACACTCTCCTCCTGCAGCAGGTCAAAATGCAGCCAACAGACCCCACTGACAAGGAGGTGCTGGTGGCTGCCCTGAACCTGAAGGAGCCCACCAGAACAGCGTACCTCAACACCACCTTCACCACCACGGACTTGTGAGCGGGCTCACAGGGTGTAGCGGGGCCAGAGCAGGACTCGGGCAGCTGCTTCAGTGTTGATATGTTCAGTGTCTGCCAATAAAACTGTTCCACGGGGGTCAGTGTCCTGTTGTTATCCGCCCATCTGCCTGGGGTGCTCAGTCAGCTTGGAGTCATCTCTCCCAGCATGAAGTGCTGGTTTTGGGCCAGCTGGTGCCAGAGGGGAGGTGCCATTGTGGGGCTCAGCCGGGCTTCTTGTCCCCAGGACTCTCTCTGCCCCGGGGGAGGGAGGTGCAGGCAGCCCCTCGAAGAGGTTTGTGCAAGGTTTTATTACCCAACATCCACATTGACAGATTGATCCTCCCGCCCCTTCCTCCCCCCGCCCCACCCCCAAAAGAAATGAAGAGGAAATAAAGAAGAAAATAGGAGATGAAGCTGCAGCGCTGGTGTGCCACAGCTTGGCAGTGCGGGGCTGGAGGTGAGCACAGCCTGGGGCAGGGTGGCAAGGGGATGCCCCAGGGCTCCTGGTCTTCCTGGCATGGCCGTGGCACCGGTCCCACAGCCCAAGGCACTGAGCAGAGCCAGGTCCCAGCGAGTGCCACGGCACAGAGTGGGCACTTGCCACGGCCCTGGCTGCCAGCTGGCACTTCAGCAAGCCCTTTGCAGCCCCACAGGGACAAAACAAGCCCAGGATGTACAGTGTGGGTTTGGGTGGGCAAGACTTTACCTTAACGAGGGAAAACGGCTGCAGTGGTGACTCTGGCACCTTGAGCCCTCCTGCACTTCTGCCCAGAGGGGATGGTGCAGCTCTCCAAGCACCCCTTGTTTGCAGCCTCCTGCCCATCAGATGCTGGACACAGGCCTGGGCCCCCCTTGCTGTGGCACTGTGGGGCTGGTCCTCTGTATGGGGCCAGGCTAGGGGAGCCAAGATCCATGTCTTGGCAGGACATTGAGGTGCTGCCAGCCACAGGGATGTTGGCCCAACCACAGGGATATTCACCCCCCTGCAGACTGACCCTTCACTCCCAATACTCTTCATCCTAGCAGAGTACAGGCAACGTAGGAACAGTGTTTGAAAAGATGGTCTCAGCCCCACAGGCCACCACAGGGGAGGTGGCTCCAGGCAGGATGTTCATAGCTGAAAGTGTCTCTTAAAAAGCTCCAAAAATGCAACCACAGTTCAATAAAAGCTCCCCTTCCCCCCACCCTGTAAAACCCCAGCTGTAAAAAGTGGCAGCGTTTTGCAGTCGTCGTGTCCCCAGCTGCCGTCAGAGAGGAGAAGCCAGCGCGCCCAGCGGGACACGTGCCCATGTCCCCAGCACATGGGGCCTTTCCAGCACCACTGGGGCAGCTGGACAGGCCTGGAAGCAGGGCAGGCTTCATGTCCACCACCAGCCATGGTGAGGATGTGCTGCTTCCAGGCAGGTGGAGCTGGGGGCCATGGGGACAGACTCCCAAAGCACCTCCAGCCATGGCGACAGGGATGAGCAGCTCTCCATCACACACATGGCTGGCCCCTGTCTCTCTCATCTGAGGTCTGTCCTGGTGCCTTGTGTGGCCACATCCTCCCAGCTCCAGGGCACCCACAACATGGCAGTGGGGCAGAGAGAACAGGGAAGTTGAGGGATTGGTGCTTGCCATGGGTGGCTGCGGGGACCCACGCATGCACAGCCACGGGCTTGTTGGAGTGTGGCCAAGCCCTGGACAGGCAAAGCAATGGCAGGGTGATGCACCAGTGTCTCTCCAGCATGGGAAGTGATGCTGCTGCTTGGGGTGCCAGAGTTCAGGGCAGCCAGCAGCACGCACCCTGAGCCATCTTCAGACGTGTGCCACGGGCAGGAGACACACAGGAGCAGCTGCCTCCATCTGGAAGGAGCCACGTGCATCCTCGTGCTGAAAAAAGCCACCAAGCACAAAGACAGGGCACCAGTCTCATGTCCCAGGGCACCTCCATGGGGCTACACTGATGGGGGAACCCCAGGCTGACAGGGAGGACCCCAGCAAAGGAGATACCTTGTCCCAGTGTGCAGTGCTCCATCACCACCACAGCCCTGCACACTGGCACCGGGTGTCTCAGGACGCCAGGGCAGGGACCCATCCCCACTTTCTCCGGAGAAGCCCCGAGGCACCCCCACCCTGCCAGCACAGGCAGCAACTCACTCCATGGCAGGGCCGGCGCGGGAGCAGCACCGGGGCCGCCGAACGTTCTGCAGCAGAGCCCGAAAGACACTGGGCTGCCTCTTGGCCTCGCCTTTGCGGGGCCCTCCCTTGACGGAGCCGGTGCGGGTGGTTTGCGGGGTCACCACCACCTGCCGCTCCTCAATCTGCTTCTCCAGGTGCTTTTGGATGGCCATGCCCAGGACCTCCACCTCCATGGAGGCCCCATACACCTCCCACGTCATCCCCTTCTCATCCCAGCTCACCTCCCGGATGGGCTCCGGAGGCTCCTCCTCCACCACCTCCGGCACCGTCCCCTTCACCTGCACCTCAGGATACGAGGTCTGCGGGGACTTGGCCACTGGTGTCATCGGCCCAGTGGCCACTGAGCGGGTCTCCACAGGCATGGACACCTGCATCTCCGCGTCCTTCTTGGAGGGCTCGAGGCGTGGGACTGCAGAGGCTGTCTCTCTCTTGGGGAAGGTGAAAGCAGCAGCCCCACATGGGGGGCTCATGGGGCTTAAGGCCACCGACACCAAGGACACACGGCTGTCCACTTGCGTCCCCATGTCTTGTGTCCCAGTGTCCTGGGGTGGGGTCACTTCAAAGGAGTAGGATTCACAGAGCTGCTTGGCTGTTTGGGGCTGCTGGCTGCTCCCAGCACCCACATCCTGGACTGAGCTCCTCTCAGCTTTGCCCTGGCCCGGAGCAGTGGAGCTTGGTCCTGCCTCACTTCGACCCCCAATCCCCGCAGTGCTGGTGCTGGGGGGCTCTGCTGTGCATCCCTGGGGGTGCTTGGGAGCCTCACTGCTCTTTGTCTGGGGAGCGGCACCCAGGGATGTCCCTTTGCTGTCCTGGGGCTGCTCCTGGCTTGGAAGCTCAGCTGTCCCGGTGCTTGCAGTGGGCTCCACAAATGCCACATGTTTGGCAAGAGCTGGCGTGCTCCCCGTGTCCTTGCTGGTTGCCTGGAGGCAGGGATCGGAAACAGGGGAAGTGGGGGCTGCATCCTCCTTCTGGATGTTGGGGACCCCCATCCCTGTGGGATCACAGGCAGAGGCAGCACCACTTGGTCCTCCGCAGCTCCCTGATGCTACTGCCACACTCTGCTCTGTGCTGGTGTCCTGGAGAAGTGTGCCAGGAGCTGGTCCTGCTGCTGATGGCACCTTCTTCTCTGCCGCTGAGTTGGCCTTGGTGCCCTGAGATTCTGCCTCAGCCACACAGCAGGTCCTCATGGCACGGGCTCCCGCAGCACAGCCGGAGCCGGGCAGGCACTCGCCTGCCCCTGGGCAGCCAGGGGAGCTGGCACTGGGCTCGCAGGCGTCCTCGGCCCCAGCCTGGCGGCTCAGCACCTGCAGCCCCTCGGGCTCCTTAGCGCTGCCCATGCCCAGGAAAGGCTTCTCCCATGCTAGTCCTGCCACGGGTCTGCAAGAGACAGGATGGGGCAGTGAGGAGCAAGCAGCACACGGACCCCCATTACACCTCAGCTGCCGACTGTTTTTCTCCATGCCACCCCTGACAACAGGTTGGGTGGCCACCTGGAGCACTCATTGTCCCTGGCACAGCCTGTGTGGTGGCACACAGTGCCCAGGCACATGGGAAGGGAGGAGTAGTGTCGGCTGCCTACCGTAAAAGTCAGCCTTCTCCCGGCGCAGCAGGACCGGGAGCGGGATCCAGGCGCTGCTGTGGCTGGTGGAGTGGGGGACACGGTGCAGGCACCCCTGCAGAAAGAGTGTTAGCTGGAGAATGGTCCTGGGCACCAGGCTGAGAACCGGGGGGCTCAGCAGCCCCCTCCTGTCAGTGGGAAGCTGGGCGCAGTGAGGGGTGAGAGCAAGCTGGGCCTGGGGTCCAAGGGAGGTTGCAGAGAAGGGCAGGAGCACAGGGCAGCCCAAGCCCTTCCCTCTCCACGTGAGGGGAACACGGTCCAGTGTCACCTGGCTGTCCCCAGACCCTTCCTAGCCCCATGGGGTAGAAGCAGGGCAGGAAGCCCCAAAAATTCCGGGAGCTCCCCAGCTCTGGCAATGCCAGGGAGACCCTGCAGAGCTGGTAGCA
>VXBC01008009.1:70469-82770 GCA_013399945.1 Ploceus nigricollis | reverse complement strand
GGGAAGGGAAGGGAAGGGAAGGGAAGGGAAGGGAAGGGAAGGGAAGGGACACCCAAACTCTATTCTCTGTGCCATTTTTCAACAGGAGCTCTGCAGCTCCTGAAATGTAGATCTGAGTCGTCCTTCTTTCTTTACTAACTCCTCTCCAAACTGCATTTTTCCTGTGTAGCTCTTTGACCTAGCATGGGCTGTCTGACCTTCTCCAGCTGATTTCTCTCAGCCTCCATTGTCTGCCTCCATCTCCTTGCAGACAATATGAGGGTGTATCTGGGGCACAGTGATACTTCCTAAAATGTTCTTCCTCTTCTGCACTATTTCCAGAAGAGAGAAATTCATCATTTCTGGAAGTTGCTTACTCCATTCTCCATCTCTAATGTGTAGCAGGATGATCTTGAAGGCCAGGGTGCAGCCCTTGGGTATGACTATGCCTTGGTTGTTCTCTCTGGTGCCCTGGTCAAGGAAAACAACCTGTTAGAACACCTGGGTGCAGGTGTTGGGGAATAAAGGAGAGGAAAAGCCAAACCTGTGCACCAAGTGTGATGTGACACATGACATTAAAGCCCCCGTCTGCCATGAAGGATGCCTTGTAGATAGTGTCCTCTGAGGCTTCGAGGATTTCAGTGACCACAAATAGATTGATGTTTGTTCCCTGTAGTTGTTGGATGAGGGAGTGATTCATGTTCATTTGTCTAAAAGAGAAAAAGTATGGAAAGGGTCTGGAGCACCAGGAGTGGCTGACACAGCTGGGGATGGTCAGGCTGTAGAAGAGGAGGTTCAGGGGCAACCTTGTAACTCCAGTCCTTGGCTTAGTTTGGGGAAATAATTGCCCTAAGTTCTCAATCTTGTTTTTGGCTGTTGAAAACCCATTATTGACCTGGTGTGTGCTGGAGGGAGATGACTGGAGTGTGTCATTGCTTACCTTTCTGTTCTCAGTGCCTCCAGTGATTGCAGTGGTACACTCTTCTTCTGTAGTGTGATGGAAAAGACATTGGACAAGGAGGCTCTTCCTTGCAGGTCTCCACCTGCAGGGCCCAAAGGAACACTGGCATGCCCCTCAACCTGGTCAGCGCTGACTTCTGTGAGAGTAAATTGGCTGGAATCTTGACAGAGGGACTCTGAAATAATTCCATGCATTATCTTAAGCAGGATTACAGACTCAGCACTGTAAGTATATCATACACAAGAAAGCTGGAACTTGGTAGAGTTCAGCCCTAAATGACCCAAACACATTATCTATAGAATTGGTGACCTTTAGATTGATAAATTTGAGGTTTACCTATGCTTTTACCCTCTTCTCCAGGCAGCAGCACATCATCCAGTGTGAACCCTGTCCACTGGTAGTAGGGACCTGGGTGGAATATGCGGTTTGATTTTCTCTTTTTTCTCAGTAGACAGAGGGGCCTGAAGTGCTCATTGTCTGAGATGCTCTCGACAGGGATCAATTCTTTGCTTGGATCCATTTGATTCACGATGAATTTGGTGAGTTTTTTAAACATTCTGTGGCTGAAGTTTTGAAGCAAAGCCAAGAGGATTTGTGCCTTGGGGAAGAGGGAACACAAGTTAAGCTGAATTACATGAAGTATTAGCAGAACGTTGTAACAAAGCATGACTTTAACTATTAAGAAGTTTTCAAAGTAATGACTCACATTATCCAAGGACACAATTTTCACAGGATTGTTACAGGGCATATTTGGAGAAGAAGCAGCAGGAGCTGGGGGTTGTTTGGACTTGTTCTGATTTGTTGGGGAACCCGTCATTTTGCATTGAGAGATTGCAGTTGGCAGACTCTGAGGGTGCTGATTTTCGAGACAAATGTCCCCCAAAATAGAGAGACATCTGCCCAGCCCAGCCTTGCTGGGCAGGCCCTGGTGGTCTGCAGGGGAGAGCTGGTGTTTGAGGGCCAGAAAGAAATCCCTGTTTCTTTTTTGACACAGCTTGTTGTTATCCAAAGGTTTCAGTTTTACCTTTCTGCTGTTTTACAGGATGGAGCTGGGGAGGGGGAATTGGGTAACCCAGACTGGTTTTGGTTGGAAGGGACCTTAAAGTTCATCCCATTCCTCTCCCTAACATGGTCAGGGACCCCTTCCACTCTCCCAGGCTGGTCCGAGCCTCATCCAACCTGGCTTTGGACACTTCCATGGATGGGGCAGCCACAGCTTCTCTGGGCAGCATGTGCCGGGGCCTGATCAGCCTCACAGGGAGGAATTTCTTCCCAATATCCCATCTAATGCTACCCTATTTCAGTTTAAACCATTCCAAAGACAAATAGCCTTGTGTGTTCAACATTAGTAGCATTTCCATGACACATTGTTTTGGAAGTCTTCAAGAAAAGAGGAAAATTAAACAAAAGCACTTAACAAAGAGCTCCCACCAACCCTTTCCCCTACCCAAAGCTCTGGATAATGCACTTGCCTGTTTGTGGGGTGGATGCCTCCTGTGGCTGGGGGGTGTCTGCAGCAGACTGCAGGACTGCTGTCGCCTCTGGTGATACCGAAATCGCCCAGAATAAACTTTCTAACACAATTTAAAGTGTTAGAAAGCAGGCATTCTTCATCTGCAGAGGACACACAGCAGATCTCTCCTTAACCTGTGTGTGTGCTGAGACTATACAACCAGGTATTTATCTACCATGGTTATACATATTCATTACAATGAGGTGCTTACCTAACACATGAACATCACTTTCGTAAGAACTAATTTGCCTGCATCTGCCTCTTACTGGAAGTCCTTTTCTTGTCCTGGAAGTTCAAAAAAATGGTTCTCTGGTACTTGTATTCACTGAATGCTTTGATATTAAAGGTGACTTTCCCTTGAGCTTTCTTTTACCTGACAAACGGGGGGTTCCCTGAAGCAACTCCTGGTAGGGCAGCATTAGACCTGATCCATGCTGGAGGACCCCTGGCTGTTCACAGCAGCTTATCNACACTTTATTTTAGAAAGTTCTCTACATGAGACTCCTGTATCCACAGCAAAAAAGAAGGCTATGGGAAAAAAACCCTAAAACTTTTTACAGAACATTCCTTTAAAAACCCTCCCAACTAATTCAGCTGATTTAACTGATCCAAGGAGGGTATGGACACACCAACACTCACATGCTTAAAAGATATTCTAGGCAATGATAAAGCAACAAAAGTCACAAGGAATATTAATGTGCTAACCCACTGCTGTCCCTTCCTTGAGGGCCAGTACTGAGCTTCTAAAAACAACCCAAAATTGAACAGTGATTCAAACATAAAAGTACTTGAGAATAAGTAGCCCTCCATTTAGTTTAATTTTATAGGCTTTTTCCTGCAAAGGTATGGGCTGTTTGCCAGCCTGGTAGCTCTGTGAAAGGACTCCCAGGTCAGGACCCCTGATTCAGGAGCCTCAGGCTGGGAGGACTTGCTGGTTTTCTGAGTGTCCTGGAGCAGGGGCTGCCGTACCCCATGGAAACGTGCGTGGTGCTGACAGTGGCTCAGGAGGCTTTGCCAAGTACAAGATGGGACAGGCTGCTGCCAGTCCCTGAGAAGGCTTCCAGCCTTTCAAAAGTTTTTCTCTTTCATTGCAGACCAAAATAGAAAAGCTTAAAATAACTTACCAGAAATTGTTTTTCCATCACAGGAGATTTGATCTCTCCAGGTAGGAACTTGTCCTGATCATGATACAGGACCAGTGTGAGAGGAAATCTGTCAAGTGTGATGTGAATCCCATTTAAAATCAGTACCAGTCAGTCATCTCCTCCATGCAGCACCACATCTGCTCACGTTTCGTCTCTCCTCCCACAATGTGGCTTCAGCCCTGATCTGTCCCCTGCCAGGACATGTCTGACCACCCCTCAGCCTGCTCATGCTGTCCTTTCACTTCAGACTGCCTCAGGTACACCCAAGAATGGTGGTTTAATTACAATTGACTTCCTGCTTTTTATTTTTGATTGATCCTGACACCTACCCTTAAGTTGGGATCTTAAGGAAGATGCTACCCGATGTGTAATTGTTCAAATACTTATTAATCATATATAAATACTTAACTCACCACAACAGAACATGAAATCTTTCTTCAACTTGCTTCTTTCCATATTACTTATGTTTCCATTTATGTTTCCCTTGACTGGATTAACTGAGTTCAAGTTAACCTCAGTTATTCCATGGAAAAATGCCACACCTGTGTTGTAAAGAGTGTCACGAGCCTCTGGCATTGGATGTTTTGATAATTTGTGTGAAGGAGAGAAATCAAAAACTATTTACTTTTGTTGCTAGGCAGAGTCTTAATTACAAGTTTGGGGCTTTATGCTTTAGAACCTGCTTGTTTGAGAAGTTTAGAATCCCTTTCTGAGTCCCAGTTGATCTTTAATTTAAGAAAACAGGGTCAGATGTCCAGAGTGTCAGTGATCACACAAGTGTTCAGATCCACAGCTGTGTTATTGCTGTATCTCATGAAAAAAAAAAAAAAAGCTGATCCTTTCAACTGATAATTATTCTAAATTTACAAATCTGTGATGTGCATATGCTTAGAAACACCCAGCATATGTCTGTCTGTGAGGAGTCATGTTTGAAAGCATCTAGAGGCTGTTTCTGTTGCAAAAAAGATGGTTTTTTCCCATGTTTTCTATGGCAATAATTAGTTTTCTTTCATTTCCCCTGGAGATGGAAGTGGTGTCTGAGCAGACACTCAGGTCTGTTCAGCACCACAATCAGTATTTCAAGTTCAGCCTCAGGCACCCTGCCAGGACCTGCCCCTCCTTGGAGCGGCCTCTCCCGCAGGAATACTGCTCATGTCTGTGTCATTTCCCAACTGATTGATGAAATATCTCTATTTTTATCACAATTATCATTGTCTAGTAGCTTAAAGAGCCGATTAGGGTAGAGAGTACCTCAGCTAAAGCAGCAGCTCTTCTATCCTAGGTTTGAAGGTTTAAACTGCCCATCAAGGAAATTGCACATCTGTCAATACCCTGGGGTCTCCAGCCAGATTCTCTTCTCCTTCTACCTGCTTGAAAACTTCCTTTTCACTTGGACTTCCATTTTCCAAACACATTAGGGAATGATTCTCCCTGCATTCCAGCAGCCCTCTGAGGTACACTCCGTATTTTCCCTTCCCTGTAGCAATCCCAAAGGAAGTCTGAGAGACAAGTGAAGCAACTTGCCTAAAATTATGCATGGAGTAGTAACAGATCTAAAAATTCCCCCTTCCATGTCCTATGCTCAGACCATCCAAAACCTCAGCACTCTCCTCCATGGCCTCTAAAGCTGGATTTGCTACTGCAAGGACAAAAAAAAAGCAGATTTAAAAGATTTATACCATTGTCAAAAAAGGTGAGACAATATAAACACTACAACAACAAAAATACAGGTTTTCGTGGGGTTACAGGGGAAGAGTGAGGGAAAACCCATTCCATCTGGGACACAACCCAAAGGAAAATCAGGTCATTCTGATTTTAAGTAAAATAGTAAAAGCTGTCTCAGCCAGGAAACCTAAGCCTGCTTTATTTAGGTGGTAATTTTAGAGGAAAAAGGCTTGATTTTGTTCCTCTGTGAAAGGATCTACTATCAGTGACAAATTGACTCCTTTGCTGGTCAATTCATCTGCTGCTGGTGCTGCTGCTCACACAGCCCTTGGGCATGGAGCTGAGGGACAGATTTCCAAGTAAGTCAGAAACCCAACCCCTGAGTCCATGGACAACTGGCAAATCCCAGTCACATGCACTTAAGCAACCAAGGAGCTGAAGTGAGGAGAAGAATTCCAAGTCAAGGATGGCCGTGTGCTTGATTAGAGCAATCAGCCTTCCTCCTGTACCTGCCCACTGTCAGCCTCTCCCACACCTGTCCGTGTCCATGTTCCAAGGAGCTCCATGGCATTTGGTGTCAGTCACTAAATCACCTGCTCCCAGCCCTTGATCCAAATGCTCACTGAGCCCCTGTGCACTTAAAAACAGCAGTTTGGGGTGGGGAAAGGAGTTACCTGGGCAGATTTGGGTATAAACTGAAAATAACAAGCATGATTTTGGATCTATACGCCTTTTTCCTGGACCACACAGATGGTGCTGTAGGAAACCAAAAGCTTGGTCAAACTGCAGGTCATTTCTTCCTGTGCTGTTTTTAGGAAAGGAACTTCCCTTCTCAGTGGTGTCAACGATTGCAAAATAAAAATCTGTCATTCACGTCCCCCTCCCTACTTCCCACCTAAAATTGGAAATCAGACCCCAAAACAATCCAGTCCTGGGAAAGTCTGGCTGTAACCCTTTGGATTTCCCTCACATTCTGCTCAAAGCACCCAGCTTCAGGAAGGGAAATGTATTTTAAAGTGCATTTACCACAGCAATAGTACCAGCACTAAAAGCTTTTCCCCTCATCCCTCTCCTCGTCATTCCATGTCTGGAACAGATGAGACTCTTCCCAGAATTCATCCTTGTTGTACCTCAAAGTCTCAGTGGTTTTGCATCTATTGATGACCCTGGGAGAAGAGAAATCCGGTGGCGCACGTCCTGCTCCGCACTAAACTCTACTCTGGAGCTGCTTTGGATTTATTGGGCACGAGGATCCAGCATGCGGAATGTGTCTGTTGGGATCGGCGTTTAAACAGCCGCTGCCAAACCACATCCCAGTCTGCATGGGGGGAGGAAACGGGGCTGGAGAGAAGAATCCCCCCTTGGCCCCGCTCCTCCGCCATCCGCTCCGGCCACGCCGCTCAGTACTTGTTGATCCCAAAGATCCGGACTCCGTGGAACTGAGGCAGTTTGGGGATCAGGACGCTCATGAGGGAGATGGTGTTGATGATGAAGTGTATCCGGTCGTACTTGGTGTAAAAGCTGGTTAGAAAATACCTGGAAAGGAAGGTGGGAACAGAGGGAGAGGCAAACTGAGCTGTGGCATTCCATGTGTTTGTCTCCCAGGACAGAACACTGATGGGCACTGGGACACGAGGCAGCTCAGCCCCCCCAGGATACTCACAGGACGATGGGCGTGATGGTGAGGAACTTGCGGGAAGCGGTGAACTGGACTCCATAATCCATCTGCTCCCAGTGCGTGAGCAGCCGGGCCTTGCCCTGGTCCGGGGTCTCGAAGGGGGTTCCCTTCACGGTGTGCAGGAAGATGTACATGCTCTGCAGGACACACAGCGTGAGGCACACGGGGCCCTGCACCCCAAAAACCCCAGACCCAGGGCAGCGGATCTGGGAGCTTGCACCCCCGCGCCGTTCCACTAGAGGGATGTGGCGCTGCTGGAAACCCGGAGCGGCCAGGGAAGCAGGGAAAGGAGAGTTGGGAAAGGCCGGGCAGCTCGGTTGCTCCACGTCAGGCCTCTCGCTCGGCTCCTGGGTGTGAGCCAAGGAGGCGGTGGCAAGATTACAGCCCCGGGATCTCTGCGATTGGGAGATTAGCGCCTGCCTGCTGCCTGCAGGCTCCCCGAAAATGTGCTGGGAGAAGGTCTGTCCTCCCCTGATTACACAAGTCACAAGTCACAGACAAGTCACAGACAAACATTCCGGCTACACCACAACTCCGAAGTACAGCCACTCCTGGCCTTTAAATTCTTTTTTGTCCCCAGAAACTAAAACTGCCAGGGAAGATGGGTGAGAAGCCAGCAGCTCGTGAGCTGAGTGCTGAGCAGCTCCAGTCTGGGGCTTTGTGGTTGTTTTTATCTCCTGAGCAGCTCCAGTTTGTGGAGGTTTTTATCTCCTGAGCAGCTCCAGTTTGGGCGTTTGTGGAGGTTTTTATCCCCCACTAGTAATAACTTATCATGAGGGTCCTCAATCCCTGTAATTTTTATCTCTGGAATATTCCCAGGCTGAGATATTATTTAAAATAAAAGATACACAATCAGTTGCTCCATCCCTGAAGTTTTTTGTCCCCTGTGCCCAAGGGGATCTATGTGGGGACTTGATCTTCAGAGAGAAGAATCAGTTCCTGGACTAATCTTTTACTTTAGGCAGAACAAAATCTGCGGGTTAATCTTGTTTTTTCTTAACTCTCATGAGGCCAGTTGAGGTTTTGCCAACCCCAGTGATGGGGTCTGTCACAGGTTCCTTTGGGAAGGGGATATGACAAAGGACTTGTCCTACAGGGAATGAATCCATGTCCCCTCTGAGCAGCCTCACCAGGCGTTGCTGCCTCACCTGTACCTGGGCTGGATTTAAATCCATGACCCAGAGGCACCAATACAGGCTGAGGGCTGGAGGTTGAGCAACTCACCCAGCATCTTTGGAAACACAAAGGAATTGTTTCAACAGAAATCTCAGCAGATTGCTCAGAGGAGCATCTTTGGAAACACAAAGGAATTGTTTCAACAGGAATCTCAGCAGACTGCTCAGAGGAACAGCTGTGCCAAGGTTCTCTGTATGAGCCCTGGGCCACGCCGCTCCCTTACCAGGTTGTGGATGATGTTGGTGAGAGTCCAGACCACGGGGACGCTGAAGAAGGGGATGCTGAGGAGCACGACGTGCAGCAGCCCGATGCCCAGCACGTAGGACAGCCAGATGCCGCGGCTGTTCATCACCCGGGTGTTGGGGTTCACCTCGCTGTGCGCCGTTCCCACGTTCATCCTGGCTCTCCTGGCTGGCGGGAGCCCCTGGAACAGAAACACTGAGGTCAGAGCTGGATCCAAACTGCTCAGTGGGGCTGAGCACTGGCTGGTCGTCAAGCAGACCCAAAATCTGCTGTTTGCTATAAAAATCCCGAGTCAGTTCCCTCCTCTGCCCCTCGTTATTGCCATTCTTAGAGCTGACGTCGCTAACTCCGGGAGTGGTTGAGATTTGGGAATTATGTGTGGGAAGCTTGTCTGTGACAGAAGCTTCTTGTGATTTGAGATGTTTTCCTGAAGCCGAGGTGTTAAGGTTCAATCCCACGATTGCCTGACAAAACTCAAACCAATACTTTAAAGCACTTTTAAATCCTCATCACAGTGTTAATCATGGAAACACATAGCACAGGAAGCTTCCTGCATGTTTATGGAGTCAGCATGCCTTAAACTTGGGGAGGGAACAGTATTTGCAGAGGAAAGACTCTGTATCAACAGATCTCCTAATTAACTAAATTAACACGGTTTTGCACAGATTGGGAGGTTTGCTTGTCTCCTACTCTGGCTCACGTGTTTTGCCTTCAGATTTAAGACTTACAGAGGGGAAAAAAAGAGGAACAAAAAAAAATTACCCCCCAGGGAAGGAATGAGATTCTTCTTGAGGAACGTCAAAAGGGAGAGATAACAGCGCAAAGTGCCTTGGGAGGATGTTTCAGGAGGAAGAGCTGTGGAGGAGTTGGCCCTTCCCCTACCTGGAAAGAACAACTGCCATGTAGGAGGAGCACAAAGATGGTTTTCTGGACAATGCCAGGAGGGAGAGGAAGCAAGAGAGATCACCCTCTCAGAGCAAGTCCTTGGAGTGGTGCCTCTGAGACAGTGAAGGTATCAAGTGGCTTTCTGGACTGACACAGTGCCAGTGGCAGCAGGAGAGCTCTGGCTCACTGGTATCTAGGGATTACAGAAAACAGCACAAACTAAACCCACTGCAAAGCTGAATGTCTTCACACCAAGATCAGGGAAATTCTTATGTAAAATCATCTTTGTGTCCCACGGAAGAGGAGCTTGATGAGATGATCCAGTTCATCCTCCTTGGCTACAGCACCCCACAGTGAAGGCTGTTTCCTGATGTCTGGCCTTGTGACTTTGCTGTTGCTTCCCACAGCTGGAAGCTGTGTTGCTGTTCCCTGCAGCTCTCCGGAGGCGAGCCCGAGCCAGATCCAACATCACACTCTCCTCACTGCCAGCTGTTCCCAGCTCCCTCGTGGAGCGCTGGGCCTGCCTTGTCTCAGGAGCTGGCACCATCCCCGCTCCTGCCCAGGGCTGGGACTCACAGCCAGCCTCCACTCCACAGCTCTTGGAATGCTCCAAGTAACTCCCAAACCTCTTCCATGCACACAGGCAGCTGCTGCTGCAGATCCTCAGCTCACTCTGTCAGGGGGCTCATACCTGGAGAAGGATTTTGTTTCCAGGAAAGAGGCTGCAGGTCTGTGGGGTGCTCACTCCCTTGTTGTCCACCTCCCAGGTCACCAATTTATGGATATTCCAGAGAAAAGCCCAAAGTTTGATTTGGAAACAGGACTGAGAGCCAGAGTTCAGCACTTCACCCCTGGCAGAGGGAGCAGCTCTGTCCTAAACCTGCTGCAATTCCCAAGGGCTCTCAGAAGGAAAACTGGGGGTTGGGACGAAGCATAAATGAGTCAAAAACAGTCAGATTGTTACAACAACAAAAAGAAAAACACCCTAGGGAATGTGTAAACAGGAGTGCTGAGTGCCAGACATGGGAAATAGCTCTCCTGGATGTTGGGTGAACACTGTCCAGTCCTGGCAGGAGCTGGAGAAAATGAGCAGAGGTGTAGGAAAAACATGACCTGCAAGGACAGCTGGAAGGAAAGGGGTTTGTTTAGTCTGGAGGATGCTGGAGACAGGCGTGAGGAACAGTCGGATGCTCCACAGAGAGCTGTGTCTGTGGGATTCCAGCTGTGCAGCAGGAGGAACCACATGGCTGGGTCTTGGAGCGACACAGGGGTGCAGGAGGAGGGATGTGGGAAGGGACTGCCCACAGAAAGTGATCCGTGCTCTCACTGGAGACCTTAAAATCTAGTTTCATCAACAGCTAAAAACCTTTCCAGGAGTCTTTCCTGATACTGTTATCCAAGGGCTGTGGAAGCTTCCTGCAGCCAGCGGTGCACATGGCTGGTGCTGTGGAATTTCCAGCCATGAGTGTAACTTCCAAAAACTAAGGAGCAGCTTGGATTTTGTCTCCTCTGCAAATGAGGGCAGTTTCAGACCCACAACTGCGTGGGAAAGGGCCCAACTTGGAAGTTGTATGTGAAGCAATTCTCCTTCCTGTGCCTCAGTTTCCCTTTCTTGTAAAATTAAGGATTAGAGGGGTGGGATGCTGGAACATATGAGAGGTTAATTCATTCTTGCAGGACATACAGACACAGCAAGCACTCACTGCTGCAATGAGGATGATTCCACGTCTCTAACTCTGTCTTTCCCCACCTTAAATATTTCACCAGCTCTGCCCTGGGCTCTGCAGCCTTTGGCCCAGCTCTCCCAAATTTTGGATTGCACAAGCCTGGCTGAGGGCACACAAGCTCCCAGAGCTCTGTCCCTACCCCCATCCCACATCCCATGTTTGCTTTCTAATTCCACACCAGGATTTGTTCACCTGCAGGACAACAAGACACAGCCCCACCATGGGAAGGACTCCAGCCCCCCCTTCCCAGAGCAGCTGCTGCCAGACTCTGCTTTCCCACTTTTTTTGGAACAGAAAAGCCTGAATGTTGCACCAGGCTGAGGGTGAAGGTCAGGGCTGTGCTGACATTGGACAGTGGCCATCCAAGGGGGGGAAAAGTCAGAGCTGTGGCCAGTGGCAAAGGGCACAATGTGGCGGAGGAGCTGAGCCCTCCCTCTGCCTCATCCTGCCTGTCCTGCTCCCTGTCCAGGGCCAGCTCCTTCCTCACCTTTGTCCCCAGAGGAGTGTGACCACCATCTGTTCCTGCTCCCTTGCTTAATGCTTGGACTTGATGATCTTAAAGGCCTTTTCCATCCTAAATAAATGATCCTATGATTTGGCAGTGCTGTCACCCTTCCCCAGGGATTTCAGGATCGTGCTCCGATCTGTTCACCGGGCTGGTGAGGGGAGGAGGGCTCGGGTGCTTATCTTGATCTTGAGTGTGCCCAGACTGCAGGTGACGATGATCCCACGGATCACAGATCCCAATCTCTAGCAGCAACAGCTGCCACCTCCCAAACAAATCCCTTAAACCCTTCTGTGCCGCTGGCAACGGATGAACCAGAGCACGGAGGGCATGGGGGACGCTGGCGAATTGGGCTGTGCTGGGTGAGAGGTGAGACTGGGAACAAAATGCTCCGTGTCCCTCCAGCCCGGGGCCGTGTTGGACATGTCTGAGCCTCAGCGCTGCCCGGTTCCTCCTCGAGGGTCCCGGGGCTGCCAGAGCCCCGGAGGGGACACGGGGAACACGGGGACGAGGACACGCGTGAGCCACCCCGGCTGAGGGCGGGGATCCTGCCCCCTAGGCCTTTCCTAGTGGATTTAACGGGAGATCTTGGACACGAAGAAAAGGCCGAGGCTGGGCTCCTCCGGGCTCACGTGGAGTCCCAGACCCCACTTTCCTCCCCGTTTCCCCGGGACGGGACGGGACGGTGCCCCGGGAGGCCGTGGCAGGACCCGCTCCCGGCCGGGTTCTGCACAGCGCGACCCCACCGTGGGGACCCGCACTACCCAAGTGGGACCCCCCACTCCCACCCCACCGCTTCCCAGCTCCATCCCAACACACGCTTC
>VXBC01008009.1:51910-66013 GCA_013399945.1 Ploceus nigricollis | reverse complement strand
CACCCCGCCTCTGGCTCAGCCCGAGCGCCTCCGGCTGTTACAACCCAGCTGCCGGCGCAGGAGACGTGTCCAGCCCCTGGGGCCTGATCCTGCCACGCAGGAGCCTAGAGCGAGGTGATGGCCGGGCATGGGGGAAAGTGTGAGCCATGACAGCTGTCCTGGTCCCCATCCTTGTCCCTGCTTCATTGCTAGGGTCAGATGTGGTGCTCACAGCCAGTGCAGTGGCAATTCTGCCCGTCTCCCCTAGCCTGACACTGTCCCCTTGTTGTCCCTGTCTCAGATGTGCGAAGTCCAGCTGAAGCCACTGTGGGTGTGAGGAAGGCAGTGCAGCACCATGACTGCGGCACGGGGGGTTCTCCTCTGCCCCATCACCATGAGACTGCTCCTGCAGAGCCTCTTCTTCCTCCTCCTCCTCCTGCTGGGCTCCTGCCTCCACCCAGCCGTTGCCTTCCCCAAGGGCTGTTACCCCTCAGAAGAGGAGGGTCTGAAGACCTTTCGCTGCAGCAACGCTCAGCTGACCGAGGTCCCCAGAGACATCCCCAATGACACCAACAAGCTCTACCTGGACTTCAACCAAATCCCCTTCCTGCCTCGCGATGCCTTCCGGGACCTGCCACTCCTGCTGGAGCTGGATCTGTCCCACAATGCCATTGCCAGAATTGAAACTGGGGCTTTCCAGGGCCTGGCAGAGCACTTGCACTCTCTGGACTTGTCTTCCAACAGGCTGGTGTCAGTCAGCAAAGACGCCTTTAGCAACCTGAAAGCCAAGGTGAACCTGTCCAACAACCCGTGGCTGTGTGACTGTCGGCTGCAGGAGCTGATCCGTGTGGTGGAGCTGGCGGCCGACTCCTCGGGAGGCATCGTGTGCGACTCCTCCACGCAGGAGGAGCACGTGGGCAAAGCTTTCCTGCAGGTCATTGCTGACACAGACTTCTGCAACGTGTACAAGAAGACCACAGACATCGCCATGCTGGTCACCATGTTCGGCTGGTTCGCCATGGTGATTTCCTACCTGGTTTATTACGTGCGGCAGAACCAGGAGGACGCCCGGCGGCACCTGGAATATCTCAAGTCACTGCCCAGCAAGCAGCGGCGATCGGAGGAGTCATCCACCATCAGCACTGTGGTGTGAGCACCAGCATCCTGCAGGACATGGGCACGTGTGCAGCTGGGGACCGGCCACTCTAGGGGCTGTCACCAGCCACTGGCATCGCACAGAGATACTCATGGATTTATTCTGTTCTCCTTCTGGCAGCAACAGCCACGGCTGATGAGTGCCTGGCTCTGGTGGCTGAGGTCAGGGATGGGTATCAGACACGAGCACGGAGGATCCGCAGCATCCTCCCACGTTATGGAGGACTGGAGCCACCCGGAGCATCCCCCTGGCATGTGGCCATTGCTCCAACTGACTTGGACATCTGGACTTCGTCTAAAACTTTTTATATTTCCTTTGCAGAGATCCCTTGGGGCATTAATGGAATCGATGTCTTCATCTCTCCCTGGCTCCCCCTCGGCTGCCCAAGGGGTGGTACGGCAGCCCAGGGCAGCCTGGGCCTGGGTCCCTGCTGGGAGGGCAGTGGGGAGGAGAAGTACAGGTGCAAGGCCAGTGCCCTGCCAGGTCACTGGCCCTGGAGGGTCACGGACTGCGACGGCAGCCAGCAGGACCAAGAGGTGGGGCAGGGGGTGGGGACACACCAGTTGGTGCCGCCCCATCTTCCGTTTCATCTCCCTGCCCCTTTCCCGGCACTCAGGCCAGGTGGGGCAAGGGCTATGGGGGTCCCCACTCAGACATGGGGTCGCTGATGGGCAAACCCAGGGCCTTTCCCCTCGGAATGTGGGGAACGAGAAACAAATGGGGAATGAATTCCCTGGGGCAGAGCCCTTTGGGGCTGCCAAGGGATGTGGGTGCTGATGGAGGGGCAGCTAGGGGTCCTGGCAGTGGGTCCAGCCCTGCCGGGATGTTGGGGGAGTGGGTTTCCACGTGGAAACCCACGTGGGACCACGTGGGAGGGTGTTTGCAGCACCCTTGACCATCTGCCCATGTCACTGCCGGAGGGGAGCTCCCGCCTCACAAGCTGCTGACCGGTCACTGTGATGGGAAGCAGGATGGAGGGAGCTGCCACGACTCCTCTGTCCTCTCCCCACTCCTGCACTGCTGTCAGGAGCCTGAGTCTCCCCTAAAATATCCCAAAGTCCCTTCTTGACGCTTCCAGTATTGGGCTGCAGGTTCCTGGTGGCAGTGGTGGAGGTGATGCTGAGCACAGGGCTGGCACAGGCAGGGGTCAGTGCCCACTTTTGGGCATGTAGGGTCCAAGTGGCAACTCAGAGCAAAGCCAGAGCAGCCCCAGACTCTTCCACCTGCTTGTCTGGCCTCTGGGACATCTGGTTTTACTGGTTTTGGCCTTTTTTTAAACCAACCAATGCTAAATTGCCTTAACTCACAAGAGCACTAACCAAAGCTGCTGGAACCTCCTCTGTACCAGGCCAGACCTGCCCTGTTGCCAGGCCCAGCCTCAGCCCCTGGTGTGGGCAGCACGTTTCAGCACAGACAGGGCTCCAGCCCCGGCCGCTGCCTGGTGCCGGTGGGAGCCGTGGGACTGAGCCGGCCAGGAGCAGGGCCCACGCCCTCCCACAAGTGCCTGATTCCAGCACAGAGCAGGAGCTCTGCAACGCACAAACGCCTCAGCCCCAGCTCCCATTCGGGCGTCCCCGCAGCCCCAAGGCAGCTCCTTCCCTCTCTACAACCGGCTGAGGAGAAAAGGGGCTGGGGGGACCCGACTGAACCCCCCAGGCTGCTCCCCCCAGGCCACCACTTGTGCCCGCATCATGGGGGACCACCTGACCCATCTGTGTTTGGGTTAAGGGACATTTTAGTTCTTACTTTATACGACAATAAAATTGGCTTTCACTTTGGAGCCGGTGGCCGGCGTGTGCTGGTGTGTGTCTGTGGGTCACCGGGCCCTGGTGACGTTGTGGCTGCAAAGGAAGGACGGAGGTGCCGGCGACAGCCGATGTCTTTGTGGGCAGGCGCTTGCAGAAACAGGACACCCGTCCCTCCGGTAACCCTGCCCCAGCCTTCAATAATGAACACCCGCGGCTCGGCTCAGGTCGCTGGCACGGTGCCGGTCCCCGCGACACCCAGGACACCGTGGAGTGGTTTCCCAGGGCTGTGCTCCGCTGCTTGCCCTCCCGTCCCCACCCGAGCAGCCCCCGGCATCGCGTGGTGCACGGGCAGGATCCTGACGGCGGGCAGGGACAAGCCTTTCCAACACCACGGTCCCACCGGTCCCCACAAGAGGCCTCTCCGGTCACAGCCCCGTCCCGGTTTGCCGGCGCCTCTCCCCGCGCGATCTGTGCTGGAGTCTTGTGCTATGGAAGGTGAATGCCAGGCCCTAACGCAGAGTGACAGTTCCCGCTCGTGGGACATTAACCTTGTTTGTCACTCGGCTGTCTCCAGACACAGACCTCGGGCTCTGGAGCAGATGGCTGCTGTCCCCCGCTCCGGTCACTCCCTGGGGATCCTCCTCCCGCGGCTCCCGGTGCAGCTGGGGAGGGCTGGGGGACATGCAGGACACGTGCCCCCAGCTGCCACCCTGTCCGTGGGGCCGTGGCTCCCTGGAGTCCTGCTGGTGTCCCCTCTCACGGGGCTGGATGATGCTCAGTCCCCCGGGGTCAGCCCTGCTCTGGATCCTGTCTGTGGAATTACTTGCATGGAAACCATCAGGCTCATTACAGCCCACACTGATGAGCACGGGGGAAAGGAAGTGGATTCCAGGGGTTTTTCTGGATGTGGAACAGCCACGGGCCTGTGTGGGTGTACAGGGGGATAAAATACATAAGAAGTCTAACAAAAATCTGCAGTAAGATTTGGGAAGGTAACTTGGTGTGGGATGGAATTGTGCTGGATTTAGGCTGTCAGTACTGTCAGATATTGAATCAGGTGTGACAGGGAATGGGGAGGAACAGAAAAATGACTTTATGGGGATATTTTCTGGGGGCGCTGTGGCCAACCCGGGGTCTTGGGAGCAGGGGAACACAGCCTGCCAGATGGCTTAATTCTCAACGAGGGATTTTTCTCATCCCACTCTTTCCAGTTGCGAGGTGCTGTGGGCTAGATCCTGCTGAGACTCGTCACGGTGGGTACGAGGGGCTCAGTGTTAAAGGCAACACTTCTCCTTCAGCAAGGAATTAGAATCATCCCTTTTAATACCCCTCTCTGGGTAATTCGTTTCCTGATGTAGATTTATCCGCGGGGATCAGCAGCAGGAGAATTAACAGCATGACCTCCTTCTGTGCGTTCCAGCACGCCAGTAAATCTCCGTTATTAACTTCCAAGGAGCTCTGCCCGCCCGGTCATTAACTGGCCTGTTCTCCTCTCCAGGATGGAGGAAAATGTGTCACTGGGGCAAGATCTATGACCTGAATCCTCTTGGCAGGGATGACTCTTCGCCTGGAATCCCTTGGGATCACAGGGATGGAGGAGTGTTCCTAGGAAACCCCCAGGATATGCCGGGAGACATCTACTGGTGGGTCCGTGCTCCCAGCTGCAGGGCTGGTGGCAGGGGGACTTTGGGAGAAAGTTTTGGGAGAAGCCCTGTTTTCCTCTGCCCACAAGTGAAGCATGTTCCCAGACTGCATCCTGAACTTTGAACTGATTAGATTTCTGAAAGGGAAGGAAGGATGTCTAATTGTTTAATTTCCACAATTAGAAAAATATTTATCAATAATTAGGAGTGATGGCAGCAATTACACTGGGATTAAAGCCAGGCTACCCTTCATCACCCGCCTTTCACTCAGGGACCTTATTTATTTCTTTCACCCCCCAAAAAATCCATGTACATCTGCGTTGCTGCCAATAATGAATCATCCTTGTTCACTGCCTGCACAGGACTCATTAATCCGATGATGCCAGTGGTTCTAGGAAGGCTGCTGGGCACATCGTGTGGTCACTGGGCTTGGGCAGGAGAAAATTTAATTTCAGTGGGTAGGAAAATGAAGTAGAGTTAAAAATCACAATAGCACTTCCTGTGCCTGTGGTTGAGAGCTCAGCGGTTCAGCCAGCCGCGCACTCCCCTCCAGACTCCCTGGTGATTTTCCTTCTCATCACTCGTCCAAGGCAGGCATGGCTGAGTCCAGGGATCATTTTCCAACAGCTGTTCTTTTAGGATAAAGTTGTACCAATTAATAAATTGTGTGACCCTCAAAGTTCTCCATCTCAGAGGGAAATGTTGTATTTCCAAGTATTTTTCCTGTCTTAGAAGACCCAGGACCATCAGCATCCATGGTCTGGGGCTCAGCTTTGTCCTCCTATGGAAGCACCAGGGACCTGTGTCTGTGGCACTTTCAGTGTCACCTGGGCACTCTTGGAACACCCTTGACTCTTGGTCAAGCTTTGTTTTCAAGCAACTTTCCACCAAAATGACTCCTGGTTGTGCCCTCAGAGGAATTCCTGGGGAATGGATTAGCCAGGGCTGCACCACAACATGCCAGGTGTGATGAGTACCTGGGATGTGCCAATCCCAGGGCACCTGCTCTGCCTGCTTCCCACAGCCCCTCTCCTTATCACCTGTGAGCAGGGCTCATGAGTTGTGTCCTGGGCAGGTCTGTCGCTCCTTCAACTCCTCTTGGCTTAAATTTAGAGGAACATCTTTATTGTGGGTTAATGAAGCTGCTGCAGGGAGTTACAAGATAACTTTCCCACCAGACCCAAAGTGTCACTGTCACCCGAAGGATTAGTCCCATCACTTGCTTGCAGCTCTGCAGTGAATGTTTGAACACGTGTTCCTTAAGTGTTTCTCAAGTGGGTTGTTCCAGGCAGCTCTGATGGGAAAACAATGGGCTGCAGCTTCCAGCTGGCAGATTATTCCTGTTATTTTTGCCATTTGTGGATGTTTCAAAGCTCTTGTGTGCTGTCAGTACATGCTGAGATCCAGGAGGTCTGTGTGAGGAAGAGGACAGGAAGTTTGAAGTTCTAAATTTATTATTTGTGAGGACTCCTCAGTGTTCTCAAGGTGTTGTGGTGGTCCTTGGCACAGAGTGAGGTTGGAGCTGTGGGACCAGGGCAGGTTAAAGTGGGAGTTCAAAGGGCTGAGCCTCACAGGGGTGATGGAGTTGCCCCATCTCACCAAGAGCATCAGGCACAGCCCAGCTTTCCATGATTCCTCCTGCAAAACCAGAGCCAAGAAGAAGAGGAGGATTTGAGGAGGATTTAAAGCAGTGAGGAAAGATCTTGTAGAGCTGTTGCAGCTGTGGGAGGTAGAGAGGGATGGGAACAGTTGAGGTGAGAGCTGATCACAGGGATTTGTATATCCTGAGGTGTGACAGGGAAGAGAGAGGTGTGAGGGATGGTGTCAGCGAGGAAAGGCTCAGCTGCTGCCCCAGGTGCCCAGCTCCAGCCAGATGCAGAGGACTTTCACACAGGAAAGGTCAGAGAGAAGCCACTTCCTGTCAGGTTTTTATGAGTCTCCACAGAATTACTGACACAAACTCCTTTGCAATGTGATACTTAAATATTTGAGCTATTTTTAGAATAGAATTATAGAATAGAATAGAATAGAATAGAATAGAATAGAATAGAATAGAATAGAATAGAATAGAATAGAATCATAGAATTCCAAGATGGTTTGGGTTGGAAGGGATATTAAAACCCATCAGCTGCACACCCTGTCAGGGCAGGGACATCTTCCGCTATCCCAGGCTGCTCCAAGCTCTGCCCAGCCTGGCCTTGGACACTTCCAGGAATCCAGGGGCAGCCAATGCTCCTGTGGGCAACCTGTGCCAGGACCTCCCCACCCCCACAGAGAAGGATTATCCACGTATCCAACTTAAATTTTCCCACTCAGTTTGAGGCCCACTGAAGAAGTGGAGGTGCTGTAAGAGCTTTTAAGAAGGAGTACAGTTCATTTGTGACTCTCTATGGCACTTAGTAGGTACTTAGAGCTTTTTTCCCTCATAATTGATTCATGTGGCATTTCCTCCTGCTGAAATAGGCCAAGAGGACCAGGCAGCACTGCTGAGCCCGGCTGCTTCATCTGTCTCAGCCTGAGCTGTGCGTGGTGTCCAGTTGGCAGCGAGGATAATCAGCCCAAGGGCAGTGGAAATGCTCATTACAGCACACTTTATTCCTTAGTATTTAATAAGTAATGACTCTGAAAAGCTCGGAGCAGGGTCTGTGCCCGAGCTGTCTCCTGCTGTGTTCCTGTCACTGTGGATAAGTTAAACTGGGTTGAATCGGGTCGATTTTTGGATGAATACCCACCAAGGAATTTCGAGATGTTGTAAGAAGTTGGGGTTGTTGAGTGGGAGATGCTTCTTTTGCCTGACTTAGTTTTCCTTTGTGAAAGAAAGGAGGGAAGCTGGGCACTGCTTTCCACAACTCAGTGTGTGCAAAGAAACTGAGTTCTCTGATGTCCCTCAATAAAGTGAGTCTGGAAGGTGGAAACTCCCACAGTGAACAGCTTAGAAAGAAGCTCTGAAAACCCGTGTTCCAGGAGCTGAGGCTCAGCTGGGGCTGGGGAACAGTTGGAGTTACACATGAAGTTCTTGATAGTGGTCAAATAACCTTTACTCACTCTGTGAGCAGGGTGATGGATCACTGCAGATCCAGCAGCTAACCTTCCAAAATGGGTTGGGGTGAGGTTTCTCTGGGAAGAAAACATTCCCATTAGCTCAGTGCTTTGGCAATTTGTATCATCCGGTGAACTCGTCAGGAATTCACAGCTGGTGTAAGAGGATCGTCTGTTCCTACAGCACCTGGGGCCAGCTGGGCCCTGCATGAGGGTTTGGTGCAGCTGAAGGGGAAGATGAAGCAGGAGGAGGTGGAAGAGGCTCTGCAGACTCTCTGCTTCCCTCTGGAATATTCCCTCTTTATTCTGGGGACAAGGAGAGAACCATAACCTAGGTTCTTAATCCTCCTGAATGCTGAACTGTGTAATCTGTTACTCACGCTCTCTTTTGTCTTGGAGACCTGATTTTCCTTTCTCCTCATGTCTAGGCTGGAACATTTCAGAAACAGTGAAAGAAATGTGGGGAAAAAAAAAAAAAAGAAGGGGGGAACGTAATGCTTTTAAATCTCAAAGATCAAATACTTCTGTTAATATCTGCTAGAAATTCCTCACAGAGATTTTGGCATATGCTAGTCTGGCACATAACTCCACCACAGCCACCTGCCATCCTGCCTGGAATTGTTTGCAGCTCCTTTGTGTTCTCTGAGCAGCACAAAGCTGCGGCGTGTCTGGTGTAACCACCAAGTAACAGACTCTGCACTAAGCCACGTGACAAACTTCCTTTTTTTCCCATTTAATTAGCTTTCCTTGCATGAACACTGTGTTTTAAGCAGTGCTTTTTCCAGTCTAAAGGGTCCCTGAACACCGGAAAACCTAGGGGTGTATGAATGAGGATGTTTTGTTCCAAGGGGAACGAAGGATTTCAGGACTGGCAGCTAAAATGAAAAGAGCACCACAACACCAAGAATTCTTTCACAGCTGCTCTTTGGCTTTCCAGTCTCTGCCAGTTTAATAGCAGGATTTTGCTCCATACACTCTGGCTCGAGGCCTGGCACAGGTCCGACACATCACCTCATTGTTGGGACTGTAAGTTCCAGGACCACAAACCACTGTGAAGAGAACAGAGTTGGGGTTCCAGCCACTTTCCCCCTGTCTCGGGGGGCCATCAGACATCCCCATGAGCCTTCCCAGTGCCCTGTGGGAACTCCTACCCTTCCAGAGCTCCCTGAGCCTCTGGCTTAATCCCCCCCAACTCTACAACCTGCAGCAGGTGCTGCAAAAGAACTTGAAAAATCAGCAGAGAATTTTCTAGCAGGACTTCCATGAAGGGAATTGTTTCTTATAGGCTCTGGATCCTGAGGATTGTCACTCACCAGTGACATCTGGAAGGAAAAAAACCCACTGCACTACTTCTACTTTGCTTGGAAATGCAACTACACCTGTGAATGCACTGACACGCTCCACTGGCTCATTTCCTATCATTACTTTAAAACTATAATATGAATATCTTCCCAAAGGATGAACAGAAATATCCCTGCTTTTGACCCCAATATTACCCTACTCCTCCCCAGAGCTCTGTGCCCAGCTCTAATCAGCTATATTTAAATCAGTGAGCTATATTTAAATGGATGTATTTTATATTTACCGCAGCAGCTGGCGCAGTTCTGGTGGGTGTCGTGGTTTTTCCCAAAACCTGGCCGACAGCTGTCGATGGGAGTCATGGAGAAGCTGTTGTCCACGTACTGTATTGTAGGAACAGCATGAAACTCGTACTTCAAAACGTGCCTCAGCTGATGGAAAAACTTCCCAATTCGCTCTGCTGCCTAAAATTCAGAAGTATTGGGAGAATAAAAGCATAGTCGGTTGATTTTTGTTGATTTAAGAATAGCAGGAAATATTTTCTAGTCCTGATTTCCACACACTGACTTGTCACCTTAATTGGGAGTGTTCCTTGGCTTCAAGGGGCCTGCATTCAGACCTAGGATGTGAGCCGATCTCAGGATTTAATATTTAGAAGGCAGAGAGAACAGATTTTAGAAACTGGCTACAGTAGACTTACTTTAAATTGCATTCCATTGACCAAATCATAAATCAAAAATTTCATTTAGAGGACTGGAAGCTCAATATAAATAATAATGTTTATCCTTATTTATTATTAGAAGCAAATACAAAGCAAGTAATGAGCCTGATGTTTTAACTGGTTTTTTTAAGCTATTTGTATCAATTTGACTTCCAAACCCATTTTTCTTCCTGAATGGAATTATTTTAAATCCATGAATCATCACTTACAACATTAATCCCACAAAATCTGGGTAAAGATGGATTACTACCAGTCATATCTGCAGGAGCTAAGGCAGAGGTGGGTGTTAAAGAGGCAGAGAAGACATGCGGTGACTGATACAGAACCTGTCGGACTCTCCTGTTTGTCACATCTTCACAGTCATAAGGAATCTCATGGCAAACTTCTTCCCATCCTGGTGCAAATAGTTTGACTGTGGATGGAGGAAAAAAGATCCTTGAAAAAGGGGAAAAAAGATAGACTAGGTCCTTGTGGTTTCTATCCAGTTCCTTCCTTTGTTTAGTAGGAGTCAGAGGTCAATCAATGTAAAATTGGGGGGAAATACACTGAGCTGAGATAATGGGATGAATGTCTCACATAGCAACCTCAGGGTCCTAAAAGGGCTGAAGTTTTATGTAAAACTAAAAATCTTTGGGTCATGAAAGTTTCTTAACTTTTCTTAGGGAAAAATATCCACGAAACTGTTCCATAACCTCTTGGATGGTCCCTCTTAGTGTGTGGTGAGAACAGATACAGGAGTGAATGTGGTCAGAGAATTAAAGAATAACTACCTTCCCTCAGTGACAAACCACCTCTAACTCAAGGCAGCATCAGGGCTGATTTAACTTGTTTGTGAGGTGAAACCACCTCAGTATTGCCGTGAGGGAGCTGTGAGGCTCTTGCTTTAGCTCGGTGCAGTTTCCTAGAATCAAGCAAAAAATTAAAGGCTGGTCTGGATGGGACTTTCCACTTGGTCTAGTGGAAGGTGTCCATGCCTATGGCAGGGGGGGAACTGAATGAGCTTTAAGGTCTCTTCCTACCCAAATCATTCAATAATTCTAAAACCAGAGTAGTCCCAGTCTTACTAAAAATCAAATACTGAAAACCTAAATATGACAGTGACGTTAGGGCGTATTATGGGCTGTCTCCTTCCGACAATCCTCTCTAACCTTGGTAATAACAGCTCTCTCTAGGACTGTAAAAAGTTGAACGCTAAATTTAACATAAAAACTGCGTTTTAGCTCCATCTGTGGGCAACAAAAAAAAATACAGGGACTCCAAAAAAAAAAAATCAAACCCGCAACAATTTTCGGAGGTGCTCTTGACTCTGCTGTTTTTTGGACATCATTTATAGCACTCACAAGTTGCTCATAAAAATAAACGATCCCTCCCAAACAAGCACTGAAATTGGTTACCTAGAAAATTAACAAACAGCTCATACTGGAGGCCGTTCTTTGGTGTCCTGATAGAGTGGCACTTGTAGGATGACTCTGCGATGTGGCAGGTCAGGTGGGAGATGGTGCTGTCGAGGATTTTTTGTAATACCTCGATGAACAAGCCATTGTTTCCCAGCCTGCAACACGTTGTGCTAAAGCGAACGGACACCTGATAGGCATGGTCAGCTTCCCTGTAGGCTGGGAGGAAATAGCTTGGGTGTGAATCTGGGGTGTAATCACAGATTGAATCTTAGACAGATTATCAATTCTTTGTATCTGAAATATGGGCTTTGATTCAAAATTAAATAAATAAATAAGGCACTGTCATTAATTATGTCGCAACACGTTCGTCCTTGACAGAGCTGACTCAATAGTAAGAGACATTTTAGTTTGAAGTATACAGGAATTTGTGTGCTTACTGGAGACTCTGTTCCCAAATAACAAAAAAAGAAAAAAAAAAAGGAGGTAAAATGGCACACAACTAGCATGTCTGCAAAGCTGTATGTCTGAAACAGATTGGTGCCAATTCTATGCAATTATGGTGTAGGAGTAATTTTATTATTATTTTAAAAGTTAGTGTTTCTCAAGCATTTTTGGGTTGTTATGTCGTGGGTGGGAAGTGATGTTAGTGAAGAGTGGTTACAAGAGGTGGAAGGGGCTCGAATGCAGATCTCAGATAACTCTGGAATTCTTGTAGTTAATTCTGTACCTAAGGGTAGAGATTATTTTATTGCCATATACCCTTGGGAACAGTAATATTAAACTTTTTCCAAAACCATGAGAGGGTGCATGTGTGTCTATAAGTAAAAAAAAATTATTTTCTATTCCGACAGAAAATTTTAACTAATTATTTTGGTGGTTTTTTAATCAAGCCTTGCAATAAACACAGAATTCACAAACCCACCAATCTGCAAAGACCATGTGCTTACTCCTAACTTAGCAATCTTACCATAAACCATGAATTTATAGGCCTCAACCATTTCTGTTTCTTCCTGTGTTGTGGTTTCGATGACTTTGTGGGAGAGAGTACAAGTGTAGGCACCAGACATTGACACCATGAAACCCATCACCATCAGTTTCCCTGTCTCTGTCAGATTCACATAGCTTTGCCCTAAAATAGAAAGACTGGATTACCAGAAAAGTCCACCTTCTGATGCATCTAGAACATTTGAAGAAGAAATCTTGCTCTTGTGCATAATGACACTGTTTCACGTTAGCCTGAAATGTTCTAAAATTTATGACTTTTAGGATTTACTACAAACTTCCTTTTTAGCAAAAGTATTTGTAACTTTTAGAGGGAAAAGGGAAACGGAGTTTAATGTCAAAACTTGTGGAAATATCTGGCAAAGGGCTAAGAAACCACTGGGGGGTGTGAATAGAAACAAGAAAAATATGTGATATTTTTAGTCTGAACTAACCTTGTAAATCTCTTCCATCTGGACCCGTCCACAAATAGTTGGGATCTATTATTCTTTCTTGAGAAAGAGCCAAATCCATACAGACCAGGAATGGGCTGTTTGTGAACACCTTAACATACACATTCACTGCAATACAGAATCAGGTAAATTATGTAAAATGCTGACATTGAATGAAATCACAAAAAAAACCTCTAATTGAAAATTGTGTTTAAAGTGTATTTTTCAGTTTTGGACTTGCAAAGTGTAATATTAAAGACTAATCTCCATTTGTTTTTAATTAATATCCTGGAACTGTCCACAGTGTGGCTGGTGCTGACTGTTAGAGGGAGACACTCGTGTCCCACACACAAACTGTGGTACAGGCATAAAAAAAGCACCAGATTTTTCAGTGAAACCCTCATTTAGATGTTAAATTTTCATCAATGCTTCAAGCAGCACTATGGGACAAACATATTTCCATCCCCATCCCCCTTTTTCTTGTTCCTACACACATACAAGGCTCCGTGTGTACTGGTTCTACATAATGATCCCTGGGCTTAACCCCCAAATTCCAGTAAAAACTAAATCTAGACAGGAAAAAAGAACAAGTTTACCTTCATGCCTGGTGTCACCATAAACTTCATTCTTTCCAATTAAATCAATAGATTGCTCTGCCTTCTGTTCTGCTCTCACTGTAGGGGAAAGTAATTGGAATATTAGAGATCAGTCTAAATGTGTGATTGTTAATCCTTTATTTCACTCTAGCTTTTGTCTCATTTGGTTTCTTTTGCCTTACTTTTCTTTTTTCCCTACGCTTTTTTCTTAGCAACAAGCAGGAGGCCTTGGTTTTGTCTTGTCACTTTTTAATTGTTTTAGTGTCCATGTTGCAAACCTGCCTGGATGTATCAGGTTCCAGACCAGATGAATCTTCCTCCTAACAAAAAGCCTCTAAAATAGTTATAAAATCTGACTATAAAGTGAAGGTTCTGTAGTGTGACCCTGAGCAGACACAGGGCAGGGATCTCTCAGCCTTTTCTCTTCTGGAAAACAGTGGGCTGATGTCAGGCATGAAGATTTCTGTGACAAGAATCCTCAAGAAAGGTGGAAATTATTGGAAATAGGGTTTTTTTTTCAGGCCATGGGCACACTGGGGTGGTCCTGACTGTTGTGTCCTAGGGTTGAGTCTGGGGGACAGTGGGGTGCCACTGGAACCTATGACAACCCCTCTTAAGGAGCTTTAGCTCCCTGTACCCGCTTAAGGGGCTTCATCATCCACTCTGAGGGAAGGTTCTATGGGGACACCTGTCCCCTGCAGTGGAGATGCACCCACCAGTTGGGTGTCAATGAAGCCCACCTGCCCCTTCCTGAGGGGCTTCAATCTCCCACTCTGAGGGAAGGTTTTTTGGAGACATTTGTCCCCCACAGTGGAGATGTACCCACCAATGGGGTGTCGCTGGAGCTCACTCTGTCCCCTCCAACGGGGTTTCAATCTGCCACTCTGAGGGAACGTTCTATGGGGATCCCCCCCCAGCTCAGCAAGCGGGACCCGCTGACGCGCTCCTCTCCCCTCTACCGCCCTCTGAGCGGACCGGCCTCATACCAACACAGCCCTGCAGCTGCTTTCCCACCCCTAGTCTCGCTCACCCCATCCTGCCTCCACCACCACGGCCACCACGCCCAGGAGAGCGCGCGGGGGGCAGCGGGGC
>VXBC01008009.1:11784-51335 GCA_013399945.1 Ploceus nigricollis | reverse complement strand
ACATCGCTCCTCCACAGTGCGCAGTGAGCTGTGTTTTTGACTCTAAAGTGGTTTTTCCGGCTGTAGGACAAGGAGAGGGAAGTACAGGGGGACAAGGTGCGGAAGAGGCTCCCTCACGGCATCGTCGGTCAGTGCTGAAAACCTGCCCTGGGCTATGGAAGGTGTCCCTGCCCATGGAAGGGGAGAGGCGGGGAACTGGATTGGCTTTAAGGTCCCTTTCGACCCAAACCATTCTGTGATTCTGTATTTCTGTCACTTGCTGTGAGAAAGACTGAAAGTAAGAGCTGGGCACATCCTGTGGCTTTTCCTCCTGAGGGGCTGTGAGTACTGGGTGTTCTCCAGCTGCAGGTTTCTGTAGAAAGTCATTACAGGACACATATTTTTCCACTTAAAAGCAAAAAATATCGATTTCAGGACCTAAAAGGGCTCCAAGAGAGCTGGAAAGGGATTTTGGACAAGGGTCTGAAGTGATAGGACAAGGAGAACAGCTTCAGCTAAAAAGGGGAGATTCAAATTGGATATTGGGAAGAAAATCTGCTCTGTGAGGATGGTGAGGCCCTGGAATGGATTTACCAGGGAAGTTGTCCTTGTAAATGCCCAAGGCCAGGCTGGACGGGGCTTGGAGCAGCCTGGGATAGTGGGAGGTACCCCTGCCATAGCAGGGGTGGAGCCGCGTGGTTTTTAAAATCCCTTCCAACCAAAACTCCTCTAGGATTCCATGGTTCTGCCACTTGTGACTGAAAGTAAGCGCTGGGCAAATCGTGTTGGCCTGAAAATGAAGCCAAATGCCGCAGAAACTGCAAGTGACTTTCAAGTCAGTTACATGTTTTGGAAAACTTATTATGTCTTTGAAACTTTTAAACATGTAACTATTTTGTTTCTAGAGCAGGTGATACAAAAGCACTCCAGAAGCTGCTGACAGGGCACGGAGGACCCTCACATTTGACCGTGCTGCACACTCCAAGACAATCAAGACTGGAACGGTGGCCAAACCTTTGGCAATTAGCAAAATAGTATTTATTCTACCTACCTAGATCATATTTATCACTCCAGACCATGCTAGTGTCCAAAAATGATGTTACAGTATTTGCATAACAAATATGGAACCAACCAACATAGGAATAAGAGTTATTTTTACAGAGAGCTGTGAAAGTTTTAATGCTTCTATGTAAAAAGAGCACTTAAGTTATGAGTTTTCTTTATTTATGAGTTTCCTTTAATAAAGAAAAGAAAAATTTTGGTAAAAATACAAAAATAAAAATGTGAAAAAGGAGGTATCAAGTTATTGATGACAAATAGTTCTACTCAAGCTTTCTTCTTCCTTAGACCAACACATTGACTCAAGTGGTCAGTTAAAGTGTAAGAATTATGTCAGGATTTTCATTTTTAATGTCCTTGAGCTGCTGAGCAGGTCAGAACTGGGACCACCTCTGATGATCCCACGTTCCCACATGCTGAACGTTTTCAGTTTTACTCAAAGTGAACATTTCATGCTGACACCGTGCAGGCAAAATGATTCAGTTTGTAACGTGTCTGCTATAAACGAGTCATATTTCAGCCCGAGCAGCCTCAGTTCCTAAGGATGTTTATAGCTCCTTTCAGGTCCTGCACAGCCCATCAGTCCCCAGGTTGCTAATTATTATGAAATAGTATCTCTAATATAAAGCTTTGGCTGCAGTTTTGGTTCTTTATAAACTCATAGTCAGTGTCTTTAGCCAAATGACTCATTTATTTTCAAGGCTATAATATTTCTAACTCCCAGACTGGTAAATTTTCATTATAGATTTCCAAGCTTTTTTTTTTTTTTTGGGGGGGGAGTGGGCAGGGAGAAGGAAAATGGGTTATTTTTAAGAACAGGAAGTGTTGAAGAGAGGATTTAATAGGACAAAATGTTAATTTGGGTATTTATATTTGTGTTTAAAACCTGGATTACTGGGGTTGGGGTTATTTTTGGTTTTATTTTTTTGTTTTGTTGGGGTTTTTTTTTGGTTAATAGAGTATAAGTAGTAAATTATACCAGAGAACAAAAATCTGCAGTTGTAAACTTGATCATGGAGTGAGTAGACATTAAAAAGATGAATATTTTATCCTAGGAAATATGTAGAGAGATTTCCAGGAGTGCAGAGTCAGGTAAAGGACCTGTTGAAGGGCTCTGGAGAGCCTGCAGACCACAAGTTCTGTCTGTGATCTTTCAGGTGAGTGATCCAAAGGTGGGATCACACTAAGGAGGGTCACAATTAGCACAGGGGTGTTTTTATAGGCTGGGAAAACCAGACTTGTTTGATTTGTGCCCTTAAAATAAAAACAGAGTGAAGATACAATTGTTTCTCTGAGGGTAAACATGAGGGAAAGTAGGGATTTAAGTCAGAGAACTGGCAGTAAGAGAAAATGGCCATGGATAATCTGGGATGGAAACTCGAGGTTTCTGATTGCTGCACAGCAATCCCAGGTCTTCCTTAAAATTTGTAGAACCAGGAAGCCTGCCTAATTATTAAATGATTCTGGAAGGGGGTTACAGAGATTATCTGGAATAGCCAAGAATTGCTTGATTATCCCGTTTGTTTTTTGCCTTTTTTTTTTTTACATTTTATTTCTAGAATCTTTTTCCAAGCAATGGAAAAGCAACAGTGTAAGAAGCAGCCGTTGGCAACACACAGGAAGTGAGTAGGAGAATCATATTTCCATGTTGTTATCCTGCTCCTGATCTATGATAATTTGTGCTTGCTGCCTTTGGGTTTAGATCCAAGTGATGAGCTCAGATCCCGATTTCATTTCTCACTTCTCACTTCATTAACTGGTTTTGGGCCTGAAGTGACCTCTAAATCTGCTACTCCCTGCCCCAGCAGGGATATTCTGAACCTGGTCAAGTCTCTCAAAGCCCTGTTCAGGCCCAGTGTGGAATGAGCCTCTTTTTGGAGTCTGTACTAGAGGACTTTGAAATTCATATTTGTTTTATTTTATTGAAGAACTTCGTACTTTGATTTTCTGCTGAATAGCATCACTGTTTTCTTAAGAAAACTATCTCAACCTAAGTTCTCTCTACTATTATCTCAGCCATTTAACTATAACACACAGTCCGAGGTGTGCCCATTCTGGGGACGAAAGTGGCTGGGGGCTCCCTCAATTCTCCAAAACAGGCGCTGTGCCCTGAGCCCCCCTGCCCTGCCGGCTGCCCTTCCCGAGGGGCGGGAGTCCCCTGCGAGCGGCGCCAGCAGCGGCTCCAAAGCAGGCGAGTCCGGACCCGGGACCGGGACCGGGTCGGCTCCTCTCCCCGCCACCCGGCGCCGCTCTCCGCCTGCCGAGCGCCGAGCACCGAGCCGGATGTCACGGTGACGGGCGGGAGGCGAGGCCGGTGCGCTCCGCTGGCAGTCCCGAGCCCGGGCGGGCAGGTGGAGCTGGGACGCACGAACGGAGCATGGAAGGTGAGAAACGACCCCGCTCTTCCCCCGGACCCTCTGTCCCGCCGGGGCCCGCAGCGGCTCCATCGCCCGGGGGCTTTCAGCCGCTTCTTCAGCGCTTGCTGCAAACAATTCGCAGGATCTGGAAAAGAAATCGAATCGCGTGTAGCAATTAAACGGGAAACGAACGGAGCTTTTTGCCCGCTCTCTGTTTAATTTCAGAGATATCACAAAGCGCGTGATAAAGCCAGGATTTAGAGCGCGCTTTATCTGCTGTTCGTATTCTGGGGTTTAACGAATTCAAGGATGTCTTCTTTCTTTTCACCTGTATAACGTGCCCATAATATTCAGAGCCAGCAAAAACCCATCTGGGAGTTAATATTGGGTTCTGGAATAATTACCTGTCATGGAAAAGCAGTATTTCTGGTGTTTTTAACAATCCTGGCAAAGAAGCTTTGCAAAGCATCACTTGGTTTCTTATTTCAAGCGTGAAGGTTCTTACTTCAGCTCAGGGCTTTAAGGGCTCCAGTTTAGATTCTGCTCTGTCTCAATGACTTGAGGCTTTTGGTTATTTGAAGTTAAATGCAGATGCCTATTTAAAAATGCATTTTCCTTTGCTGAAGGCTTTTAAACTATTTTCCTGTAAATAATCACTCATTGAATCTGACTGAATCGAGAATGTTGCTGTTGGAGAGAAGTAACTAATGATTTGAAAGAATGGGTTTGAAGGCACTTTGGCACTTAAAAATGCAGCTTCATTTTCTTGATCGAGTTGGGATCGCTGTCTTTTTGGGAGGGAAAGTTTGTGAGATGTGTTGGAATAGTCTGCAATTAGAAAATAACAGGGTTTCACTATAACTGAGGTTATCCAAGAAGTCCTTTCTTTGGTGTTCTTATTTCTCGTGCGCTCAAAGTGAATATGGAAATGATCCTTCAGGTTTTGGGTCTGTACTTGAGGATGATGAGGATCCATTAATGTGCCTGAGGGTGTTGGATTGATGGATGAAGTTAGTGCAAAACTGTTGTAATGTGTTATCCTTGGATACAGTAATTTTCAGGAGTGTTTCCGTGGGTCTTGAACAAATCTATGTGCCCTGAGGACGGCAGGATAACATGGCTGACTTGGATTTTCTACACCAAGTGTGTGGAGGTTTGGTAGAGTCTCAGAGGAGCAGACAGGCCCTGGCAAGAGTGGGTGTTTGAACCAAAATTTGTCGTAAACTTGATTGTATTTCTCTGTAAGTGGTTTGGTTTTGTGACTACCGAAAGAACTGTCCAGCTGGAGCCGTCAGCTCCAGTTTCTGGGCTAGGATCAACAGGTTGGATCAGGAGTTGGACTTCGATGATCCTAGCGGGTCTCTTCCGACTCAGGATATTCTATGATTCAGGATATCCTATATTGAATCGCTGAATTATTCTGCTGGGTTTAGAAGGTCGTATGCACCAATATGAGAAAAATATCCTTAATTATACACTGCTGATCAGTGTATAACATCAGTACTGATCAGGATTTCTTTCCAAAATGACATGTGCACTTAAAATGCCCGTGAGGTTTCACACACTGCATGGTGCTTAAGAGCAGCAAAGTATCAGAGACCCCATAAAGAGTTTACTTGGCCCAGGTGCCTTCTTCAGAAAGCCATGGAGGCTGTGGACGGTGAAGAAGTATACTCAGTGGAGACATCAGCTAGAATTTCTCTCCTTAATGGCCCAGTGTGGGTTGAAGGTGAAAAACTTGTTGGAGTGGAAGAGGTTGAGTGGTGTACATAGTGAAGGCACTGACTTCTGACAAGGAAGCTGTCTATTTCTGCTCCATATACTGTGATGGAAGGGCTAAGAGCAGATGGGACTTTCAAAGGTGTCTCCTTCCCTGTGCTGTTGTGCTGAAAAGTGCAGCCGGCAGGAAAAAGGCAGCATTCTGGTTTCATTCTGGGGACAAACAGGTGAAATGATAATAATTCAAAATATACCTCCCATTCTGTATTAAGGACAGAAAGGAAACAAGGTCATCAGTGATTTGAAAAATATCCATTTTAGGGGGGTTAAATTTCTGGTTGGCTGTTCTGGTCAAATACCAGGATAAAGTATGAATAGTGTTGCATACTAAAATACCACAGCACTTTTTTAGCAAGCTATTTGAATATTTTGGCTCCCTTTGCCTATTGGTGTAGAACACAGGATGGCCAAGGATTGGTTTCGAAAGCACATGAATTTTACTTCTGCTTTGTAAATGCACATTGTGCCTCAGCTGCAGCACACAGAGACGGGCGTCCTCTTCCCATGCACCCCAGCCAGTGGAGCTCTTTGAAGCTTGGGAAGACAAACGTGTTCTGTAAGTGATTTCCTGCCTTGTGTTTTTCTGAACATTCGGTAGAAAAATAACCTTATTGGTATAGAATCAGGGGTGGAATCTACCCACAAGTTCTCTTGTCACCATGAAGGACTTGGCTTAGGATAGTCAGGAAAGAGACCTGAGGTTAAATATTAAGAGATCACTAAGGCTCTAAGAAGCTTCTGGAGACTGATGCTGTAAAGAAACCAGGTGCTGGTGAGGGGAGGCTGGAGGCTTGAAAGTGAGCCAAAGACCAGGATGTTTCTCAAGCAAGGAGAGAAACATTCTATGGTGTGTCATTGTTCTTATCTCTTCTGAAGGGTTATCCTGCCCAGCAGCCATCATGGGCATGCAACTGTTGTGTTCAACAAAACATGAATAAATTCACAGACTCCATCTCAGCAGGGAGGAGATGGGGGTTGGAGAAGGCTGGGCAGGTCCAGCTCGGCTCTCGCGGTGTTCAGGCAGTGCCGTTCTCCAGCAAGTTGTCCTGCAGCTGCCAGGGAAAGCTGAGGAATCCAATGGTTTCTAAAAAGATATAGTTATCCAGGAATATATGTAGAATTATTGGAGTTCAAGCAAGGTTGAACTTGCTTGAAGTTCTAACTCTTTCTTCCGTGACCTCCTGGGAGCTCAGGGGAATGCAGAATTGCTGCCAAGGTTTCAACGGCACCTTGGGGCTTCAGCCTGGGGCTTTGACCCCCATCGCCCAAATGGAGCAACTGTGCAGGGATTCTGAATGCAATTAAAACCAAAATCAAATGTTGCAGAATAAGGGAGATTTCATTTAATTATGTGCAGAATTACAAGGGTTTGTGTAATTTAAGTGTCTGTATTCATGGAATCACAGAAGGTTTTGGGATGGAAGAGCATTAAAACTCATCCAGTTCCACCCCCTGTCGTGGGCAGGGACACCTTCCACTATCCCAGGTTGCTCCAAGCCCCATCCAGCCTGGCCCTGACCACTTCCAGGGATGGGGCAGCCACAGCTTCTCTGGGCAACTTCATTGCAATGTAAAGTTAAAAATCGATATTAGAGAAAATTTTGTTCATTTACCCAGCATTTACTGATGATTTCTCATCATTATTTGTTGTATAAATTGGTCTATTTGTTTCTTTGTACCTCAATTTTCCTGGCATAATAGAATGAAAACGAGAAATTAAGGGCTATAACTATACAGTTCCTTGATCTTTCTTATTTACTTCAAAAGATCGATTCAGTAAATATCTGAACTTTTTGTCACTTAATTCTGCGACTATCTTTATGATGCAAGGCCTCTATTTTGTTGCACACATTATCCCCCCCCTCTATTCATGCAGTTTTTTTGGAGTACCTCTTCTGATACCATGCTGCCTCGCTGGAGAGTTACCAGAGCTTTATATTTTAACGTTGCAGAGACCACAAAAAAGTTCCATATGCAGAGGAGGTAAAGACAGATAATTATGGGGTA
This sequence comes from Ploceus nigricollis, assembly GCA_013399945.1. Classification (NCBI taxonomy): domain Eukaryota; kingdom Metazoa; phylum Chordata; class Aves; order Passeriformes; family Ploceidae; genus Ploceus; species Ploceus nigricollis. The sequence continues at coordinate 44,154 of VXBC01008009.1, read as the reverse complement.
AATGTCACCCGTGGTTAACACCTCATGCCCGCTGCCTGGGTGTTTCTGTTATGTAACTGCCAGGAAGAAATTTTCCTGGTCCAGAAACTATTATTTTTTAGGTTCAAAGCTGATAAAAGATGTTATGGCACGTAAAAAATAAAGAGGGGGGAAAAGCTACAGGAAAGAAAGGAGGAAGGAAGCAGGTAACTGTGTCTGTGTTAAGAATTCAGCCTCCTAACAATGACATCTCAAGGAAGGGAGGCCTTGAGTAAAGACATCACGGGACAGCTCAGGTCTGTGCCTCCAATTCAACTCAACAGCCGAACTTTGAGCACTGGAGTGGGCAGTGGAAATACCTGCAGCTTGTGTTGGCTTCAGAGCTCTGCTGAGCCCCCAGCACACTGGGAAACCAGGCTGCACGGGTAGTCGTCTGAAAAATTTTTAAAATTCCTAGCATTTGATCCCTTTTGGAATTTCTCAGTGGGAATTAGACTTGCATTCCCATGAAAACCAAGTAGATCTTGTGAAGACAATGGGGGTTTCCCTTTGTGTTGGAAAAGGAATGTAAAGATATCTTTGTGCTTTAGAGAAATTAACTTCATACAGAGTTACTATGGCTGCACTGTGCTCACAGGGTACTCAATGAGTAAATTGAAAGCATAAGGTACTCTGTTCTATAATTTTTGAAGTTAGAAAATCATACTTAATCCCTTTTCTGGGTACAGGCCAGTGCTCAGGATATAAAGAAGTGAAGCATGATACTAATTTGGTTTTTATTTCTTTGAAACATTTTCTTTTTCAATTTTACTTTCAGCCAAGAAAACAGGAATTTATAAGATTGTAACAACTGTGTCATCAACTGTTCTAAATATTAGACACCTCAGGCTGCTTTTCTGTTTTTTGCAGATTCACAGCCTGGGATGGACCTCAGTAACCCTCAGGAACAGCCCATAGCTGCAGGTACTGTGCTGTTCAGTTGTGTTCTTCTTCCACCCTCTCTTGACAATTTTATATTTAAATGGAGAAAAAGACAGGAATTACAGCTGGTTTAGGGTCCCAGGACACTGAATAACAGTCAAAAGTACAAAGATGGGCATTAAAGGCAAAAAAAGTAAATTTTAGAGGTGAAATAAAACCGTAGAAGTTCAATATCATACTGGAAAATTATAGTGAAGTGGGAAAAAAGGACTGTATAAAAGGAAAGAAAATATTTTCAGAAGAAAGCTGGAAGTTTTGATTAGGGAAGCAAGAATAATACAATTCTCTTGGTTGACTGCATTTCTAAAAATATGAAAACAAACCTCCCGAGTGAGTTTGACAAGTGTTTCACTTTCTTGTTAATCAAAAAGTCGAGCCTCTTTTCAGCTCCAATGTAATATTTAGCTTGAGAAGGATCAGGGGTGTTACCATCCAGCTGTCAGTAGGTTAAAGAATTTACCAGCAATTTCACAGTGTTACCGTAAATTTTAAAAATTCCCATAATGTTTGAAAAAAATACTGTCTGTTTTTTAATGAAATAAAATATGGAGCTAGTTTGCATTGTGGGGTTAATGAAAGAGGCTTTATTTGAAACACTTTACCCAAATAAATTTCACTACAGTTAAAAATGTGTCTTTATTTCCGAGTAGAGAGGCTGGGATCTCTGGGATGCTGGTCTGCATGATAATGTTGATATTTAAAAATACACACGTGGAATAAGCAGAGAAGTGCAAGTGGGTTCAAAGAGGCCTTGATTACATGTGCATGAGCAGTTTTCTGGCTTAAGGCCAGAATGATTAATATTTTGCTCAAAAGAACAAAGTGGAGCTGTGATTCCTTTGCCTTGCTCCAAGGAGCTCCCTCCCTGCTCACAGCAATTGTCAGAGCACCTATGATAGTGTTAGATATACTGGATTTTATTCCTGCTGCCATTTAGAATAACCTCCAGAATATTTAGATCTGAGCAAAAGATGAAAATGTGTTCCAGGTGTGTGTGAGAGTTTGTGTAGGATTTTGGGAAGTGAAATCATTCCCCAAAGTGCAACCAGTACATTTGTAGAAATAACATTGTGGGTACTGTCAGCAGTGCTGGGAGTGACAGGTGCTTTATTTGAGGGAATCACCTGGAAATATTCTTGGAGAATAAATAGTTAAATTTTTTTGGCCTTTTTTTTTTTCCCCCAGAGGAACAAGAGGATTTGACAGACTGTAATCTGAACAAATCCCAGGAAATGGAAAGCATGGATAATGTGGAAGATATGAAGGAACACAATCAGTCTAATGAAGAAGCAGGAGGTAAAGTAGACTTGGAATTCTGATAAATAATAGTTGTGTTTTGTCTTTTTATTCATCTGATTATGCTATGAGAGCATGCCTTTAAAAGGAATAGCAATACAATTCATTCGGAGCATTTCAACACACTCTAAAGAGGAGCAACACTTTTCCATCAGAGAACCTCACGTGCATTTTAGCAAGGTCAGTTTTACAGGATCTGTGAAATATGGATGGGAAGATAAAAGAGCAAGTGCATCTGGTGAGCCTCTAATGTGTGTGGTAACAAATTCCTAAGAGCAGTTTGCATAGGCAAATCCTGTGTTAGGACTGCAATTTTTATTTATGCTGCTAAGTACTTTCATACCTAAAAAATAACTTGATAATTTATTCTTTTTTTGGAAAAAAAGAACAAGTTATCTCAAATTGACAGGACCACTCAGACCAGTAAAATTTAAAACTGCAACAGCAATGCTGTATTTTAAACTGTGGGTGAAGGGGAGGTTGGTCAGTTTTCCATGTTTATTGTTGAAGAAAATACCCTTCCTATAGGTCTGAGAAGAAATATTGGGATTAATTGAAATAGTAAACTAATATGTACTGTCTTTAAAAACCAGCAGGCCCTCTTCATTTATAGATAGAAGACAGCAGCAGCTCCTGAATCTTGGCAGTCTTTCAGAGCTCAGGGGTTTACATGTGCCTATGACACATGTGCTGTGTTTCTTCCGTGCTGTAGAAGCTCCTAAACTGAAATCTCAGCATTGACAACAGTTCCTGCCCATGATCTGAGAGTGTTCATCCGTGCCAGGGGCCTCAGCCACAACCAGTGAGGAGTGTGCCTGGTGGAGGATGTGGGGCACGTGTCCTGGGGACAGCACACAGGGTGTACCAGTTTCACAGGGCCTTTCTGTGACACAGGTCCATGGCAGTGCAGCAGCACCAAGGGAGATTATGGCTGTGGCTTTGGGTAGGAGTTTGAGGTAGAGTTTGTATCACATGAATCAATTAAATCACTAAAGAATTATGTGTTTTGGCTGTGCAAGTAGCTTTGGTTGTTCCCTCTAATGTTAATGTGGATTATTTTGCAGAGGTTATACTTTTGCATTATTAAAGACCAAATGTTTTTATTGATTATCAAATTGCAAGTAAACAAAAACACTCAAGGGAGTGGTAAGTTGAATCTCACTCAAGGATCTAGAGTGCCACTATCTGGAACTGTTGGTGTCTGGCCTTTCTGGACAATTTATGGAGAGACATTACACAGGTTTTCTGACCAAATTTGGGTTTCTGGATTAGGATGAAAAGCCTCGTGTCCCCAGAGCAGCTGCTGCTTAGCAGGACTCTGCAGTTGAGATTAGCTCATTATAAATGTCTGCAATACAGAGCCTGCCTTGGGCAGGTGAGTTCTGCTCTGCTTACCCTAAATACAGAAGTTTAATAGAATAGACAGAATATGGAAGACTTGAGCATTTTCTACATCCAAAGCAGCTGATCTCTCAGATCGCATAGGACATAAAATATTCACAGCCATGCTCCATCTGTTTGTCCACCCCTTGCACCAATTCCACTCTCACTAGCTCACTTCCCCCTGTGTTTTTCCAGTGTCCCAGCCCTTTACTCTGCCTGCTCAGTGAGCTGTGGGTGCAGGAAGCCAGGACAGGGTTTTTTTCCCAAACCCCCCAGTATTGACCACCTGAGAGGATTGGCTGTAGCTTCTTCTCACCTTCCCTTTCCAGGAGCCATGTCCATACTGTTCGTATGCAGTGTCTAGGCATGAAGCAAGTCCTTTTCCTGTTCTCTGGCTGCCCTGTGCCTACAGTACCATTTCTCACCCTCTTTTCCATACATTTAAGTCAGGAACAACTTGGACACGTGAAAGGCTGTGTCAGTACAGCTCTTACCATTCATTTTTTATGTTGCTGCTGATCTCTTAAAGTCTCTTTACCGTTTGTTCTGGAATGCAAACACTGAAAATTTACATCTCAAAGACAATGCTATAAATATCAATAAAACATCATTCCCCTCCAGCAGCATCCCTTACCATTAGAGCTCATTCATTATAAAGTGAGTATGAACCTTCAGTACCACAATGCCCCATTCCTTGCTGCTCACTGTAGGACTGCAAGGAGAAAGCTGCTTCAAATGCACAAAAAAGGTACCTCCAGCATCTCCATGTGAAATGGCACAAAATAAAATATACATTGTGTTTGCTTCAGTGCTTCACACACTGTTCTCTGCAGTCATTCTGATACCGGAAGCACAATAAATCTTAAATATTTAAGCATGCTGTGCTAGTACTCCAGGCTGTGCAACGATCAGTAGTAGGTGCACTTAAATTTTCTCCCAACAACACCAGTTCAGTTGCTGTTGGAGACTGAAATTCACAAATAACCTCAGCTTTCATGTCATGCCCTCTATAAAATAGCAGCAGCTCTGTTAGTCCCTGAGCAGTCCTCATGGGTCACTAACTACTGTCTGACTTCTATAAATGAAACCACCTTCTGACAGTGCTGTCCTAGTGGGAGGATTATCTTTTGGGGATCACTAACCCTGGTAAAATGAATATATAATATTCTTCAGGATCACAGAATAGAAATATTATCAGTATTGGTAATGGTTTTTGGGAATGGTGATGGCTTTTGGGAAAAGGATTATGTCCTGCCTACACTTGAAAAACCTATTGGTTAATAAAAACCAAAAAGCTCCATTTGGCACATTGACACGATCACTAATCCCCTCATTTTATATCAAATTTAAATAGAAATACTGAAAAATGTTTATGTGGTTCTCATAAATGTTAATCATGTTTGTGAGTGAGCAATTCCACTCCAGCACCTTCCCAATTCATCGCTGATGACAGCCTGTGACACAGAAACCTCTCCTTTTTCTCTCCTGAACCCCCACACGATCCGTGCCCCCGGGGTTTGTTCCATCTGCTGAAGGCCATCATGGGAACGCGAGGCCACTGACTCATGGAGAGAGATCAGGCCTTCGATAACCTGCTTTCCACTGCCTTAGTATGTCTGTAACATGTTTTTCTCCAGCACAATTATGTCTGGTTTTTCCATGTCTTGTCAGCCATCCGTAGTGAGTAGGAATCTTCTAGTTTCTTGGACAGTGTTTTTGTGACTCTTGAATTATTCATGAGTGGCACTGTGAGTATGTTGTGGGGAATTATTCTGAGGCTTTGAGCAGAAGCTGGACCTGATCTAGATATTGTCTGACTTGGTTTGGTGGAGCCTTTTATGCTAAAAGTTGCGCTGGGATCCTTTTAAAATCTTACAGACAGTTAATAAAAGCACCAAATTAATGTATAGGGTTGAAACATCATCACTGGAGCTCATTTGGTATGAAAAAAATCCACTTTTCCAGCAAACAATTTTGTACTTGTACTTCTCTGAGCCTGTGCAAACACACCAGCTTATGGTGTTTTTTATGTGTGTCCTGACACAGGTGAGATGCCATTCCATGGAAACAACTCAACTTGTCCTACTCCACCCCCCTGTTAAACAGGCTTCCATGATGATCAGTGCTAAGTATCGGGCAAACAATTAGGCAGCAGGCTATAGTAAAATGGTAATTAAAAGCTTGATGGGGAAGAAGGAAAAAAAAAGAAACAAAACTCCCTTTTCTTGCCTCAAGGGACTGGAAGCTGCACGCTGTGGTGCACATGGTGTATGCTCGCCTGCAACCATAAAAATACACCGTTCCCATGGTGCTTCCTGTGTCTAGTCTGAAAAGAGACAAGCAATGAGAGCGGGGGGGAAGCTCTTGATTTCCCCTGTTTCTTTATGCGCCCCCAACACTGTTACCTTTGGTGGCCAAAGTTGACACACCTTTAATTTAAAAATTAAATTTAAAAAGCCATGTTCTTTCCTCTGGGAGTCGCAGTCAAGCACGAATGTTTAATTATGTCTTAATTCTCTCAGCTGTTGAGGCAGACAACTTTTGGGGTGTTATGAATGTCAGCAAGCTTTCATGGTTGTGAGCTAAAAAGAGATAAAAGCCACATTTGTGGTTTATGGATGTTAATTGCTGCTGCACTGAGGTGTGTGAGGGGGGCGGTTGAAAGGCTGGAGTGAGGCAGGAGAGGTGACAGAGCCTCACTGGGGCGCTCAGCGAGGTTCCAGCGGTGCTGCAAGAACACGCACTTATCTGCCTGGAAAGGAAGTGCCGTTTTTTATCAGAATATTTCATCTCCCAAGCCCAGCTCGAGCCCCGGCGCTCATGGGACTTGGGGTTATCTCACAACATCAGCAGAAGTTCACTGCAAGGGGATTTCTGTAGTGTTAAACCCAACAAGGAGCCTGTGCTGAACGGGTCAGGCTTCTCTGGGGGCTCTACTGGGACTGAAAGCCGCGTTTTCCTTATCAACAAACGATCCTCTTGACTTTGTTTGAACTCTTCAGACTGTGCCGTCAGCGGCAGGAATGCTGCCAGGCACGCTCGGTGACATCAACGGGGCGGTGGTGTCACCCAGCCTGTAAATGATTGACATCAGCTGGACTATCCTGAGCACTCAGCACTGACACAGACAATCGGATACTCTGATTGCCTGGAGATAATCAGAAAGTGCAGCTATTTCTCATTCTAATTAACCCATTATAGTGATTAGAAAATAGAATTTACTTTTGAGATATCCTGACTCCCAGTGGAAGCTTTGAGACAGAGCAAGGGCTGGAAAAAGGATGGATGTATAGTTATTCAATAGATTATGGCCTTCATTCCATAATTTTTAAAACTCTATTTTTTTTTTACTTGTTCTACAATATGTATCTTGGATCCATACAAAAGAATTCCCTGAAATTACAGGTGAGAGAAATATTTATTCCTTTGGCATCAAAATAAAATCTAGTCCAAGACAGATGAGTTGTGATCCCTCCCCACTCCCTCCAGAAAATAACAGAAGATGCAGAAAATGGCTCTGGGAACTCAAATCACATGTTATTGTAGGAAATAATCTATTTTTGGAAATACTGATTAATGAAAAGGAAATCAGTTAATGGGGATGAGTCACATTTTGCCCCCAAATCAGGCTGTTCATTTGGCACAAAATGGGAGTTGAAGGGACAGGTTCACTTTTTGTGCTACTGGAAAAGTTTCGAGAAAGGGAAAGAGATCCACAAGAGTCAAAACTTTGATAAAATATATATAAATAGTTCACTGAGCATTAGAATTGATGGCTCTTTTGTCTCACTGCTGACTGACTTTTAACTGAACTATGCAGAGTTTGCATCGGGTGCTCGGTGCCTGTTTCACCTGGGGCTCCCCGGGCCGGCGTTGCCGTGTCCTCAGCGCCGTCTCCCATCACGCTGCGTTCGCTCCAGTTCTTGTTCCGGCTTTAGTTCCTTCTCCTGCTCTGCAGGAGCGTTAGGAACTTCGTAAATCCGGGGCTCGGCTCGCTGTACTCCCGTGGAGCAGCGTGTGGCTGCGCTCACCTGCCGTGCGTGCCAGCCGCGCTCCTCTCCTGCCTCTCCTGGTGCAGGAGCTCCACCTCCAGGAGCGGCTCTGGGAGCTGCAGGTGCTCCCGGACGGGCGCTTTGAGCAATCCTGGTCTTCCAGGGAGGGCTGGATTTGTTGTGCAGACTCCTGGGAACGTTTAGGCTGGGAAAGAGCTGTAAGATCAGTGTTACTAAGGGAACACAAAGCGGATGCACTCACTCCTCTAGAAGGCTACGCTAAAAGTAAACTACAAATATTTAATTAAAGAACCTCAAATATGAGACAGCACAGGTGTAATCTAAAATTCAAGTCAAGATTATTTACTACTGGAATTTTTTTATAGTTCAATCAAATCAGTTCACTGTTCAAGGTGTTCAAGACCATCTGAACCAAGCTCCTGCCTTCAGCCTATATGTGTTAAAATTCCTCAGGTATTTATCACAGATTTCCCTGTTCTTTGTATTATCTTATTTTCTCTCCGTATTTAATTTTCTTACAAGAATATATTGCATTGTCAGGAAGGCTCCTGGGAGATGAATTTACAAAGATTAAATGAAATGATACTTTGAATTTCTCAGGTTTGAAGTTCATTTGAAGCACAGTTGACCAGAGTCGACTGTGCCTGAGTGGTCACATTAGTGATTGGTCCCTTGATATAAGTAATGCCAGTGATTATCTGAATTTAACATGTGGCCTTTCTCGGTCTGACTGTTGGGTCCAGATGTTCTCTGATTAACTGTCTCATTGAAGTCTGATTTAACGGTTGTGATTGTATCTGCCTTGCTGGACTTCAGGAATTGTAATTTTAGAAATGTTTTCTCTGGGTGATGGTATCTTAACGGCAAAGGAAGGGAAGAGCTTGTGCAGTTTCATCTTCTTCTGTGTTTCTTTGTAAGAGGGAGACTTTAAAGATATTTAAATCTGAAAGGATAACCTTAACAGGTGTCAAAATTAAAACAAATTTCATCTGGGACAGGTGTTGGAAAACCTGGGCCCTGCAGGCCTGAAGATGAGTGATAACATTCTCCAGCACTGAGGGTGTAGAAAGTTGAGTATAAATGGCAAATTATTGCCATTTTTTAAAATTAAACAACCAAAATACAATCCCACGGTAGTTTCAGCATGCACTAGCTATAGTTTTTCAGCCCCTAGTCCAATTTGTCCCAGGGAAGGTCATTCTGCTTCCTCAAATTCTGTTTGTAGTTTCAGTTAAGAGCATTTAAATGTAGTTAAATGAAGTTAAATTCCATTTCCTTCTCTAAACTCAGCACTGCACAGTGTTGCTGTGCAGTTTGTCCTGTTTTACTCCAGCTTTGGGAACACTCAGTTTTGGGGAACATTTCGCCTTTTCCCCTATTTCTGTTAGTATAACTTCAAGATAATTTGGAAACCTTTTGAATGAAAATCCTAGAAAAATGCTAGAGTATCATTAGGCAGAAAATGATAATAGAGGGGAAATACCGTGTGCGAAATCATAGATTTCCACAGGAATATTAATCTTTATAAGAAAAACAATTGTTTTAAGTAAGATGCTTGAAGAACCAGTTACATAATTCAAGTTTCCCGACTCACACAAGCTTGGAAACAACGTGTGTTGTTTGGTTGCTGTTATTTTGCAATTAATTGTACAACTAGATAAATTACACTATGCTTTAATGATAGAGAGGCACTGGTATTAATGAAGTAGAAAATACACATCTGAGCACTTGGAAAATGATGCCTGGCTGATTTTTTTTTATTTTCTTTCCAATTCTCAGTGCTGCATTTCAATTTGATTTGTTTCTATTTTTGTTTCAAGTCACAATAAAACCAAGGAGACTCATTACCATTGAGCCTTCACTCCACAAAGGGGAATGATGAAAGTTTCTCTCCTATATTTAGAAGTGAAATTTCCACCAGGTGCATTCTGCACTGGGTCATTTAGGAATTACCCCTCACATCTGCCTTATAAAGTATCTAAACAAAATAAGTACTAGGTTTTTTGTATTGAAGTGACTATTGAACAATAGTACTAAGAAAATACTGAAAGGCACAAAGATAAAATAAACCCAAAGCCAAATATGTCCAAGTACTAAATGCAATATTTGGGACTTTTAGTGCAGAAGTCTCTGCTTTGGCCCATAGTGACACAAAAAGGGACCTGAGGAATGGGGCAGGCCCAGTGTCTACACCCTGCTAGGGCATTTCTTGTCACCATATCCTGGTTGGGGTGGTTGTCTCTGCTCTCTGGCTGGAAGTTAATTCTGCTCTGAAGTGATTGCTCACTCTTTGTTGGCAAACAATGATCTCATAAAAGCTGTTGGGAAAAAGGGAGCCCAGGCTGGAGTCAGAGGGAAAACAAACCAGGGTGGGCCAAAAAGGCTTGAAATCCTTTCCCTTCCCTAGATGGATATCTGCACTGGGGTAGAAATAAAACATGGAGAAAAGTTGTCTTAACTCTGATAGTGTTGCCTCATTAAAAAAAAAAAATCTTATGTTGCTATTGTGTCACTTCACATTTTATAATTCCCCGTTAGTTACAGTCTCCAAATTCTGTATATACATGTAATTGTTTTCTTCTTGTTGTTTGAGGAAAAAACTTAGGCATAGCATTGTTTATTTTAATTATTTCCCCTGATTTATATTTTTTATGGGATGTACTACTCTCTTTATTCACTAAGGATAGTGGAAATTTTTTATTCATGACTTATCTTTGCCCCTAGTGTGTTGATTCCATTGCTGAGGTGTTTCTCACAAACATGCAGGATTCTGCCTTGAATTTGGAAACTCCGCTGACTTTTTCAGCTTCACCACTCTCTGTCTCAGGCTGGGTTGGGTACAGAATCTCTCATTCTGGGAGGGGAGCAGCTCTGGCATGTGTCTGTAGGGTTTTGTGGGGATAACAGTGATGAATCATCAGTTAATACCTGTCAAACCCAGGTAGTCACAAGAACCTCCAATATGCCCCGTATCGACTCCCTTCTTGTTCCTCGGCATCTGAATCCCATTAACAGCTGTCAAAACCTGGTAAACTATTTATATGCTTTCACAATTTGTTTAATTGGATAGTTAGGAAATGGCATACAAGAAAAGCTTTCCTTTTTCCTTTTTTTTTTTCCTTTAGTCTGGCTGAACATCTGTAGCATTAGGGGCTCATTATCTCTGAATTGGCACAGCAAATCAGCAGCATCATTAAAATGCCACATTAAGATGATTAAGTTTCTTTGTTACCCAGTTGACTTTTTGCATGTGCTGAGGATTTCACGATTATGACCCCACTCCTTGTAAAACACTTGAGCTACATCACCCTTTCCTGCCGTTGTCTTTAATGGCTTCTGGGTTTTATTCCTTGTGCTTTTCCGGTCGCTCCTGGTAAACTTTGCTTAACAACAGGACAAAACTTAGGTTTTCTCCTCTGTATTTGATGCCAGAGTGTCAGATTAAATGGAGAATTTGGAGGGGTTTTCCTACTGAAACTTCCTCCTAGAGAAAACAGTTAAGATTCAGAAACCCTTCAACTTGCCCTAATTATTTGGCTCTCTTGACTTTTGTATTTCTGCATTTTCAACCTGGAGAAGAGAGATTGTATGGAGATGTCAGAGCAGCCATGCAGTATCTGAAGGGACCTAAAAGAAAGCAGAGATGGGCTCTGCTTCAGGAACAGGAGTGACAGGACAGGGGGGAATGGCTTTAAGCTGAAAAAGGGAAAATTTGTGTTGGATATAGGGAAGAAACCCCTCCCTGTGAAGGTGGGGAGGCCTTGGCATAGAGAAGCTGTGGCTGCTCCATCCCTGGGAGTGTCCAAGGCCAGGCTGGATGGGGCTTGGACCAACCCAGGAGAGTGGAAGGTGTCCCTGCCCAGGGCAGGGGGTGGGACTGGATGAGCTTTAATGTCCTTCCAACACAAACCCTTTATGATTCTATCATTTTATAGAGCACACACAAGCACTGTTTGGGTGGTGACTCAGTCTGAAGTTGCCACCGCAGCTTTATTTTGGATTTTTTCCAGAACCCATTGTTTTTACAGTGTTTCAGGTGAAACAAAAATATTACTCTGGAGTATGTCTTTCATCTTGTAATCATCTCCCCAGGAAATGAAACCATGTGCATCAGCCTTAACGCACAGCACTTTGTTGTGTAAAAGCTGCAGCTTTTTTTTCCTAGTGTATATTAACTCCATGAACTGCCTCAAGAAAAATAGTTCCCTGGCTTGGACTCTATGAATGCTTTTTTTCTCTTACAACCTCTTTACTTGCCTAATAGAAGAGATGATAGCGCTTATTTTTTCCACTGTGGGAACTTTGTTAGTGTTTTTAGGGATAATTGTGTTTTTCCTCAGTTAAATTTCCCTATTCTACATGAAGTCACAGCTTCCTTCCTTTTGATTAAGGCGGACCAACCTGGAAACTCCCTGATCTAATAAAATATGTTGATAAGATTTTTAAGTGACAGATACAAACCTTCCACACAGCTGCCAATCTCCTGATCACATGGTATTCCCTGTGCATGCCAGTACAGAGAAAAGTCTGAGCTGAAAAAGTAATCTGGTGGCTCCAGACTCTGCAATCACTTGGTTAATTTTAGTACAACCTATACCAAGTCATCTTTTCCTCAGACTGCTTTGCACCAAAGCTGTCTCCTGTCTGGCTGTCAGGAGCTGAAGCAGCCTCTAAACCATCACAGGTGAAAAAATTCCAACCCTTCTAATTTATATTTGGGTTAAAAAAAGTCTCTTCCCTTGTGTCTTCTCCTGGTCCCAGTCATCAGAAGGTGAATTTTTCTGTGAAAGTCCTTCAAATACCTACAGGAAAACACTTGAACTTTGGATGCCATGGACAGCTGAAACAGCCCGTTTTTTGCAGAGGCAGTGATGGAAAAGCCTTGATCAAAACTCAGGTGCATCCTCCTCTGTTACTACAAGGAAACACAAGCCTTACGTGCAGTGTGGAAACTGCAGACACGATTATTTTCCATGGTGGAATCATAAGATGATTTGCCCAGTTTGCACCAGTCCCTAAGGATGTGCCATGGGGGGCTCAAACCAGTGCCCAGGCTGTGCCACACGGACCCTGGCACAGCTCTGGAGCTGTGAGCCAAGCACTGGTGAGAAAGAGAAGCAAACAGCACAGAAGCCTCGGTTGGAGGTCACAGCTTGGCCTCTGCTGAAAAACTGCGTGTGATGCAGACGAAAGGTGAGACGTTAAGTAGAAAGTGGGAATTGAAATTGTTTCTGAAAGCACCAACAAGGTGCAGCTGCACTGGGTACTTCCTTTTACCATGCTGGGCAGGATGTAGCAAATTATTTTGGAACGGCCTCCTTTTGAGAGGGAAAAAAAACAACCAACCAACCAAAAAAGCTTTTCTTTTTTTTTTTCCCTCCTGGGATGGGTGTTGAAATCTGCTTTCAGCAACTGGCAATCATTTTTCCTTGGGAAATGAAAATGGTTGTATAAACTAATTTTGAAGGAGTCTTGAGAGCAAGATCACCCTCACACCCTTGGACATGGAGCTGGCAGCAGAAGGCACCTGCAGAGGAAGCCCTGTTTCTGTGGAAGCAGGAATCCGTGGGATGTGAAGCAGAGCTGGTACTGAAGGATCCACAAAGAAAAGCAGCCCATTTTTGGGTGAATCTGGAGCTCCCTGTGGCCCTCTGAGAAAACACCTAAACCCACTTGAGCTCATCCAGGACTGGGGCAGCAAGTCCCAACAGCAAAATCCAAATATTTTCCAGGATAGGGGATAAAAACACACAGTATGGGAGAAAACCCCTTTCTTCCATCACTATCCCCATCCAAGGAGAGCACAAGAGGGATCTCAGAGTTTTCCACACTACTGTGGGGTCTTGTGTAGGACAAAAAAATCATCACCCACCTATTTCCCCCACGTCAGCCCAAAGTCAGACAGATTGGCAGGACTTAATACAATCAGTTAGGACAGAGGAGTGATTTTCTCCCTAAAATGTAGCTGAAAATGTTGATTTCACGAAATTCTAGGTTGCCAGATCTTTCTTTTTCAACGTTGCTTTTATGTTGCCACCTCATTTTCACTGCCACTCGTTGTTTGTTCTTGGCATTTGATGTGGTTTATTACTCAGAACCAGAGCTAATACATATTCAGCAGTTGATGTTCTGTACTTTGGACAAGTGATTCAGTGCCAGATTGAACTGTCTAATCCTCGGCTGGAGGGAGGAGCAGGTGGCCAGAGAACAAGGCTCAAACAGGAAGCCGTGTGGTGCATCTCGTGGTGCTCGTCTTCACTCGGTAGCTTGAGGCACAACCTGAGTTTCAACCCTAGTCTGTCTCTTGTCAGAGAACCACGGAATGTCTTGGTTTGGAAGAACCTTAAAGCTCATCCAGTCCCACCCCCTGCCCTGGGCAGGGACACCTTCCACTCTCCTGGGTTGGTCCAAGCCCCATCCAGCCTGGCCTTGGACACTCCCATGGATGGGGCAGCCACAGCTTCTCTGGGCAACTTGTGCCAGGGCCTCACCACCTTCACAGGGAGGAATTTCTTCCATATATTCAACCTCAATTTTCTCTCTTTCAGCTTAAAGCCATTCCCTCCTGTCCTGTCACTCCAGCTCATGATGAATTGTCCCTCTCTGGCTCCCTTGTGCCTCCTTCAGACACTGGAAGGTGCTGTGAGGTCTCTACACAACCTTCTCTTCTCCAGGCTGAACAGCCCCAACTTTCTCAGCCAGCTTTAAACAGGAAAAAGCTGTCCTGGCAGTTATTAAGGATTTTAATGGAAGTGCTGGTAGTGTTGGAGTTAATTGTGGAAAGGAAATTCAGCACCCTAAGCTGGGAATCATCAGCTGTTTATACAGTGTGACCAATTTGCTTGCATTTTTACTCTTCAGTAAATCATTAGCTGCCTGTTGCATCCACCTTTGTCATGGAGCTGCATTCATTTAGGCAATGCCTTTGGATTCCTATGGGCTGGCTACAGGTCCAGGAACCTGTTTGAAGGCCATGGATGCTGATCTTCAGGAGGTGTCAGGTTTTTTGCCACATCCTCACAAAATTACTTTCAGGCAAATCTTTTGGCATTTCTGGAATACATTTATTTATCAGGAAACTCTTACCCTGCCTCTGCTAGTTTTACTCACATAGTAAATCAAGATTATCAACTGCTCCTCACACGTCTGAGAGCTATGGATAAAAACTGTGATTTGCAAATGAAAATTAGGATTACTGATTAGGCTTAACTAGTGAGAATCTATCCCATGGGAGAACTGGGAGTCCTACACTGATCAGATATATTTCCTAGGCTTGTTCTAAGCACCAGAGGTTCCACAAGAAGGTATAAGTTATAAGATATAATTACTTATTAAATTTGTGTCTTTCTGTATTTCCAATTCACAGAAGCAACCTGAAATGATGATATCTATAAAAATAATACTTGTGAGTGGTGTGAAAAAGTGTTTTCTTTTGAATCCTGGCTAGTAATTTCAGGAGATGTTTGTACTGTATTATACATTCGTAATCTGTAGACGGAAATTCTCCATCAAAGATAATTACCAGGCAGGTTAATTGCTTTCAAGGGTTATCTCACTGTGAGTATTACTAAGTGTCCATGACCAGTGAAGTTCCACATCTCAACGTCATTTCTTCATCTGCATATTTCAGTAAAACTTTTAGGAAGATTGATACTGTCATTTTATATAATTTTTAGTGCAGTTTTTTTCCTAAGGTACTTCACTGTGGATAAGATTAGCCTTTTTTCACTCCTGTGCTTTGTTTTACCTGCAGATGATGTGATTAAAGTGAAAGGTGAATACAGTGAAAGAGAGGAGAGTGCTTTAAATTCCGAGCCAATGGAAAACCTGGAAGAATCCGAACTGCCTTACACATATCCCAGAGAATATAACGAATATGAGAGCATTAAACTGGAAAGACACTCGGGTTCATATGACAACGTCAGGCCAGCTAGTGGAAAGATGAATTGTGATATCTGTGGATTAGCCTGCATTAGCCTCAATGTCTTGATGGTTCATAAGCGTAGCCACACTGGTAAATATCCCTCTGTTGTTCTTGTAAGAGTTGAAGTACTGAAAAGATGATAATTTTTAATCTAGACTAGTTATTTTTAAAAAGGATACCAAAATCAGGGTTTCCTTGTTCCGTCCTTGACGCCACATGTGATCTTTATCAAGTTACTTGCTGTTCTGTGCCTCACTTTACCCACCTTTCTTCTTATCAGGACTGAATATTATTAAAAGCAAGTTGGTGAGGCGTTTTAAGAATTTTGGATGAAAGGCACTATGTAATGCAGTATTTCTGGCACAAAGCAAAAGTTAATTTGGTTTTGTGCTGCCATTTTCAGTTGGTATATAAATTTCTCTCTGTGCCATACTTTGGCAACAAACCAATGAGCATCTTAAATTTCAGCCTGCAGTAGATAAGACTCTTTTTCCTTCTAAAAATTGCTGGCTTGTTGGAATCAGCCTCCTCCAGAGCACTTCTTTCCATGGAAGAACTGTGCAGTGTTTTCCATAGTCCTACATATGCTACAAGCAGCTCTGACACCAGAGCTGCACCTCCCTCCCACTGAAGTCACACTCTGTGTGTTTCTATAGAAAGAAATCAATCCAATATCTCATTCTTTCCTCTTCCAAAAAGGCAGAGGACAGCATGATACCCACGTAACCATTAAATGTCCTTTTCTGTATGTCATTTTAAGGTGAACGGCCATTCCAGTGTAATCAGTGCGGAGCTTCCTTTACTCAGAAGGGAAACCTCCTCCGCCACATTAAACTACACACAGGGGAAAAACCTTTTAAGTGTCACCTGTGCAGTTATGCCTGCCAAAGGAGGGATGCGCTTACGGGTCACTTAAGGACACATTCTGGTAAGTGACTTCACAGGCACTCCATGTGTTTTGGATGTGTGTCACTGGGACACTCGGTGTGGAAAAGACAGTCAGCAAGGTTTGCTCAGCCTGTGAAAGGCTCAACATAGAGCAGTGACCACTCATTGGTGCTCCTGGAACCAGCTTGGGACTGGCTCTGTTCTTGGTGCAGAGAGAGGGGCCACGGGAACCATGTCACAGCCCACAAACCTGCTTGCACAAATAACTCCATGGTATTTTCACAGAATCACAGAATCATTTTGGTTGGAAAAGACCTCCAAGATCATCAAGTCCAACCTTTGACCCATCACCACCTTGTCAGTTCATTTTCATATGAGTGCAGCTGGCTGTGCCACCAAGCTCTGAACTCGAGGAGAGTGTGAGACATGCTTTGCTGGGACTTCCATCCCATTCTGAGCTGTGAGGAAAATCCCAGGATGACTATTCCCACCTCACTGTGGTGTAGTGCCTTTCATCTGAATCTCTTAAAATGCTCAACAGATGTTTCTTCTTAAGCCTGGTAGGGTGTTCTGTCCATTTTACAGATGGGGAAATGGAGGTACAGAGCTGAGGTGACTTGGATTTCAAGTCAGGTGTAACTCAATCTTAGCTACCCCAGTTCTGCAGGAGCCAGGCTGTGCTTGCCCTTGAATTTGTCTTTATCCTCTATTCTACATGGGCTCAGAAAGAAAACATCGATTTTAAATTATAGGTGTTGTCTCTGCACTGCACTGTACAGGAAAAGTTCAACCTCACAAAGAATCAAAGTTTAAAATGAGCTTATCTGCCAAGGATAAATGAGATTCTGATTTAATCAAGACCAGCAGTGTGGTGCTGTCCCCCACCAGCACAATGCTATAACCACCACACTTCAAGCAAGACAGTGTTTTAGTGGTCTCTTGTGGTTATTTTAATTCTTTTACTGTTTCTTTTTCTAGTGGAGAAGCCGTATAAATGTGAGTTTTGTGGAAGGAGCTACAAGCAGAGGAGCTCGTTAGAGGAGCACAAGGAGCGGTGCCGGACTTACCTGCAGAACGCCGGCATGTGTGAGGCTGGTGAGTTTATCACATTACAGTGGTTTTGGGGTTTCGGTACATTACAGGGCTTATAAAAGGGCATCTGGTGAGCTGTTAACCCACAGCCTGAGAACAGCTTTTCCTACACTCCTTTTCAGTAACCTGAGGGGCTATAATGTTCTAAAGGGGCTGGTTCATCGTAGCCCTCAGGCTGGTAGTTAGAGAGTGCTTTTACTTTAATCACTTTTTTCTTTAAGTGTTACTTTGTGTGAAACATCTAAAATACCTTGTACCCAGCATTTCTGGAGGTGATGCTCAGTGAGTTAAATTATTCCTACATTAATGCTGTTATGTGGCTCATTTTACAGGATGAGTTGTTGACAACCGTGTGTTTGATGGTTCCTCTTCTTTAGAATAAGAACGGTTAGAATTTGCAGCAGTTTTAGTGGCTTGGATCCAGGGCATGAAAAGGGAGTGGTATCCCAAAAATCACTGGCAGATCAGCTTAGGAGGGAGTGAGAGGTAAAGGGCTGTTTTGAGCATAGAGCTGCCTTTGGAAAAGATGAAATGTATCAAAACATGTTTTTTTTGTATTTTCCATTTTTCAGTCTCAGTACTGCAGTTCCAAAATACTTTGGTGAAAAGTAATCACCATAATCTTTGTCCCTGCTTCACCTGAACTGTTCAAATCCTAAAATGAACTGTGTGATTTGAGTCTCACAACACACCAGTAAGTCAGAAAAAATTTGCTCTTCCTATTCAGAGTCAAGGAGTGGCTGTGATCTCCCAAAGAATTCTATGACTGATCTAAGAGCAGCTGAGGCTACAGTTTCAGAATTCAGGCTCCCATCTTTTGCTATGCAGCCTTGAAAAAACACCAAATAATGGAAACATGGAATCACAGAGGGTTTGGGTTGGAAAGGACCTTGAAGATCATCCAGTGCCCCCCACCCCTGCCACAGGCAGGGACACCATCCACTCTCCCAGGTTACTCCAAGCCTTGTCCAACCTGGCCTTGGACACTTCCAGGGATGGGCCAGCCACAGCTTCTCTGGGCAACCTATGCCAGGGCCACACCACCCTCACAGGGAGGAATTTCCTCCTAATAACTCTATCCACAACAGTAAGGACAAGATTCTGCAGGAATCATCACAAGCCAGGCCTGAAAATCCGTGTGAAGAGCCACTGGTATGTGATTAAAACCTCAGGTACAGGAATCTCTACACCCTACAGAAGAGTGTAGGTTGGTGTTTCAGGTTTTGTGACACATGCAGGAAGCCTTCCAGAGAACTATGATTTACCAAAGTGTTTCATAGAGGTTTTTAATAGTTTTATAGTTTTGAGGGGGCTCTCTTCTTGTCAGCAAGTGACATATTTCTTAGTGCATTCGTAAAAGTAACCGGTAATCAGCTCATCAGCAAGTTTTGGGTTTGGTGAGAACCCTTACACGTAACTGTGGTTTGTGTTACAGTACACACATAATGGCCATCACCCAACATGTCCACCTGTGAAAATGGAAAACATGAGACCTGCTGCAGGTTTCTGCTTTGAAACTATTCTCATGGTTTAGATGCATTTCAGAATAGCAACAGTCCCTTCTTATCCCAAGCCTGTGGTGCAGTCCTTGCTGCAGCACTGCAGGGAGCCTTAACTGGTCACAGGGAATGTAATTCCCAGGGTGCCAAGAGGTGGCTGCTCGCCTGCCTTGGAGACCTTCACACCCTTACACATACTGCAGTGTTGTTAGGGAAGTAGGAAATTTTATGAAAAATGGGAATTCCTGGGGCATTTCCATCTAATTCCCTGGTATCAACAGGATGTTGGGTGGCAGAACCAGGGAGAGGGAAAGCTGGAAAGACTCTCCGGAGGTCATTTACTATGTTCCACTTATTTTTTTTTCCCTAAGTGTAGCACTTTGCATTTGTGTTTATAAACATCCTCTTTCCATTACTGATCCTTTCCCTACTTCTCTGTGTCACTTTGAATTTTGGTGCTTTTCTGAATTCCCCTCAAGCTTCTCAACCAGGTCTGGTGGAAGGTGTCCCTGTCCTTGGCAGGAGGGTGGAACTGGATGACCTTTAAGGTCCCTTCCAACTCAAACCATTCCACAATTCTATAGTTCTCACATGGAGCCATCTTTAGACACAAAAGTGCTCTACATGCTATCATTCCTAGCTGATTAAAATATTTAAAAGCATCAGGACAGTAGTAACCATTCTATTTGGTTTTTAGTGCCATGCTTGCATGTTCTAAATCTGGAAATATTTCTAAAAGAGAAGTTTCATGCAACAATATAGTTGGAGCATTGTCCCTGATAACCATCTCTCTCACATTGTTCTCGTTGCACAATCACCCCACTCCGTTCCATTCTCCCTTCTTGAGTGACCACACAGAGATGCTACAGGAAACAATGCCTCTAATTTCAGCTTTGTACTTGAGGGCTTTGCTAACATTATCTGCACATTCTAAAAATTCTGCTCACATTGGTTGGTGTGGCAGAAACCACACTATGGGAACAGCTCAGTGCAGGGTGAGTGCTGGTGTGTGCTTGGGGCTGGGACAGCAGCCGCTCTCTCTCCAGCTACAGGGTGACATGGTGGCCCAGAGATGGATGTCCCATCCCTGGAAGTGTTCAGGGCCAGGCTGGACAAGGCTTGGAACAACTTGGGCTAGAGGAAAGCACCCCTGCCCATGGTAGGGGTGTGGTACAAGGTGATCCTTAAGGACCCTCCCAACCCAAACCACTCAGTGAACCCATGGTGGCCAGGGGACTGCACTGCTTGGAGAGATGGCTCCTCACCCAGCACTCACAAGACAACATGAAGAGTCCTTCCTAATGGATAATTCACAGTGGCAGGAAAATGGTCCTCTGGAAGTGCTTTATCCAGGCAAGATTATACCTGAAATGTGCACTGGGACAGGCAGCAGCACTGGGGGCAGCATGGAGACCTCTCAGGGGGATCAGGGAAGCCCATCCTCAGTCCTGGTGCTGGCTGAGCAGGAGAGGGGCACCCAGCTGTAAAAGTGGTGACATCAACCCCATCTTTACACCATATAAAATTCCATGCTTAGGAGCTGAACTTCCCATGTAATTCCAGAGCCACTGACCAAGAGGGACGAGGGGATTTATTTGAGCTGCAGAGTTCCTTTCACCATCCTCAGAGACTTTTTTTTTTGCCTTCTTTCTGGCCCTGCAGTTGAGCCATGAGAGCCCTAAACTTGCCCCAAGCCCTAACCAAGATCCCAGGCTGCTGTATGTTCAGTGCTTTGGAAGTCTGGATTTTCTGTATTTGTTGTTTTCTCAGTGTAATTTTGAGCAAAGCACTTGACCATTTCTGTTAGTCCAGCCTGAATTTTATTTTTAGATCCATGTTACAGTGAGATATTTATTTATTTGTATCTCCATGTGCAGTGGAATCATCCAGAGGGAGGATAATTGAAGAGGGACACAGGGTGTGATTACTTCTCTATATTTGAGAAGTCTTTAGAGAATTTGGAGTGATTAAAAAACTTTTTCCTAAATGCTAAATATTTTTCTTGGATTGTTTAATATGTGATCCAGAAGAAAAAGCTGGATGAGATAATTTTCTATTAGTTTCTGGGTACAGAGAACACTGTTGTGGATGAGAACTTGTATAACCACCTTCATCTTACTGGGAGCAGACATAGTTTCCCTAAGGCCAGGTTATGAAAATATCATCAAAGACCTTTTGTGGCCCATAAATAGAGATTATTTTTTCTTTAGGAACAAAATGGCCAGTAGCAAGGAGTCAAAAATCTTAATGTGAAGGCAAAGACCCTCAGCATTAGAAAAAAAGGGCAGAGAACCATGAAGGTGCAAGATTGATTCTACAGAAGTCCCAGAGCATGTTATGTAGGTCAATAGTTACTGTCTCTGCAGATCTCCTCTGAGGAAAGGCTCTGTAATTCCTGCAGGAAGCCCTTGTCTGCCCTCCTGACATTATTTTAACAATTAAAGTTCCCTTGGTGGCACATAAATAACGTTGACAAGTCACCCCTGATGTGCTATGTGCAGCTTCCAGTGTGCTCCTGGGGCTGGGAGGGCTGACAGCAGCTCTGAGCTGAGTCCTGCCAGGATAAGGAAAAAGACTCAGAAAATATGGAATTAAAGCTTTACTAGAGCAACCCATGGGTCCTCAGAGTGCAACTCCTGGAGGTAAAGACTGGGGAAAAGATGAACTAGAACAACAAAATCATAAAAACAAAGAACTGGCAGGGACCAGGTCGCTGCTTTTATGGTATGGGTGAATTGTGTTTTCTTTCTTTTTTCTTTATAAAGAAAAAAGTACATTTTTGAGTACACAGCACCATTTGTATTATTTTGTTCAGGGTTGTTGGGGTTTTTAAAATTTAGATTACTGTTGTTAATGACTTGTGCAATGATCCAGCCAAGATTATGAGGCTTTGGGTTTGGGGATAGTTCAAACCTTGGACTACAATCATCTAAAGTTAATATAAAGATGCATATTCCAGGCTTTGGAGCATGAGAATTAAACTGAAGTCCTGAAATTAAAAACCCTATAATTTTCAAGACCAAACTAGAGCTTTTGGCCCAAGCCCAAGCAGGTGATTGCACTCTACCTCCCTCCCTTCCCCTCAGTGTCACCTTAACCTGGTGTTTTGTCTCACTTTGTGCAGCTCTTGAATCTTGTCTGGGTATTTCATGCTGGGAGCAGGGATGAATATATTTATGGGAACCTCCAAACACACTGGAGTAATTTAGAATAAAACTGAGACTAGAAGAGCAGTGTGTTATTACCTTCAAGGCACTTCATGCCCTGCACAGGGCTGGCTGTCACGTATCCCAAGGTTCCAGGACTGTGAGCGAGTGGAGCCAGGCCCTGTTATCCCATCCTCCCTGACTCATATTTGTAGCCAGTGTTTGTGGCACCAAGTACCTCTGAAACACTTTACGTTTTCAAACTGCTGAACAAACATGAACAAATAGCTCTGGCTGAGGTTTGGTGAGTCATGGTTTGTGCTGACTGAAACTCGTGTTATCAGGAGCAGCACTGACAAACAGGTACAGAGGACGGACTGAAACGCTCAGGGAAAGGCTGCACAGGGCTGGGAAGGATGAAGCTGCACTTTCAGCACTTGCTCTACTGGGCAAACAGAAATTCAAGTCTGATACTCAATAAATCTGCATTTGACTGAAGTGATACCAAAGTGTTCCTATCGCTTTCCTCTGGCACTGCTTGTCTCTTACTTAAGTTATGCTTCATATATTCAGGGAGATTTTTGAGTACAGATTTTTTGAGTAGGCCTCATTTTGGCCTACCAGTGCCTTAAGGGGTTTGTAAAAAGGAGGCAGAAGGATTTTTTAAACAGGGAGGGAGTGACAGGGGAAGGGACAATGGTTTTAGACTGCCAGAGGGCAGGGTTGGATGGGATGTTAGGAAGAAATTCTTCCCTGGGAGGATGGTGAAGCCCTGGCACAGGTTGCTCAGAGAGGCTGTGACTGTCTCATGCCTGGAAATGTCCAGCACCAGCTTGGATGGGGCTTGGAGCAACCTGGGATAATGGAAGGTGCCCATGACCATGCCAGGGGGGGCACTGGATGATCTTCAAGGTCCTTTCCAACTAAAATCATTCCATGTTTCCATGATTCTATATTTAGATTTGTTGGTGTATGTACAGTAACACAGCAATCAGGACTCTTTCACAGTGACATCCAACTTTTTATACCACGTTGGGAAAGTAAATCACCCCTCATTGTCCTCAGCTTGTAGATCCCATCTCCTACAGACTCAGGCAGTGCATTAAGATGTGTCCAGTTCTCAGCACAGTGATCCCTGCCACTGGTACTCTTAGCAATGAGTTTATTCTTCATTATAATTTTTGACATAAAAGTACCAGTCCAGATGGGTGTTGTTGAGGTTTGAGCAGGGTTTGGGGGGGAAGCCACAGCAGTTACGATCAGTATTAGTGTGGTAGTAGCGATATGAGGTGGCAGCTCTCCAGCTCAAGGCCTCTGCAGCCTCCAGGAGCTGAGAGCAAGCACAGCTTCTGTGCACTGCTGGGCACTGCTTAGCACAGCTGAGGAGAGCTCTGGAAAATGGGAAGAGCCTTAACAGGCCCAAACCCAAGGAAGTCATCACAGGACACAGGTTCTTTTCCAAAAATTAGAAATTTGGGAGGTTGTAACAAGCTTTAAAACACAGAAGAAACAGTCGTAGTTAGTTTTAGCTGTAGCATTTAGGAAAGAAATATTACGTGACAGTAACACCTGGGAAAAAAGAGTTAGAAATTTTGAATTTTGAAAGGTTTTATTGTTTTTATTTTACTGGAACACTGATATGTATCATACAAGTTTCTTAGTGATTCGTTAAGACATCTATGACTGATATCTGAAAACTTAAACAAGAACACTGAGTGTCTCCTCCTGCAGCTTGAAACACTGAGTGTGCAGGTGTCACCCAGCCTTACTCAGAATAAAAAAGAAAGGCCAGCAGAGCTTCTGTCTCCATCTGCAATTTAACCAACCTTCCAGCCAGTTCATTTACTTCCTCTCACTGACGACAGTTCTGGTTTGTGCTCCCCCCTGAGTGAGCTCAGGGCTGTGCTGCCACTGACCACAACGGGTGCCCAGAGAGCAGGAGTGACAGAAAAAGCAAAACCAGCTTTGCATTAGATCTCCAAACTGTTTCCTCCGGTTATGTGGCCAATTGGAGATTAAACCAGTCAGCTCTTCCTTTTTTTTATCTTTCTTTTTTTCCTTTTCACCTACATGTTGTGTTTTTTTTCTCTTTTCTTCCTTCCTTTTCACATTTTCCAACCTAGCCAGCGTGGAGGCAAGGCACATCAAGGCAGAGATGGGGACTGAAAGAGCCCTTGTGCTGGACAGGCTAGCGAGCAACGTGGCAAAGAGAAAAAGCTCAATGCCTCAGAAATTTATTGGTAAGAACAAAACCCCTTTTCATCTGCAACAGTTAAATACGTGTAGGTCGGTAACAAACAGTACAATGCCTCTGCTTCTTTTGAATATCCTGCTCAAGCTTAGCATCTAATACAAAAGAATAAAGTAACACTGGTTTTTGTTATGGGGTTTTAGTAATTTGTTGTAAGGGGTTGCTTAAAATGAAAAGAATTTATTCTACTGGCTGCTTAAACTGGATGGAAGCTACTGTTGTGCCTTGTGTCTTTATGTAGGTGATTTATAAATATGTTTTATGAGCTTCCACGTGCCATTTCTGTACCTATGTATTTGAAATGTTCTCTGCTAGGATCTAGAACAGGCAAAGAATAGGAAGGTTAATGTTTTCTCAGCAGGAGCTGAAGATTCTTGCAGGATTCATGTGTGGAATAAGGCCTAAAGGCAGAAAAGTATTGGATTCTCTTAGTCATTCTACTAAATTTGTCTATGATTAAAAAATATCAAATCCTTTCTTGTGGTAATTTAAGCAAGCAGATGTTTCCATAGTATTTTCTTTGCATTTAATTTAATATGATCAGAGTTTTGCATGTTGGGGATCTTAAATACTAGTTGGGCAGGTTCTGGGTTTCAGGGAACACCTGACCCTCTTGGACAGTCTTATTTCATCAGCCTGCCTTTAAAGAAAATAAAATACAACCCTGTGTCCTAAGGAAAACCCTTAGTCAGCAGTTATATAATATTGGTGCTGATGAAGCCTTATTTGTGCTCTTTGTAGGGTTACATAAGGTAAAAAGTGCCTTTTTTTTTTTATGGCTTGATATAAAGTTCACCCTCTGAGTGGGGCCCATGTGGGAGAGGTGTGGGCTGGGAGAGCAGGCAGGGTTCCCAGGGCTGCTGCAGCCAAGCCCCCAGCACAGGGTGCACCAGCTCCTGAGCAAGGTAG
The DNA here is from genome assembly GCA_013399945.1 of Ploceus nigricollis. Lineage (NCBI taxonomy): Eukaryota > Metazoa > Chordata > Aves > Passeriformes > Ploceidae > Ploceus > Ploceus nigricollis. The sequence continues at coordinate 18,793 of VXBC01008009.1, read as the reverse complement.
AGGTGAGCAGCCAGATCCATCCAGGTAAAGCTGCACAGCTGGATCCATCCAGGTAAAGCTGTGCAGATGGATGCATCCACACAGGAAACCAACTCAGGTTTTGATGGTAATGGAGCTCTTAGTAGGTTTGGTGGGTAGTACTGGGCTTTCATCTATGAAAACTGCTCTCATTTATTTATTTATTTTACATTAGTGTGGCTTTCTAAAGGTCACCTCACTGCACAGCCAGACCAGCACACTCCATCTGAGTCTCTTTGGTGCTCAGGATTGAAACTGGGCCTGTGGAGCTTGGCCCTTGCATGTCTTGCTGTGGTTCAAAAAGCAATACTAATGCAAATGGGTTTGTAATCCTTTAGCTCCCTCTATTTTAGCATTTTTTCAGCTCTCTCATTGTGCAATCACCACCAGTCTGACCTTTATGTATTTTATTAAATACATCTACAGCAGGATGCACCCCCTCAGCATAAGCCTAACGTGAAGAGTTTGGGGTTTCCTCTGTGGGCCAATGAGTTCCTGTGTGGCCCAGATCCTCTGGGATTTGTGCTAGTGCTGGATGGCATGAACTGGCACTGCACACACAGGTGATTGTGTGGACAAGCTGGAGAACCCATCACAGACCACCTAAAGGCATAAAATAACCAATTTTTGAAACTTGCTGTTTTTCTAGGACTTCTGTGATTTTTCTTGTTAAATTACATGTGCAAACATTCCCCTCTCAATCCTCTGTATCCCTGGGAAGGATGTTTAGGAGCAGGCTGTCCGACCTTGGTCTGACTCCTGTGCCTTTCTGACCTGTCCCTGTCAGAGCTCGGATCTGCCAGGCCAGTGCGGAGATTCTTTGGGAAATCTGGGAATGAGCGCTGATGTCTCATTTAGTCAGGAAGCAGGGACAGGGATATGCACTAACAAGGCATCTTTGTTTGGCTCGTTTCTCTGAATGAAGTCTATTGATCAGAAGAAAAACCCGTTTATTATAATTGGAGGGCTCTGCAGAGATTCAGACAAGCACCAGGAGTCTCACCCATTTTATTTTTCACATTTCCATCCCCAGTAGCTGCCTCGCGTGCACCAGTACAAGTCCCACACAAGGGCAGGGACCACCAGACCTTGCATTTGACTCTTCACCTCTGCACCAGGCCCCTTTTCATAGCCTTTTCCTGGGTCCTGGGGGACATTAAAATCCACCGGGACAGTGGAATCACAGAGCACTGCGAGACCCTCAGTGATCATTCAGGAATTGGAGTCAATGGTCCTGGGGGTTCCTTCCAACTCAGGATATTCCCCAATCCTATGATCATACATTGCGGTTTTTATCTTACTTTACAACAGTGACTCTTAACACCCAAATTTTTAGGGAGTCTTGTCTATTTTTGCTTTTGTTGTTTTTTTTTTTCTTCTTAAATTCCAATTTATTCACATCTTTCGCTTGCCTGGAGCTGGTTTTATGAGTCACCCAAAAGTACTGCAGCATTTTGTTTCCTTCCATGTGAAGCTGGACGGCAAGTGGTGCTGCGGGCTGGAAGCAGTTATACTCTTGTGGTTCATTAACCTTTTGGAGTGTTTTAGAAAAGAAACGTGAGCTCCTGGTTTTCTGCCTCTGCAGTGAAACCCCACGAGTTTCATACACATTGAGTCACGGTGTTGACAGGTGACTGATAAACATCTGCACCAGTCGAGTTACCGTAACTAAGAGATTCGTGGATCTAATGTTTGCGAGTCACTTACATGTGAAACCTTTCATCTGGTCTTTTTTTGTATTTTTTTAAAGCTATGAACAAGTTTATGCTTTTTGTAACCACAGAATTCAGTTACTTATTTCTAGACATTCACCTCCAAAATGTCTTTAGTGCTTTTGGGGTGCAGTTTATTTCCTCCTTGCAGCTGGCACAGAGAACAGGAGATGAACTGTGCCTGCCCAGAGAGGTGTGAGCAGATTCCAGGTGCACTCTCCTCCCCTTCTGTCTAGTCCAGAGCTTTCCAAGCCCCAGCACACCCAGAGGAAAACATTTTTTTTTTCACTAACCCTGTATCAAGTGACCCTAACTGTGGGGGTTTTATATCTATATTTATATCTGCCAGGATTAGGTTACCTGAATATCTGTGTAGAGGTCCAAGAAGCCAGGTGTGGTGCAAAGGAAATGTAGTTGTCAAAGCACAGTGGGGAAAACTGACTTCAGTGTCCAAGGACTTGTCAAAGATGAATCTCTCAGAAAGTACCCTCACCCACTTCTCTATTAGACTAGTTTGCTTCTAAGCCTGAAATTTAAAAAAAGATGAAAAAAAAAATACCCCCCTCAAAAGCTACTTGTGTCTAAGAACAGCCTCTTTCAGCAGAGAACATATCATGCCCCATTCCCAGAGATTTCTGCCCTTTAGAAAAGCCATCACAGGGTTTAAACAGCTCTTTACCCACTCAGGTAATTATCATCTCTCATCTCTTGCAGGTGAGAAACGACCCAACTTTGACGTCAGTTATAACTCCAGCTTCCTGTACGAAAAGGAGAGCGAGATGATGCACGGGCGCATGATGGACCAGGCCATCAACAACGCCATCACCTACCTCGGGGCCGAGGCTCTGCGCCCGCTGGTGCAGACCCCGCCGGCCCCCACGGCCGAGATGGTGCCGGTCATCAGCAGCCTGTACCCGCTGCCGCTGCCCCGCGCCGACGTCCCCAACGGCACCGCGCCGGAGGCCGAGAAGAGCCACGGCCACCTCAGGGACAAGAGCCTGTCATCCGACCGGGGCCTTTCCCCGAACAACAGCGGCCACGACTCCACAGACACTGACAGCAACCACGAGGAGAGGCCCAATCCCACCTTCCACCAGAGCCAGGTGATCCCGACTCCGACCCGCAACGGCCTCCAGGCCCTGAAGGATTTCCCGAGGCCGTACGACATCATCAAGCCACCCGCCATCTGCCCACGCGACGCCTTCAAGGTCATCAACAAGGAAGGGGAGGCCATCGGGGTGTACCGGTGCGACCACTGCCGCGTGCTCTTCCTGGATTACGTGATGTTCACCATCCACATGGGCTGCCACGGCTTCCGCGACCCCTTCGAGTGCAACGTCTGCGGCTACCGGAGCCACGACCGGTACGAGTTCTCCTCGCACATAGCTCGGGGAGAGCACAGAGTCGTGCTCAAGTGAAAGGACCGGTTCTCCAAGGTCAAAGGCTGTGTTTTCCGTCAGAGGGGAGGTTGGTTGGTTGGAGTTTTAATTAGTATAATGAAATTTCTTGAGTCTTTTTCTAGGCCAGTTTTAAGTGTGTCACAAGGAGGTGACACCTTTTTAAATTTGTCTTTCCCAATAATTCAGTGTTCTGTAGCATCTCTGCCTGGCTGCTGTGGTGAGTGGGACTGTGGGAAACACCAGGAGCAGAGACTGTTTTTGATATGAACTTTATTTTTGTGAAACTTCAGAGTCATTTATGATGTTTTCAACTTTTAACTTGTGTTTGTTTTTATAGAGTTTGCTTTAAGTCAGCACAAAAGGTTTTCATGCCAATTCCCCTGCTCATTCAGGTGAAGAGTCAGAGGTGTGTTGAAGGAGCTTTTCCTAGTTATAATCCCAATGGCCTCCCAGTGGCTCATCACCAAAACAAGGAAAACAAGGGCAGGAAAAGGGAGGGATTATTAATTCCTCTTTAAAGCTTTTCCCCTAAGCCCTAACAAGAGTGTGGCACACTTTCATTTTTCTTACCCCACTGCTGACTTTCTTTAAAGTTACTCAGTAAGAGGAAAATAAGAAATGAGACCTATTTGGGGTTGGGATTTTTTAACAGTACATATTTTTGAGTTACCCAGTAAGGTCACTGGTTGGATCATCCATGTGGCCTGGAGGAAATCCCGATTTTCATTGCTGGAAAACTCCTCCTTTCTGATGGGTGCCAAGAACAAGGATGAAGCTGTGCTGTGTGTTGTGCCTCTGCCTTGCTCCCACAGCAGGACATGTGGCCCTGCCATCCGTGTCCCCACAGGGTGGCCCTGGCTGGCTGTGGACAGGTGAGACCCCAGGCAGGGGTGTGAGAGCCACACCCGCACCAGGACAGCCCTTGGGAGGTGCTGCTCCACACCCTGAGCAGGTGCCATCCCTTTGAAGCTTTGAAGCTGGTTTTTACTGCAGTTCTTTGACTCTCCCCATGGCCCTGCAGCTGTGTTGGTGTCCCTGTGCTGGAGAGGGGTTTGGTAATGGCTTTGCTGAGTGAAGGTTTAGTCTTTGCAAAATATTTTTGTATCCCATAGTTAGGAGTGTTCTGATGGACTTTCTGCATCCCCTGTGTGGTTTGAGGGCTGTGTTGCTTTTGTGTTATCCCTGGTGATCCAATCACTTCCCTGAGGGAAGGCTGAAGAGCTGAGGGTCAAGAAATACTGAAATTCATCTCTCCCTCTGAATTCTTTTTGCTCAATTATTTCCTCCCTGAATTTTAAGGTACACAATAAGAAATTTATACTCATGTTTTCCACTAAAGGTGGATCTGGAGAGGGATAAATCAGCCTGCAGTGTGTCTGAGTATCCAGAGTGCTGTGGAAGTGCTAATCCAGGATCCTGCTATCCCTGGGGTTGAGGAGAACTCTTCTGCTGTTATGTGTGGAGCTGTAAAGCAGGTTTAGGATGTTTCCCAGAGCTCCATCATGAGAAAGGTGCATGTTGTCTCTCCCCAAGCGAACACCCCTGTGACAATGTGACCAATGCTCCACCTGTGAGGGAGGCTGCAGTTCCACCAAGGATCAGCTCCAAGGGCCAAGCTTTTGGGTCCAGAAGAGAGAGGGAAAGGAAGGGAGTGAGAGAATTCCCAGAGAACAAAGAGAAGGTTCTACTGCTGCCCTGACATTTCTAAGTCCGACATTTTTAGGACATTGTGGTTGTCTTTATCAATTTCTAATTTTGTGACAAGCTTGCTTTTCAATGGCTTAGTTTTCAAGACCAAAGAAATGTCAATAAATGAATAAAATATTTAAATAATGACGATGTCCTGACTTGAGGGCAGGTAAAGGCAGGTTCTGAAAGGAATGCACAGAGAGAGACCTCCTGGAGCCATCCAAAAATCTGATTCTCCATAAGTGGATTGGGTAATGGATTCATTTAAGAATACACTTGAATTGTCCCTTCACACCCCATCATTCACCCCTGTGCTGCCACACAGTGCTGCCCTGGTTTGGGAGATGGGAGTCCCACTGGGCCATGTCTGGATGTTGAGGGGCTGTGTTGGTCCAGGGCAGGTCTCTGAGCTTGGAGGAGCTCTGGAAACCACCTTGTCTGGGAAAACAGACAGGAAAACCACTAGTACTGGTTTGGAGCCTGATTTATTCTGCTCATGGCTTGGTTGTTTTGGTCTGGAACAGGTTTGGAGCATTCTCCAGCGCCTTGGTGTGTCTGTTTCACTTGGTTCTTCATTCACTGATTGATTACATCCCAGGAGTGGGCAGGGGAGGCTCAGGGAAGGAGCTTTTAGCACCAAGAAATGAGCCTCTGGTGCTTAAAGGTTTTTTTAAGCTTTAAAAATGTCAGTAAATAAATGTCCACTCTGTCAGCCATGAAAACAGATCTGGGAGCGACCAGCAGAGCTGGCTGAGGAGCGGGAGTGAGTGCTGGGGCTGCCTGTGCCCATCACCTCTGGGACCTGTAATGCCACAGGTGTGATGGAACCTGTGAGCAGCACACCTGTGGCTGTGCTGTGTCCCCACGGGGTGCCGAGCCATGGTGGAGGCTGTGCTCAGCAGAACCAGTTACTCAGCAGAGTAACTGATACAGTCAGAGGTGTAAAATAACATCATCTGCTCCTCTGACTGCTGGAAAATGGTGTTGGACACGGTTTTGGTTAATAGAGGAGCGGTTTAACCTGAGACCTGTGGGGTGGGGGCAGCTCAGCCCCACGCTTGGGCTGTGGGGTGGGTTCGTGGTTCCCGGGGCGCCGGGGCTGTGTCGGGCAGATGGAAACATCCCGGCGGCGGAGGGTGGAGGCTCACACCAACCCCCCCGGCCCTTTTAGCACCTGCGTTACCAGGCTGACGTTGTTCGCGCTTGTTTCATTCCCCCCTGACACCTCCTGCCACAAGAGCTGGACACGCTTGAGAAACAGAAACGAAAAAAAACCGAGAAGAAAGTCAGAGGATCCTTTTTTTCTTTTCCCTTCACTTCCTTCCAGCCCGGGTGCCACACAAACACTGAGGGGTCTTTCCCCCTGATGCTGCCGGGACACTCCGAGGCTTGGGTGAGACAGAGGGGGCTCGGGGCTGCGGACAGCGAGTCCCGCGGCGTCTTCCCATCCTGGTTTGTCCCTTAGTAAGAATTGGTTTGATCCAAAACCCCTCAGCCTTCTCCTGCCTGGAGCCAATCCCCTTTAAAAGCTTACAGAAACCTTCAGTTGGTGTTGTGACAGAGAGATCCTTATCTGCTGATAGCTGTAATCGTGATAGAGCACAGAGGAACTCGTTTCTCCTGTCGTCGTGTTGAAACACGTTTCCTCACGCACAAAAAATCCCATAAAACTTCCGAGCGCTGGTCTGCATCCTTGGAGCATCCCGGCCGGCTCCTGCTCCCGCGGGGAGCCGTCCAGCCCCCAAAACCCGACGGGGCCGGGAGGGGACAGGGAGGACTGAGTCACTGCCACCCCCTCCTCGGTGTCCCAATTCCCCAGCCGTGCACTGAGTCACGCTCCCCGCGCCGGCCCGGCGGGGACCCGCGGCGTTTTCCCACCCTCTGCGTGGGTCGGGTTCGCAAATCCGGGGGGCAGGGGGTGAGCAGAGCCAGCTCTGTGCTGAGCGGCAGCGGGAAGGGGCATTGGAAGTGCCCCCAGCCCTGGCACCGCCACGGGGGAGCTCCGCACCCCCGGGGCTCCCACCGGGACACGCGGGTGCAGCACAAGCGGGGACAGGGCCGTGACTGTCACCGGGGCACCACCACGGGGGCAGCAGGTTTGTATCACGCCTGATGCCCCCCTCGCTGCGCCGGGAGGGAAGTGAAGCCCGCGGGGAGCCGCCGAACCGGCCCCTCCAGCCCCTCCAGCCG
>VXBC01008001.1:125387-179424 GCA_013399945.1 Ploceus nigricollis | reverse complement strand
AAGAGGAAAAGTGTAAGTATGTACTTCCAGGGGATGAAGATACTAACACATACTAAGTATCATCTTTTTTAATTCTTCCCTAGTAATTCTTTCTTACTCTTATAGCAAAAGTTATAACACATGATCTCCAAAGGAGAGGCTTGCAAATGAAACATTTAAATTTATATGTGTGACAGGAGTTTTCCAGTCTAGATTTGAACCTTCATTTGTTCATAATGACGTTTTTTGATCACTTTCGGTTTTTCCCTTTTTTCTCCCTGCCATTCCTACTGTGTTCACTTTATGTGCATGCTTAAGTTATAAAAACAGCTTTTTAAAAATAATTTTTTCCATGTGTAAATGCATGGTATGGATCTGAAGAGTTTTTTCTTTCCACCTACGCGCTTCATGTGGCTAATGTATTTACTAGTTATATGCAATCTGTGAAAAATGCTTCTTAGGCAACATAATAACTACTGCTTTGGGCAGCAGGATTTGTTGCTGGTATTTGACAGGTGATGCATAAACATCCCATCACAGTATTGTCTTCTTACTTCCATCTCCATAACTGTTGCAGTCATGTGGTTAGAAATTATGTGCTTATCTAATGAGACTGAGACTAATGATCTGTATGCTCTGTACATAGCTGTTGCCAAGTCCGCGTATATCCTTTCCCATGAATCTTTTCAGACCTGTGTTACTTTAACTAAACTTCTACTTGGCACTGACTGTCTTTGCCTCTGTCCTTGAAAAATAGCACACTAAGGTTAGGGAGGTTAATAAGCTCCAGAAAGAGTGGCAGGAAATAATATGTAGGCTGCAGATAGGCAGCAGACAATTTCAGCAGAACAGAGAACATAGAGGCAGACTGAAGCCTTCGCCCTCTGTGGATAGAAGAGGGAAGCCTAGTTATCTGACTATGAAATAGCAGTTCTGTACATCCCCCATAAAACCAGCCATACCCTAGCATGTCCTGCACATGCCTCAGTTTAGCCCTCTGGCTATAGTTTCAGTCTGTTTGTGAAAGACAGGCCACCTAGGCAAAAGACTCTTGTACTTTTGTAGCTGCCAGCGATGCTCTACTAGTTCAAGAAGAGCTGTTTAGATTTGTTCAGCCTTTTTCTCATCAGGAAGGAAGTTTATCTTACAAAAGTTCAGTAAATAACAGGATTTTATATATTCCTATTTGGTTTACAGAAATTTTAAAACACATGTAAATGTGCTATGGCCAGCATACGGGTGAGTGTGTTTTGCCATGGAGGACAGCTTGTGGCCAGTGGAAAGGCTCAGATTCAAGAAGCAGGCTTTGAGAGCACTCAGTCTCAGTGTCATGGTGACATAGAAAAATAGAAAAAAAATTGTGAAAATAGAAAATCTAGTTGTCCTTAGCAGGTGTCTGACTATCACGTGGTACATCTGATCCTAATAAGACTACCTTTTTCCAAGACTATGGAAGGAAAACGGTTCCTTATGTTCAATGTCACAGTCAAAGGCAGTGTTGTGACTGGTGTTGGTTGGACCCATTGTTGGGAGCTAGTATTTCCTAGTGTGAAATAGAAGCTTTTGTATTCAATTATCCACATTGTTCTGGTCTTTTCCATGAACACATGAGCCGTTCTGTAAGAGTAGTCATAGGTTGAAAAGACAATAATGGGAAATTCAGTATTGTCAGATCCTTGCTGAATGGTTTGCTTCTGTCCTTGGTGAAATGTGTGATGAAACATCAAAAATGTACTCGGGGGTATTCCTTGAAACTTCTAATTTTGTTTCCTTGATTAGTGTGTTTTAAACAAGGAAAGCGTGATAAAGCACAATAGATAGAAGCAATGAGAAGTTCATTTTCAGCTCATTGTTTTTCATTTGGCTTTGTTGTGCACTGTTCTTGCTGGGGAACCTCACAAAAAATGTAAAGATGTTTAGGAGCAGAATCTAACACATTTTAAACAGGGAAGTCTTATCAATGATTTTGGATTATCTTTTATCAATGCCAGTTTTCAAAGACACTGCTTTATGAGAAAATCCAACCTTCCTTCTCTTTGTATATAACCTGTCAGAAGAATTTGGTTTTTTCTCATGTACATTGATTAAAACAGTTTTTGTGCAGCACAGTGAGCCATTATTTCTAAACCTACCATAGAACCAAAGCTGCTGGTCAAGGATTTCATGGCAGCTTCACTTTTTAACAGACGAGAATGGAATGAAAGTGTTGATAAGATTATTCCCAGACCTCTGCTTTATAACTACATTCTTAATAATGGTTGTTAATATAATTGCAGGTGTCTGATTTTTTTCTTTTTTTCTTTTTTTTTTTTTTCATTTTGGTTTTTAGGTTTTTTTAGGGGGTTTTGGGTTTTTTGTTTTAAGTGTTTGAGTCTGATGTAACTACTTAGTTTTTTTCAAAAGCAAAATTAATGCTGAAAAACTGGCATCCAAGTCTTGCAGTATGTTGAGGTATGTTTCTCTGGAGTTCTTCTTCCAGAAACCACTGGTGCAGCTTCAGGCAATGAGGCCAAACCTTTGTGATTATTCTCTGGTGATCAGGCCTTATTTGTAAAGATGCTTTTATTTTTTCATCTGGATACATATTGTTTCTGCCTGAGTTAAGTAAGAGCTCTGATTGATAGATGTTTATATGGTGTTATTGAACATAAAAATTGTACACAGATGCAGTATTTATCTTTTTAATTGAATTTGGTATTGAACAATTGGTAGACCTGGCACTTAAGTGCCTTTTCTCTCTTTTTTGCACCCTGAACAAGTCATAAATGAGGAATTTTTTCTTTTCCCTTTCTCCTGTCATCTCTGGAAGCTAAAGATAAAAATATGAGTTAAGACTATGCTTTTTTTTCCGTATGAATTGTGATTCTATTTTTGTCTGCTTTGGGTTAGAAGATTAGGTAGGCTAAAACTAGGAGATATGAAAACATTTTCTCCTAAAGGATGCAAGCAGGTTGAAGAATGAGAAAAACACGTGCTCCCATCCAAAGTAGAGGTGAATGAGTGTATTTTGCTTCATTTTCTTTTTTTTTTCTACCCCAGAAATATGTCTGTCAAAGATTTCTGTTGTGTGCTAGATTTGACTATGCCTATGTTCAGATAAATAGTTGTTGGTCATCCTGCTGAAACTCCCATGGAAACTGCATTATGGGAATCTTGTGGAGTTGAGTGAAGATACATATGAAAGGGCTTTTGCTTTTTGAAGTAGATATATGAAACGGAAACTCTTGAGAAGACAAGTGAGCTAAATGTCTTGTGTTCCTGTTCTAGTGTTAACTTAGTAAAATATCTTGTTATAGTGTCTCTGGTTTCAGAGCACAGGGAATTCTTCTGTGGTTTTTTTTTTTTTCTGTGGAACTTGATAGCAGTCTGGTTTTGATTAGACAGGGAATACAGACAGTTAATAATAGATGGTATTTAGAGCAGAGAATTTACATACTTGCTAATGACGTCTGCGGTGTCACAGTGATCTTGCTGATGTCCAAGTGGTAAGGCAGTGTGAAACTTGATCTAGTTATTATGTGAAATGTCTATTCAGCTGAACAGAAAAACCTAACTTTCTCTGTCCTTAACAGTGTTGGAGGGGTTTCTGTTCAGTACTGACTCCAAAATTTCATTTGTGTTTTTAATAAAGACATTGTAACACAAACATATGAAACTATTCACAGGTGAGTAATTGTTTTCTAAGAGATAGATGTGGAATAGAACATAGTAAGCATTTCTGCGAGTAATTAGCTTGATATATAAAATTAGTATCAGGTTTTGAGGAAGTCCTAAATGGTTGGTTTCATTTCTCTTTTGGTGCCATCTGACATCAAGATTTTAGCTGTGCCTACAGATGTGTTTCATCCTAGAAATGCCGAGAGAAGCACATGGTGTATGTGCAAGTGTGCCCATCCATATGCATGTTTTACACAGTTAATGTGCAGCTGTAACTCTGCCTCCATTATGCCATATTTGACTCTGATCTCATGAGAAGAGAATTAGCCTGCTCCTTGAACAACCTGAGGAAGTTAAATCTCAGTCTGGTTCATACCTATTCATATTGACAAACTGACCTTCTCTGTCATGCAGGGTTTCACATCTCCGCACCATCATTAATGCTTTGCTGCTCTCTGTATTTGGTATAAATCTATCTGCTGGATGTAGATTAACTATACAGAAGACTTACAAAGTTGTGCACTTCACAATCAGCTGCTTTCTTTCCTTCAGAGTTCAGCCTTAAGTACAAGCTGTGTACTAAGTATATGGAATTATACAAACACAAAATGGATACATTGTGTCAATCTAACATCTATTATAGCAGTTGTTAAGCAGCTTTCTGCCTCTTTGTGATTAGAGTAGCTGTAGCTCATTTTCTGCCTGTTTTGATAGTTTGGGAGTCTTAGTGATAGTCAATGTCTGGCTGTCCATTTGCATGGTAAGAATGGTATGTGGTCTTCAAAGGAGATTAAATCACAACATTTTTTGTGGGAGATGTGTTATCCCATATAAACAGTGCTGAGTGCCACATAACACTAGAGCATGGCTGTAGAGCTACAGGAGGCATTTTGCTTCGGAGTGACCAGACTGTACAGACAACACCTGAATCCTCAATTTGAGCACTATTGCTAGTTTTTCCAGTATGGAGAGGACAGCAGGAGAGTATACAGTAGAAAGGTATTTTCTTCAGTCCAGGTTTGAAGTAATTGAACTGTGTACTGTATGAATGCAAGCTTGTCAGATAAAGCACTCCAGAATGTGATTACACATGCAAAAAAGGTCTGTTCAGACTGGTGTGGCATAGAAAAAATATCTAGTACAATGATGAGACATCTCTTCTGAAAGAAAACTTCAAGACTTCAGTCCTAGTAGAAGGTAGTTGAAGACGATTGCTTCGCAAGCACATGATAGGTCAAGGAAACGAAGTGCTTAGGAAGAGACCTGTGACCTGCAGCATGCTGAACAATGTCCTTCCAAGCATTGGTACATTCCATCTTATCCTCTTGTAGTCATCTCTGCTTGAAGCATGTTGCTGGTATGTCTTTTGGACAGTGCCTAGATAAATCTCTTCATCCTGCTTCATATTTTCTGCTTTTAAAAACCTGCCGAAGTCTGTCATCTTTATTTGGGATCCTTAAACGTTTGAAGTCTATCCCTTTGACTTTAAGTTTCTGTAAAAGTAACATGGTCCTTTACCTGCATAGACTCATGTGAGGGAGTAAGAATAGCTTAAATAACGCTATCTCTTAGCATCAGGACTGTTCACACTACTTTGATTCCTTTGTAAAATCCTGTCAGTCTGCCAACATCTACCCAATTAATCAAACAGAACCAAAAGATACAGAATGTCATTGTATTTGTGATGGATATTTTCTCATGGGTTGTACCAAGCATGGTTGTGGACATTTGGGGAGAAATTATTCCCCAACTTCTTGGGTTGATTATTTGCAGTAATACAGCAGTCTAACTGCTGTTGCCAAAATTAATCCTTTTTGTATAACACAAGTGGAACTGGACCAGCAGGGTAACATGGTGATCTAATGTGTATGCTCCATCCCCAGAAGGAATGTTGCACCCATACTGAGTTACATTAAACCCTTGGGAAATATGCTTTGACTCCAGTTTTGCAAACAAATGAAGATGTACCTAACATCTCTGATTATTCAACAGGTCTTTTTTCTTCTTACATAACTGATCTGCAGTTTGTGGACTGGCAGACTGGCTTGTCACACCTTATTGTGGTTTCTGAACTTCTAGAGCAGTTATCAGGCAGACCAAGTAGTGTGGGTGTCCTGAGGAAGCTTTGTAGAAGGATTCATGTGGTTGTAGGGAATTGAAGACAGTAACCACCATATAATTCTGGGGTTTTGGTCTCACTTGTGTATGACTGAGAAGTGTTTGTGTCTGGTTCAGTACTGGTGTTGTCAAAGACAGCAGTTGTTTCTTGAGGTTCACTTTCCTAACTCTGGCCTATTACCACTTCTCTCTCTCATTGTTTTTGTTCAATGCTTCTTACTCAAACTATATTTGAAGGAAACAGAGGAAAAGTTGCTATTTTAGATTAATGTATTTAATCTTTTTTCTCTTGAAAAATTCCCATTAATGTGGTACAGTAATGTGGTAACTTACACAGAGAGTCTGAATTTTTCAGGTTCTGGTGGAGATTAATGCCAAACAAGAAAGTTTGGAGTACAGAGAATTTTATGCAATACAAGGAACTTGACATATGTCTGCCGCAAACTTTTGTTTTCTCAGAAGCTATTAAGATCAGAAGAGGTGAAGTTCCTTTAGCTTTTAAAATTTATTGATGAATAATGTGTTTGTGAACTACATTAGAATGGAACCTAGCCCACTGCCTTGCTTTATGTATTTCATAGCACTTTCCCTTAAACCCAACTAATGTTTCTGTTAACTAGCTTAGATGCAATGTAGGATTCCACTGTAAGTGCAGGACTTGGCTTTGAAAATACTCCCTAATGACAACTGTTCTTTATTTGGAAACTAGAGTCAACTTATTTTCTTTTAGCTATTATTTTAATAGGCTTAGTGGTAGTACCAAATATATGAGGTTTGGGTTTGGTGGTTTTTTTTCATTTCAATGGTCTCAGTGTCACAAAGTTCTTTTGCTTTGCCCTGACATTTGCAAATCCAGGAGGTTTTTATTTGCATCTACTCCCAACAGTTGTAGTGAGAATCACTACAGTGATTTTAAGTGCTCTTAATCTAATTTGTTGTTGTTGTTCCTGACTTTTGTGCTCTTTTTACAAAGCATTTATGAGTACTGACCCACTCATGAGAATGTGAGGACTGCTTTAATTTACTTGTGATGAAGGGAAGGGAAGGGAAGCGAAGCGAAGCGAAGCGAAGCTTCTTCTGATACTTAGAAAACACCTGCTGTGTGGAGCTGTAATTATCAGAAATATAAGGACAAATCCATCTGTAGTTTTTCATTATGTAAAGGGGGCTTAAGGACATAGGGTGAAGGATAGACATGGTGAAGCTGTATCAGCTAGTAGGAATACACCCTATTGCTACTGTCAGTGTCATGTGTTACATGGGTGAGTCTCCTCACAGCTCCGCTGCTGTTCTCAGGAGGCATCCAGGAGAGGTGAGCAGGCTGGCACAAGTTAGCTCAGCATTCCCACACACAGCTGTCAGCAGGATTAGCATATTGGGATGCCTGAGCTCTCTGCCACCTGAAAGCAGCTGGATGGAATGGGTTCAGATGCTAGAGATTCAAGAGTAGTGGAAGTTAGTAGGGAAGACAAAAAGAATGGATGAGGGAAGGGGAGTATGAATTGTAAGTAAAAAAAGCAGCAGCAAAGCATCTAAGCATGCTGACAGATGTAAGTGAGTGGTAGAGCCTGTGTTATAGGTTTTTTTAAAAGATATTTGTACTATAGAGACGTGAGACAGGCCTCCTCGATCAGTTGGTAGCATTGGCATGTGAGAATAGCAGGCTGACCAAGGCAGTGATGGACACCAGTCAGGCTTCAGGCTTGAGCAACTAATCTTAAAAACAATGCTGTGTTATGTAGTTCTGTTCACTTGGGAGTTTCCATCCTAAGCTGCTTTTTTTGAACCTGGCAATTTTGCCTCACCCTGTTCCTTATCCCACTCATTTCTGGTATTCTCTGGCCACTCTTGGAGCCCAAGAATTTGGGTAATAGAAACAGAGCAAGACTGTGAATAAGACGTTTTCAGGATTTGCAGACTTTTGGAATGCAAACTCCCCTATGCTTGCAGGGAGCACCTTGAGTAGGTAGTCTGTCTGTCTGTTTAAAATCTCAAACAGCATAAAGCTGCTTATTTGGGTTTTTCAGGCAGATTGGGTTCCACTTGAATCTCATGGATTTCCTACTTAATTGTCATTTATGTCCACTGAAAATAAAAGCTGATGATGCGTGGTCAAGGCAGAGCTGATCCAAGAATGGAGTTATGAAGAAATAATAGAGTTTTTTCCTTATTGGCTTTGTGTATAATTGAAAGGATTGAAAGTCACAGTGATAACATGTGATTTAGGGAGTAGGAATTCAGTGCCCCTGTGGTGGGGAGTGCTAAGGATGCTGAGGAAGGCTTAGATATAGAAATAACTGCTCTATGTAAATATAAGATGCCTTGAGAATCCTGGCATTTGTCCTGTGACATGAGCTCTAGTTTAGCTGTGAGGTAGGATAACACCTCATTAGACTTCAATTAAGGTGAAGCATATCTTCTGATCTTATTCATCAGAGTGTAATAAAAGCAAAAGATCTTTTTTTGCCCTTCCTAAAAGAAGATTAAATTAGTTTGAGAACCTCTGTTAACAAAACTTTTGCCTTAGTAAGAAAAAAAACCTGTTCATAGTAAAGACAGTGTCCCATGATGGCTGTAGTCTTGCTGTAAAATAGCAGAAATTAAATATTTTAATGGAAAGCTTCTGTAAATGGAGTCATTCAGGCCAGGCATTAAAATAATGGGCGAGATGGTTTGGCTTTTCTCTTTAATCCTAAGAGCATCCTATAGTTTTTGTGAAGCTTCAGGTTTCTGCAGGCAAGTGTGTGTATGTATTTGTCATGTCATTTTAAAGTATCATCATTCTTCACACCCTGTTATTAATAACAGCTCTTTTTGTCTAAGTTTTCTGAGTTGTCATTTTGTTGGGAAGTTATGGAAAGAGAAGCCAGGGGGAGGCTCTAATGGCACATTGCTTAGCCTTCAGGCTCTGGATCCATAACACACATTTCTGAAGCAGTGGCACATAATGTGAAAAGATATGCACTGTGGTGGTAGTGCTGCTTTTGTAAAATAAAACCAATGCTTTTAGTACTTGGAGAGAAACCTTTATTGTGAAGATTCTGCATGTGGACTCTCACAGAAGATGGGAAGTGAGAGGCAAAATAGGACCCATCTTCCTCTTGCAATATTGAGCCAAAAATAATCTGCTAAGCACCAAGTGCTGTCATGCAAGATGTTTTTCTCATGGGTTGCCAATCAAATTTATTTTCATTAGTCATCTGAGTCTGAGTACTGAATGCATTTTTCCTAAATGAGACATTCTCTTCAGAATGGAAGCTAGAGCTACAAATTTTATGAGTGCTGAGATATGCATGACAGTCTTTCAATTTTCCGCTTTTCATTGCTGAAATTCCGGTACTGGAGCTCAGATGTATAGTACTGTCGAGACCATAGACAAAGATTTTTTCAGGATCTCAACAGAAATATAAGTTACAATTTTGCTCTTTAATATATGCTGTATTGTCAACATGTTGCAGTGGCATTCGACATTACTGTGAATCCTGTAATACACACTTCTGTTTCTTTGGTTATTTATTTGTTTGTTTATTTATTAATTTATTTTTCCCCCTGCAGTTCAGATGGAGAAAATGGAACTGATGAAAAAAGAAAGGCTGGAAAATCATCCACTGTGTCACTTCAGACCCCTACCAGTGAAATGGAGTATTTTGATGACCGGAAAAAAGTTGATGTTGATAGGTAATGTCAGAAATACTGTCAGTTTTCTTCTAGTAAGATAATTAGAATGGCTGCAACCCACTTCAAAAGCTAGACTGAGTAGCAATATTTATCAGATATCCTATGGTTAGCTTGCACACTGTGCAAGTGAATAGGAGTCCAGGCACCTTCCTTAGTTGCTCTGTTACCCATTGCAAGCAGTCACAATAGAATTTAGACTCTGAGCTAACTCTTCCCCTGTTCTAGGAAAAAATATATTGCACTGTTTGGTGCCACTGCTAGTTACATTCCTTTCATAATCAATTTGACAGGCAGTCAAACAGAGCTGTAGTTTTAGTCCTGAACACTTTCGTGCTGGAACATTGATTGCCCATGGTAAAACTATGACATAAGTTTTAATTTTGGACTCTGTGCTGTATATTGCATCAGATTTTTTTAATGTCCCCACAAAGACACTCATTCTTCTTTTGTTGGAGAACTGGAATGCATTTTAAGTGCTTCTAAAAGAAGCTAAAATCCCACATGGATGGCTTGAACTTTTGCATCCCTTTCACTTTGTCAACTGAACAGGCAGTGCAAAAGTTAGCGGTCAGCCTGACAGTGTTGTTTTGGCCACAAGGCAAATATTTTAGAGAACATAATTGAATTTTATGAAGCATCTTTGAGGAAAAGGTATTTGAAGGAATATGTTACCATTTTTTTTCCCCGAACATTGCAATCTTATCTCTCATATGGTGTAATTGACTACTTTTGGTGAAGGCTAAATAAATAAGATTTTTGTCAGGCTTGCAGTTTGTTTCAGTTTGAACTGTACTTTACATAAGCACACAAATACATGTACTCACATATTTTAGAGTTTTCTTCTATGAGGGACTGCCTGAGATATGCAGCCAGTTTCTCTGCTGTCTAAGTCAACTGCTATCAATCTCTTTCCTGCTGTGTCTCCATAACACTCAGGGTTTTTCTTCCTCTCACTCATATGGTGCAGTAATGGAAACTTTTGTAGCACCTTTATTTCCCTACTGTGTCTTTAGCACAACATATTTTTTAGGTCATTTAATGTGAGTCCTGTCATGTGTTTTTTAATTCTGCTGTTCAGTTTGCATCTGAGGGCTTCTGAAAAAGAGCTACCTGATTTAATTAGTATGTTAATATGCATTTATTCTGTGCCACATAGATCTCAGAGAGAGTGTTCTCTTTCTGATTTATGAAACAGTTGTCCCACTTCTCTGTTTTTCTAAGAATCCATGACATTGATTCCTCCTGTAGAAAACAGGCAAAACTGATTTTCCCAGCCATCCACAGAGAATTTGATCTGTACTTGTTTTTTTTTAAAGTTGTTTGAGGTTTTCTTTGGATTCCCAGAATAAATGGCTGAAGCTGTACAAGTACAGCTACGTATACAACTAGCACTCAGAATTCCATTTCATTTCCTGTAGGGTTGCTGGTTGTCTTAATGATTTCCTTACACTACACTACACAGTTCATAGCCATCCTCTGACTTGTGCACCTATTCTTCTTTGTTGCACTTTTCGAATGAGCTCACAGCTTGTTACAAGTTCATAGCTTTCTGTACACTGCCTTCCACCTCAACTACTAAGCTTTATATCGTTTTATCTTGAATTGCTCTGTTACCCATTGCAAGCAATCACAACAGAATTTAGACTCTGGGCTGGCTTAGTTCCCCTGTTCCCCCTTGAATTAGTAAGGAATGTGCTTGCTTAGTATTAGTATTTCACATGTTGCCGAGAAACAAAGGTGAAGCTAAGCAATGTGATAATTCATTAAGCTGGAAAAATGTTTTGAACTTTCTGTATTTCCTTACAAACTAGTCGGTTATTTAGAATACGCCTTCTAAATTAAAAGGAGACCTTCATCAGACTATCATAGTCAGCAGACTGATGCAGTTTAAGATACACTCCTCTTTATCTCTGCATAATCCTTGATGAATTAGATGAGTTATCTAAAGGATTATTATGTTCCATGGAAAAGCACATCTTGTTGGTTACTTACCAAGACCAATGAACTGGGGCCAGGCTTAACATCAAATGCTTTAAATCTTCAGGACCAAGAGCGGCACAGATAGTCCAGTCCTGACAATCAAGAGTGACTCCAAGATTGAAAGGAAAAAACGTGCCTCGAATCAGGTAAGACAGAGACTCTACTTGTCTGCTTACATAGAGTAAAAGTAAACACATAACTACCATGACAGGGCTTTTGTTTAGCAACACTATAGTTCATGGTTGTATAAGGACACAGGTTCCTTTGTCATCAGTGTATTAGAGTCTGGATAAAGCACAATATAGCCTTAATAGCCACATAGAAAAAAATGAGGATTTCTCGTAAAACAAGTGGGCAGAATGGGAAGGTGTGTGGAGGACAGGAAATGGAGCAGGTCACTTGATTGTCAGACTGTCTAATATAGTGTGTGTGGTTTTGTTGTCGGGCTTTTTGTTTTTTAGCTGAAGGCAAACGCACACTTTCATAAGCTGTTTCTAGATGTTCCCATTGATGAGCCACTGAAACAAAGTAAGTATTAATCCCGTGTTGTTGTTGGCTGTGTATCCTAGATAATGTTGTTATCCAACAAATGTGGCGATGTACAAGAGGAGCTACCTAAATCTTAAAAACTTCTAACTCCAGTTGCTTAGAGCTACAGGGCCTTGATCCACATGCAATGGACATTTTGTTGTAATCTTGGAAAACTGAAATCTCTGCATGTTTGGTATATTTAGAAGTTGTACCCCACTTTGCCATTTCTGGAGAGTAGCCTAATGCAGTATTTTTTGGTACTGAATCTTCCTTAATAAAGACAGTACTTGAGACAGCATTGGTCAAGTGATTTAGCTTGAATTTTTGCTGTTGATGGTGTTTTAATGACGTTTTAATGATGTAGTACTTATAAGAAGGGAATTCTACACAGACGTGTATAGCAAATTTTCTTGAAAGGAATGCAGGGAAGGTGGTTCATGAGTGAGATGGTTTGCTCAATGTGTGTGAAGTAAAAGCAGTATTACTTTACATGTGTTACATCTCTATTAGACATCTAGTTTAGACAACAGCCATAGAGCTGGACGTTTAAAGACAAAACCTTTCATTAAACTCTTCACATTTAAGTAACACAGTTACCTAGAAGTTAGTAAAAGCTTTATAGGAAGCTAGGTCTTATTCTCTCAGAAATATTTTTGACCTTTGGAGGCCACTTGCATGTTGGTATTCATTTTATTCATTTCAGTTGTTGTCCTTCAAATACTTTGAGTCTAAACTTAGCCCGTGACATCTTCTGAGCTTGTCAGTATTAGTTAAACTTACTGAAAATTTTGAGGTTTGACAATGTTAATCAAAAGGTATAAACCTAAGCATATCATAACTTTGTAAAAAGAACAGAAGAGGAGCCAAATTGGCTTGGCTTGGGTTGTGATTACAGTCAAGATAATAGTATTTCTATTTGTTTTAGGCTTTACCTGTGCTCTGCAGAAAGAAATTCTATACCAAGGAAAGTTATTCCTTTCTGAAAACTGGATTTGCTTCCATTCCAAAGTTTTTGGTAAAGACACTAAGGTTAGTAAAATGTTTATGTATAGAATGTTAATGCTATTCTTAACAACTTGTTCATCACCAGAAGTTCAAATTATTGTGCAAGGCTAGAACAGTAATACTTCCAAGTTCTATTGAATACAATCACTATTTATAAGTGATTCTTGAAATACAGTCTAGAACTGAACACTATTATTATTAGAGATTGAATCTCTTGTTTAAGGACTTAATGTCTGAAAGAAACAGATGAAAGGAACTGACAAGCAGTAGTGAGGGCATTGTCAAACCCATGTAACACAAATTGCAAAAATGTTTCTCTTGGGGTAAGTACATTAAAGAGGAGGAGCAGGAGGAATGAAACCTGAAAAATATTAAGGGCTTCAAGGCTATAGCTGGGGCACTGGAGAGACTAAAACTGGCTTCTGACTTGAGTAGCAAAGCTCTCTGAAGGATTCTTCTAGCAGTCCCGTTTTGCATAAAAAGAGAACAGGATAAAAGAAAAACAAGTTGGCTTCTTCCTTTCAGGTGCATCCTTGAACAAAGTTCCTGGTTAGATCCAGTGAGTTGAATCCTGAAATCAGTTCAGGGGTTGAGCTTGTCTCATTTCTCTGTGGTCAACTGTTTTGATGGTATACCATCTGTTGTTAAAGGGCTTTTTATAAAATATAATAGGTTTATAGAATGTTTAAAATTATTGACAGCACATTGTCCATAGCAACCTTATGGGTTATTGTGTTCCACTACTTGGCCCAGGACTATTGTTGATTTCTGGTTAATGGATTCTGCTAGTCATAGACAGTACATTAATGTGGATGGTGTATATGGTGGCGAAAGCAGTATGACACACAGCAAAAAACAACTGACTGACTACTGTTATTCAATATGAGTAACAGCTATCTTTGCAATTTACTAAAATTTAAGCTGCTGTACTAGCAATCTTCTGTTCACCATGAACAAATGCAACTACTTCAAACTGTGGAACAGCTTTCTAATGTCAACTAAGCTAAATGTATACAAGAATATGGTAGAACTTTACTGAGTAGAAAACTGGTAAAAAATATGCAGAATGATGATGATGATGTAGTTCTAGGAAATAATTTGTCAACAGGGTTTTAAATTCAGGAATATATACCTACATATATACTGAAAAGTGAAAACATTTTACAAGATTGGGTAGAATAAACACTGGAAATGTAATTATAGCAATATTGCAAATTACTCAATTCTTGGTCTTATTTTCAGAAAACATTGTGGGGAAAATTAAGAGTGAAGGAGATAGTCTTATCATTTATTTACAACTTCATTCAGCTTTTAGGAATACCATCAAGAAAAAAGCTTGAAAATCGGGATGCAGTGAAAAATGATGTCGTGGGAAAGGAAGGAGGAAATCAAGCTGGACAGGAAAAGGAACATTCTTAGCAGTCAGATACACTGACAAAGTTTCCAGGACACAAAGCTTCTGTTGCTTAAAACTTGTAAAACAATATAAGCTTAGGGATAAAGTGTCTTATTGTGAGAAACAGCAGATCTACACATTCCAGTTAATTTTTAACAGGAGTTCTACCTCCAGGTTTTTTTTTTTTACTGAAAGCTTTCGTGCAAGGAACAGCTATGCAATTCAGGAGTTTTGAGTATGCAGTAAAGACGCTGTGTATATTCAAAAGTAAAAGATTGCTTCTGCAGGATTGAATAGGCGTTGAAAAACTTTCTTTCCAGGTAGCACTAATTTGGCTATATATGTTGGCCTTGAGTCTTTCTTGGATTTAGACATTGTTTTACCGTTTTAAATTATTTTCTATGTTGCCTTCAGATAAACCTTTTATTCTGAAATAATTGTTGTTCCAGATAAAATTATTTACGATCAAACAGTGATTCCACCCTTCCAATCTAATACTGTGGGAACAGTGCAGTAAGCAAGTGCTGAATGGACACATTAGTTCTGATTACAGTAATGTTATCCATCTAAACTACACACAGTGGAATGCCGCTTACATCTCTGATTTAAAGTTCTTTAAGGTGAATTGTGAATTGAACCAACTAGAAAAATTGTAAGCTGCTTTTTTGTAGCTTGTCGCAGGATTTCTGTTCAAACAGTATTTGGGAGTCTTGCAACCAAACTGTTATCCACAAAGATTTTTTTTTTACCTGGTATAATTTTTCATTTCATGATTTTGTGTTACTGCTCTGAACAAAAGTTAACAAGAAACTGCACAGAGTAACTTCATTCTCCTCCAATGGCATATTTTAATTCAGTGCTGTTACTGCTAACTGAACAAATTATGGACTCTTAACCTTGTTTCCAAATTTCTCAGGTAGTTCTGGGAGCCTGTGCCAAAGATATTTTTAACAGGATCCGTTTCTTAATCATGGATGTTATTATCCATTATTATCATATTATATACATATCCAGGATTATTATATTTGCCTAACTCACTAAATCTCTAGGCCTTTCAACTCACTGTCTCCAACCATGTTTTTTTACCTTTGTAAATTGGGATTTACAGGAAGGGCCCATGCAGAATATCTGAAGTGAAATACTCTGAAACATAGCAGATGTTACGCTAATGGCGTTGGATGTAAACATAAAGGAGGAAGGAAAATTGAGAACCTTTCAATGTAAATGTAGACTGCCTCCTTGGCACACACAGGAATCAGTTGAAATCAGCAGGTGTGTCAGTATTGAGTCTTTCAACCTTGCTGAAGGATGAGCTGTTTACTCACCTGCTTGTTGCAGATCTGTAAGTGGTGCGAAGATTTCTATGCTCATTATTCAACAAGCTTTTCTTGTCTGATATGTTCTGAAATATTTGGTTTCTAAACAAAGAAGCATAGCTTTAAGATTGCTTCATTTGCTGATCTGCAGTGCACTAAGCCCGTAGTCTTGTGAGAGCCAGAAGGGATCAGGAAAGGAAGACACAAACAAATGCCTGGATTAGCATTTTATAAAAGCAGAAGTAAAAGTAGTTAGGTATGGTTTCAGATTATTACTATATCTTATTTTACATGAAATAGTAGTAATCAGAAGGGCAATGGAGACATCTTTAAATGGTGAGTATTGAAGGTCTGGCTTATCCCCCTTATCTGGCTGGCCCCTCGGGAGAGAGCGTGATGTAGATTTGTATATGAGTATTGGGATTCCACCGCTATGTTGATCTTGTTTCAGATTAGTATACCTGTGCTGTCAGTGACACTTCTGAAGAAAACCAAAACTGCCCTTCTTGTGCCAAATGCTCTGATCATAGCAACAGTGACAGATAGGGTAAGTACTGGTAGAGGACAAGGTATTTCAGTGAGAAAATACAGAATAGAAACTCTGTTTGCCACATGCTCTCTGTAATCGTTCATTCCCTGTTTTCCAAGAATTCATAGCATCAGAGGAGCTGAAAAAGCTGAGTAAGGAGGTGCATGCACAGAGAGTTACCTTCTTTGTTAGCAGCTGTCAGTGTTCTTCCATTTACTTTATCTCTTACCTAACCAGTCATACCTTAGACACACAAAAACATGTTGCTTACAGTGATATTCAGGAATTCTAATTGCATCAATCAGTAGAAAATGTGATTATCCTATGAGCAGCTTCAGAAACAACACATTTTCATTGCACAAATATTTTGTGGGTGCAGGAGACAGTACATAAAAGCAAGTTTGGGGTTTTGTTTGGAGTTTTTTTAAGGGGTAGGTAAAACATAGCATGAAAAGTGTTTCTAAAAGAAAGAACAGATCTGGATTATACTCTTGTTCCACATGTTAATTTTTATGTGCCTGTTCTGTGTTCGTGTGATAAACATCAAGTCGTAGGCTTAGAAGGACCACAGGTTTTTCCTGCCATACTAAAGTTCTTGAAAATTTTTACTTGATTAGCAAAATCATCTGTCAAGTTTTATTTAGATAAGAGGAAGACTGTATGTCTTTAGCAAACAGTCATGGAACTTTTATTTTGCAGTACATGTTTGTCTCACTACTCTCCAGAGATACCACCTACAAGCTGTTGAAATCTATCTGTACACATCTTGACGTAAGTACTAGTGGCAGTGAAGATGGTATGTAGCTTTGTGTTCATTATTACTGCTGTCTTGCTGTGAAATGGTACTTTCTGGTTGTGTTCCTTGTTAAAAGTGCTGCTTTTTTTCAGGATACAAGCATGGGCAACAGTCCAAATCCCTCTTCTGCAGAAAACAGCTTCAGGGCTGATCGCCCTAGAACTCTGCCCCTGGTAAACTTAGAAGTTTGTTCTTTTGTTGCATGTCATCTTTCATTGCAAGTACTATTTATAATGCCTGAAGAAGGGAAACTGAAGAAAATCCTGACATCTGTTTCTAAAATTTCCATGAGTCTTTAATGCTGGAAAACAGTTGGAATAATTAGCATAATTATGTGATGTGCAGTTTATATACATGCATACGCTTTGGATTTATTCAAGGTCTGTATGTCCTTCATATCTCTGTCTAGCAGTCAGATTTCACTGTACTGACGTAAAGTCTGCCATGGACAGTTTTTTCAGTGTTTCTAGTAGCAAACCTTCCTCTGTAAAACAGTTCACTCATCTGAAAGAGCTGTGAAGCCACATATGATGACCAGAATCTAAGTCTATGGACTTCTCCTGGACTTCACAACTTGTCTAACTTCACAGTCTTTCTTATAGACAAGGCAGGAGATGAAGCTTGAATTCTGGTGATGTTATGAAGCTTATTTTTCAGTTTGATCTCAACATGTTGATGTCAGAGATTGTTCCTGGTTAAACAGTTCTAAAGCTTTGATCATTTGTTCAGATTCTAGAGAAAATTGGATTGTTTCGATTTAGAGCAGGGCTGAGCCCTTTTATGATTCGTTCTCCCCATCAGGATTTCAACGAAGATTATTCTGATCTGGATGGAATAGTGCAGCAGCGAAGACAAGAGATGGAAGAGTCCAGCAGCACAGGCTCACAGACACCAGAGCTGGAGTGCTTCCAAGGTGAGTGGGATCATGGAGCCCCAAGAGAAGGAGAATGGACTAGCTCTTGGGTTTTGCTTCTGTATCCCCTTCTGATGTGTAATCTAGATTCTCCATGGTCCTGGAGAATTGTGTGGATTTTGAGATCTTCCTCAAGGCCCCGTATCTACATTTCTGTTACTATGGCTCTCTGCAATCCAGACTCAGGCAGTGACTTGGTCATCAGCAGATCTAAATTGTCGCTACTGGTTCCAGTTGCTTAGCCATGTGAACAGAGATAGAATGTAGGAGCTGTTCATGCTTTAAAACACAAAGGAAAAATGAATAATCAAAACCCATTCTAAAGTAGTTCAAGTCACAGTGCAACTTCTGATCTATACAAATAACACTTTGTACCATGGTGGCTTTTGGTCATCAAGGTTATTTTTGACATGTTTTTTGTGGGGTTTTTTAAACACTCATTTTATTCTTTGCAGCTATTAAGATATTTGAAGATACCATCCAAAATTGTTCTTTCTTTACCACACTCTTTGTAATCTCTTGTCTCAAGTTCTTCACCTAACTAGCAGCTGTTCTGATTGCAACTCACTTCATAACTCATACTTCCTAACTTCAGGAGTACAGCATGTTTGTTTTTGTAACATTCATGCTGAATGTTATTATGAAAACCTAGAGTATTCTCTTGTACAATTAATATATATTAAGATATTAATGTGCTGTTATGCTGTTAGTACTCTGGGTTCTGTCTTGACTATAATTTGTATAAGAAACTGTTGAAAGATACTGTAATTTTTTATAGCAGTTCGGTATCATGTTATTTTTTATTAACTCTCCTTTTTGCTCTGTGTCTTTTGTTCAGCAAAATGATTTGGAGTTATTTGCTTTCATTGGTATTTGATATTTACTGTGCATCTATCTTTAATTGTGTGGTGCTGTTCATTAAATTGTGGCACCATCACATGCCACAGAAGTGCTTCTAAATAATGTTTTAACTTGCTGTGTTGCTTCCTGATGGCTAGTAACTACTTCAAACCATTTCTTTTTCCACAAATGAAAACCAATATCCAGGCAAAGAACCATCCTAGGAAAAGGAATTGAAAGTGGGGGTGAAAGGCAGCACGTCTGTCACTCCTGGTTGTTTTTTGTGCATCATTAGAGCAAGTCCAGGGTAAACAGCTCGAGCATAAAACTAAGTGTGATTACCTTTTTCTGTTCCATTTCTTTCATAATACCACTGGCATTTTTAAAGACAGTCAGGGAAGGGAATTTTAATGTCCTTTTTAAAGTAACAATGCACTATCCCCATTTGGTGTTGCTATTAAAGTAATTTGGAATCATTACTCTAGCAAATTCAGGCCTTTTGAGAGATTACTTTTGTGACTATAATCTTCTGCCTGGAAATTCAGTAGTAGCTTTCAAGATTTTCATGGGTTGCCATCTTTTAAAAGATCTGGAACTTGAATGCAACATACATCATCTTCTTTCAATCCAGGTGCTTTTTTTTATTTTGTGTTGATGTGGAATTAGTATGTAAACTGTTTCAAGGATACTAAACCAACTTCTACTTTTTACCCAAAAGTACAGAAATGCACCTTTTAAAATTCTTCTTTTCCTCTATTTCTTGACCAAAATAAGCTATCAACAATTTCCATTGACTTCATGTTTCACTTCTATTAAAATTCTTTCTTTTGACAGATTATCACGTTGTTGAAACAGAGACTCATTTGAAAGTTTCCAAGCCTGAGGCCAAGTCTGTTCGTTCAGATGCACAGAGTAAACGTGGGCCTGATGGAAAAGCCCGAAACAGTCCTCGAAACGGTAAAAAATCAAGGACAGATCTTCGGCTGGAATAACTTGAGATAATTTTGCATAAGTATGTCAGTTCGCATAACATGGAAGATCTCTTTCTTGTTTCTCTCTCTGCATTATCTGTTGCATTCTTCAAAACACTGTTTATATTCTGTGGTCTGCTCTGTTCAAAGTAAGACTTGGTTTTTTCCATTGCAGGCCATTCTGAAACCTTCAGGTTCCTCCACAAAGTGAAGTCCCAGAAGCTCTTATCTCTGAACCATGTACTTGTATTTTATGCAATTCTGTAAGTTAGCAATAACAAGATTATGTAAACATAAGAAAATCTTAGTTTTTGACAATGTAAGCAGGATTGATATACTCTAAGCTTTACTTGAGAAAAGGAAATTATTGGGAATTGTGGCCTTTACACTTCCCAGAAATGTGTATATACGTATATCTATATAAGCCTGCTGCGACAGGTTTATACTTAACTGGTCATTTACTTTTAAAAGAAAAGGGTCTTTTGATTCAAAAAATGTTAAAAGTGTTTAAATACTTGCAGAGGTTCCTTTTGCATGTTGCTTAGCAAACACATACTCAGATTTGAGATTTTCATAACTGTCTGAATGCCATTGATGCTATTCCTGAAATGTTTCTAAAAACAATACCTTTATTACTGAACACATGCAAGTAACAATTTAAATGGCTTTTAACAACAGGTACTGCTAAAATTTCCTTAACTGATATACTTTATTTTTCTCTCTTACAGTGTTTGTGTTTTAATACTTTCTACCTTCTACATGAGATACAAAATCAGTGTCCTGGAGGAACGCCTTATGTCCATGACAGCCTTTGATTCACATATTAAGGAGTAAGATAAACTGTGGAAAAGTATTGGGGATTTAAAATCTTTTTCCAGAGCAATGATTCCATGAAAAAGGTGTAACTTGTGTCTTCAGTCTTAGTGTAATTAGATTAGTATGTTAGAAACATACTTCATGGTCTTTGAGCTAATACATCTGTCTTGCTTGTATAAAGCTTTGTGTTGTCTATATACCATTTAGAAACTGATAGCCTGTCTTTCTTAAATAAAAAACCCCAACCACAAAACCAAACCAAAGCAAAATCCAAACACACCAAGGGACAGGTGTCTATGTATTTGAAGAGGAAATAGGGAAAAGGACCACAGTTACATAAATAATTCCTTTCTGTAGCTGGAGTCACGGCTGTCATCTGCCCCTGCAGTTCGTTTTTTTAGATTTTTTTTTTTGTCTCCATGTTGCATAAATAGAAAATATGCAAACATTAAGTGGAAAGGCAGTGCAGAGGTATGTGGTTTTTTTCCACAGTAGTTTGCCTCTGTAAGTTGTATTGGCTCTCTGCTCTTGTCTTAGGAAGTTAAACTGGATACTGCTGAGCATACTAATCAGTTTATTGGGCATTAGATTTTGCATTAACTCTTCTCCCCTTCATATAACAGACTTTTTTTCTCTGAGCTGCTCTGAAAAATATGGCTTCAAAAGTCATTTGTAAACTCAGTGCAAAACCTGCAGCCACATGCAACATTAGTAGAAATCATGACAGCTGGAGAAGCACCAGATGAAAAAGAGAAGGGAAAAATAAAATTCAAGAGAGAGCTGACTCAGGCATGGTGGAACTGTTTGCAAAGTGGTTCAAATTTAGCAAGCTCTTACATAAGTGTGCTTTTAAATTCAGCTTTCTTTGATTACCCATCCATGACAAAACAGGTCACGCTGACATTGCACTTGTAGTCATATCAAACAATGACTGTGCTGTTTATGATCCAACTGGTCTCAGCTGTCGTCTGTGGAAAGCAGTAGGATTTGTATGCATGTGTCAGATGACAGAGCCAGGTTCTTCATAAAAAAAGGGATAGGAAGGAAATGGTGCTCTATCTATGCAGCCTTGCATTTATATTTTACCATTTTATAATGCAAGAAGTGGGGTAAACCTGTCCCACATAGTAGGCAATGTCAAAAGCCTTTTTTCTCACTTCTGGCATATTTTTATTAGCAGGATACTGTGTCCCTCTTCAGAAGCACTTACACAAGAAAGACCTGTTTCTGTTGCTCTGATCCCAAACATTACAAGATACAGGAAGGAAAATTTAATGTGCACTTCTGCAGTGTCAAGGGCTTGGGCTTTATGATTTCCTCCAAGTCGCAGGACATGGAGCTTACAGAACTTTTCAGTGGAAATAGCTCGAAAGCGTTCTATCCAAACTTCTAGAGAATGAGATCACGTAAAAAAATGTAGTCAAGAAGTGACTTAGCACTTTTTTTTTTCCTTCTGTAAACTAGTACAATTTACAATTTTGGCACTGTTGCCATCTACATGTTCTGTTCTCCTCTTTTTTTTAAGTCTGTCACACTTACTTTTTCATTCTATTTGACAGCCATCAAGTGCACCAAGATTTGGGATCTCACCTGCAAATTAATGCCGATGCCCTTTGTGATGAGTTAACTGCTAATCTTAGAAAATTGGAAAAGGTAACATCGTATAATATAATGCAAATGTTGATAGATTAATCAGGTTCTTGCTGTGTTTCTATGGTCTTTTATCTTGAGAAGTGTTGAGTTAGCTCCAGATTCAATACCAGAAGGTGGCATGTTTTCCTAGACAAAGGGCTAGTTTTTGGACTATAAATTAACCCTAGTATAAACATTGGTATGTGTAAAAGCTTTGCCTTGTGCTGAAGCTTATAAGCAGGCCAAGTGAGGCAGACACTTCAGGAATGATTATTGCATTATGTAGTGATCTCAACTTTTTTTTTTTTTTTTTTTTTTTTTTTTTTTAAATCCATCAGAGCTAAGGATTTTGAACTCCACCTTTATTGGTATTTGATTAATTTTTCTGTTTGGGGCTGTTGTTGGAGTTTTGGGGTTTTAATTAGGAAAATGGTGCTTGTTTACATATGTAGTCAGCTTCTTCACATAGAGTGGCTGAGATCTGCTTGTTTTACTTCAGTAACACAAATACTGCTGCACCAATTGTGCAATTCCCTATACGTGACCCTTGCTTTTTACCATTCTCTAATTGGAAAGCTAAATGTATTTGGTGACTTAAAGTGGAAGCCTGTGTGAAACAAGTGGGTGTGCAGATCTTTTTTCCTTTTTTGGTGTTTTTCCCCTTTCTAAAACACTTTACCAGAGGCTCCACTGCTCTCATGGCTGTGCCCTGTGATGGGTCTGCTGGCTGCTGCTGGAATGGCTGTGTCCAGCACAGGGCAGGCCCTGGCCCTGGCCCACTGCTGCAGCCCCTGCAGACCTTGCCCCACCTGCCCCCAAACTTCGACAAATGCACCCGGTACTGGTGGGTGAAATGCTATGTGTTGGGTACACATACACAGGCTGAGCATGACAAAAGCACTAGTGGAACAAAACCAAAAGTTACTTGAATTCCTTTGTGCTTAAATCACATGGGATATTTTTTGCCTCTGTTTCTAAAACTGAGTCTGTGCCAAGGTCTTTCAACACCTTTTCTCCCCAAAACCAAATTTCTCAAATAATATAAAGCTAAGACTATATAATATCACTGTTTACATGTGTGGTATAGGTTTTAGAAATACTGCCAAAAAGAGGTTTCTTCCCCCACATCTTCACCCTCTTGGCTATGGAGATCTAGAGTAATGCTGGCTTAACCCCTCTGTATTTTCTGGATAATAACAAGTGTGAAAACAAAGGGAAAATGCTTACCAGATGGTTACCATATACAATCTTCAGCCAAATTAGGTCATTTAAGAGGTTACTGGTATCTGGCTGTCTGGGATAGGCTGGCAAGATGGTTCATAGGAGACCTCATTTCAGTGGGAAGCCAGCCAGCCAGCCCTTTGCAACAAGGCTAGGCACTGTCCCACTCCCTTATATAGTCTCTGTGTGGAGACAGTAATGGACAGCTGGATGGTTAGGTCATTCAGCTGTTCCCAGAGAAGTGACCTTCTGTCCTGAATTAGAGTCTTAAGTTGTGTGCATTTTTTGTTTAGTGTCTTGCTTTCTTTGTTTAGTGTCTGCAGGATTGGAGCCTTAAAGACTTACCTTTATCTGCCAAATAGTCAGGGCGATGAAGTGCTCTGCACACAAGCTAAATCAGAATTGCCTGTAGCTGCATATTGCCACATCCTGTTCTAATCTAGATGAGCAGTGGTTAGAAATGTAATAGCTTTTTTGTTCTCTGAGCGAAGTTACTGCAGTTGCTTAACAGTTTCATATGCCTTAGTGAAAAGTGCTGGTAACTGGCTGCAGCAGCAAAGGTAGCATACATGTTCTAGTATAACTTGTCATGTCTCCCCTTACTTTCCCTGTAACCACAGCACTGTAAACTGGAGCACTGAGATTATCTAGATTAAAAACTAAAAATTACTCTGCTTAAGTAAGTTAACTTAACCAAGTTAAAAATTGGTTGGTGCACAAATATGTTGCAATGACTTTTTCAGTGTGACCTTGTGATTTTTACAAGTTCTCCTTCATACTTGGAGCCAAGGAACTATCATTGTTTAGCAAAATTCTGCTAACTTGGCTTTTAATTGCATTTAGCAGCTTGTTAAAATGTACTGTGTATATCAAAAGATAGAGCATTAAATTATGAGAAGGAAAATGTGGCTTAATATTTCTCATTCCCTAAGGTAACAAGCTAAAAGGAAATTCCTGTTTATGTGTTAAGCAGCTCTGATAAAATTAGGTGCTTCTTACTGTTTCCCTTTCCTCAAAATGTCCTTCTTGAGAAAGATGTGCATCTGGGATAGAAATCATGACATAGGACTGAAAAGTGGTATCTTTGAACAGGAAGTACAGTGGCTCCTCAAATTAAAGCCTGAAAGTAGCTGTGACTAACTCTGTAACCAGTGCCGGCAAGTTACTAAGATACTGAAATATTGAGAACATGTGTGTCTGGGGATGTGACCCACTCTATTCCCTACTCTCTGCTTTTAAGGACAAGGAGATGAAAAGTAGATAAATAGGCTGTGTAAAAATAGGTCTGTTCAAATTATTCTCAAGGATGCAACTGGCTGACATTACTTTCATTGCAGCTAAAGGAAGATAGCCCACAATCAATTCACTGAATCTGGTAAATGAGATATGTCTGCTAATGGTTAGAAGACTATACTTTGCTGTGCACGTATCATGGCTGAAGCTGTTACAAAACTATTTGAATTATCCATTTAGCCATAGAGCTATGACTTGGAAGTTTCAGGCTTTTACTGGATTTTGAGCAAGGTGAAAATAATTCAGTTTCTTGTCCCATTGCTTCTAGCTCTGATTTTTATTTCTTTATTTTCTTTTGACTAATGGAGGAGACAATCTATAGGAGAAAATTTCAGGGGATATTCATCATATGAACCTTGCTAGTTGATTGTCTAGGTGTTCCATTTGATGCACTTATATTACACTTATAATAAGGGAAGCATTTAACAGGAATACCACAGGTAGGAAAAGGTGTGACAGAATTAACATGCAGACAGAGTATATTGAAGAGTATGTCTTGATTTTATTTTTTATTTAAAATGCAGCGTAACACTTCTTGCCTCACAACTCTTTCCCTCTCTTTTTCTAAGATACAGCACAATTTACAAAAACTACTTGAAGATGGTGAATGAAACATCAATGTTCTTGGACTGCTTCCGACCTCATTCTTCTGTCTTGACAAACCGTTCCAAAGGAGCTCTGCTGGCCAGAGTTCAAGCTTCTTTATTTTTATTTTCAGTCCAAGCCAAGCTTAAACTACTGTAAAGCTCATGTCATCATGCAAAAAAGTCAGTTGATTATTCAGCATGTATCTATATATTTTGCAAACCTATATGGTTTGGTCTACATGTATCTATGTTTTAAAAATGTGGGGATTTTTCTTTCTCTTTTGTGTGTGAATTAATGGATTTTATAGCTTGCTTGATTTTAGAGTTGCTTTCACCAGTGCAGACCTGGTGCATATCCTTTTACCTCAACATTTACTTTATGCCTATTGTCATACAAATATATATGTGAAGAATGTTAGTCATGATTCATGTACTGAAGTGTTGTGTGAATGAGCAGGTATCTGTTTCAGCTATGATTATGGATTGGTGCTCTACTCTTCATTTTTACTTACTTCTCTGCACCCTGACATCCCCAAGATCAGAAAACAGACACCTCTGTGTTTGGGTATGCGAAGTCATGAATGTTTGAGGTCTGCTCAGTTCTCCAGTGCTGTAAAAAGGCTCAATTCCACTTTCTGTGACACTGTATCACCACTGAGGGTAAGGTCCGTTTCTACTGGGCATTCAGGTTCCACTGAAGTCAAACCTGAAATCTGTATGGACTTGCCAATTTGCAATCAAGTTGCTTATGAATAACAATATGGGTGTGACACACCTGCGCAACTTAGAAAAACTGCTTGTTTTCTGTCCACTCATATGGTCTCTGTCCTTTAAATTAATCAGTGTGAAGATCCTCAGTCAGCTTTCCTTGGAGTTGCATGGGGTTTTGGTTGGCTGAGCAAGTGCAATTTGTAGTCCAGTAAATGGAAATCTAGTCTTGGTATGTGACTTCAGGGACTGGATATTTCCACATAATGAGAGCTGGCAAATTAATGGTGCAGCAATACAAACAATCAGTAGAGTGAATGAAAAAGTAGACACCTGCTTCATTATATCACATACTTGTTTTTTCCCAGAGTGCCTAAGATGGGGATTTTTAGCTTTCTGATTCACCAAGCAGGCTCATTAGTTTTTAAAAAGCAATATTTAGGATAATAACTACTATCTGTGAAGTAACAGTATTGTTTATAATATGCTATGCATTTTATAACCATTTCTGTGAAATGTACCTACTTTGTTTAAATAAACTTTTTTAAAACCAGTGACTCAATACTATAATTTGGATGAATGCAAGTCCATCCATCAGTTTTAGTCAAGTGTGATATTCATGAGGCTTATACCTCACGGTACAAAGTTTGTGCAAAACCCAGCACGCAACACAAGGGGTTAGGAACTGCATCTTGCTGCAGTCCTTCCTCTAACTCCATTGTGTGTGACTTCTTTCTGGATCTCAGTGACAACAGTAAGAGCAAATTTGGCCCCCAGAGATTTGGCGACGTTAATAATTCTCAAGTTCCCCAGGTTTCTCAAGTTTCCTCCTTGGAGGATATTGGATGGGTATCGGAATGGTGAGGCAGCTTAGAGGGCTCTGAGGGCTTTAACATGCCTGCCTGACTCAAGATTCCACATGAGCACAATATGTAAGAAATTTGTGAGATTTGACTGTTCTCCCTATTGAAGTCTCTGCCTTTGTTTCGTCAGCTATCGTGACTTTATTGGAAAACACAGCTTCACAAGAGAACTGTTGAAATAAGTTATTTTTTAATTTTTTCCATTATTTTCCCTACTTTCTTCTACAGTTGCACAGCTTAGGTAATGTTTTGGACTTTCAAGGTCATCCTCTACCTTCTTTTCTTCCCTCCCTTTAATTCTGTATCAGAAGTCTCTAGCTCTGTGGTTGAAAAATTGATGCCATGAGTCACTTCTATCAAAAGGAACTACAAGGAGACTTGGTTATATCCAGCAGCTGAACCAAGTTAGCCTTTTACTTACCTTACATTGTCAAGTCTATGCTTTTCTGCAGGAGAACAAGGAGGGAGATAATATTTGATAGGTGCCTTAAGTAAATCAGGCAGGCAAAGCCCTTATCATTAGCCATACGGAACAAAATAATTGCTGTATGGAATGAGCAATCAGAGGTGGATGTGTGCCCTTTAGCCTGCTGCAGCAGCGTGCCAGGGGAGGCGAGTCGGGACAAAGTGTAACAGTGTTCTTCCAATACAGGAAAGTGACCTACGCTACAGAGAAAGGATTGGCTTGTGACACAGTGGCCATGTCAGTGCACTGGCGCAGTTCAGTGTGACCTCTGCCCCTCAGGTGCTACCCTCACTCCCCCTTTCCCCAGAGGGAAGAGGAGGATGTCTCAGGATGTCACACTCTTCAGGCATCAAGGCACAGGTGGGCAGCATGTAGTATTGAGGTATTCCAGGGAGCACTGCAAGGCCCCACATGGAGAAAGCTTAGGAGTGGAGTGATTTAAATCCCGTGATTCAGGCTTGCAACTGGAGTGCAGGGGGTTTGCCCCAGTGTTTGGGAGGGAAGTACTTGCAGCAGGGATAAGCAAGGAAAAGCTGCTTCCCCCGAGGCTGGGAGTCTGTTAAAGAGCAGGGAGACTTATTCCAGTATCTGTGGCAGGTAGGGCTTACAAAGGCTACGAGGAGGGGTTTTGCCTTTTGGCAAAAGTGGAAGTTTGCAGAAGTAGATGGGAAAGATGTGTGACTTTAGGGAAGTCAGAAATGCACACAAAATTCTTAGCACACACTCTTAGTAACAATTATTCATAATTTGCTGCATAGGCTGCATAGAAATCTGCTTTAAAAAGCCAATTTTAAAATTTCTTATGTGTTTGTTTTTCCAGTTTTGTCTACCTGTTGTCCTTGACAGCACAGAGGCTAGAAAAACAGCTGAGTTCTACCAGCTATGCTGGACCTAGTAGTTAGTAGTGCCAGGTTCTGGGAAGATGCTTTGAGTTTGCAGGTGGAAGACAAGAGGGGCACATCACTTGTGTTTTCTCCAGTTACAGTTATTGAATAAAGTAATAAGGATTTGTATTGGCTGTTTGGATTGAGGGGTTGTTGAATTAGTTTTCTGTCAAGGTATCAAGGTATAGTTTACGGTACTGTTGGTGTGAAGGCTGCAGCTAGCACTCTAGGCAGGAAGTATTATCAGCTGAAAACCTCCCTCTCAACAGAACACCAAAGGTAGTAGGTCCCATTTGCGTTTGCAGGAAAGACAAACAGTTTTGTATGTGTTTTTGTCTGAGTATATCTGAATTTAGTACTATTAACTGCCTTCACGTGAACCTTTGTACAGGTGTGTGGTAACGCTTTCTGCTTCCTGCTACACTTGCACTTTCATTTCCATGTTTCCACCTCATAGTCAGTTGACAAATGCTAAAGAAATATCCAGGTTGGTGATACCCAGGCCTTTGCAGGCTATTGCTCAGCTGGTTCAGCTTCAACTGCTAGTGAGGTGTTATTCCTAAATATGTAGGAGATTTTGCATTTACAGAGCAGGTGTGATATGCAGTAATAATCAGAAAAAGCTGGCTATTTAGACAGAAAACTAAGCAAACAGTTACACTGAGCAAACAGTTCTTTTTGTGTTCAGTGCCTGTGTATATGCTTCTATAAACAGCAGAGGAGTAATGTCATTTGAAAGGATTTTACCAGTGCCTGCTTTTCAGTTTCCCTGGTGAGACTATCTGAGTCTGACAGGCAAATTTGCTCAAGAGGGAAAATTGACTCATCTCATTTGACACTTCTAGGTTTATGGTTTGAACCCAGTGGACCGTTCTGCTAAACATGGTTGCATGTAATGAGACTTTACAAAAGGGATGGGTTTTTTGCTTTCTTGGGTTTTAAAATCTGTGTAGTATCATTTTATGAATGTAGAGCCTCATAATATCCTGCTGTTCATTGAACAGCCACAAAAAATGTATGTCAGTAAATTTCATTTAATTTTGTCTAAAGTTACTCTCTGTTTATCACAAGCCATCTTGGATTTTATCAAAAAATCAGTCAAATGCGAACAATAAAACAATGTACAATGTACAGTAAATCCACAACAGTTGTGAGAGTTTATTCCCTGAGCTTTGTGGAATGTTGTGATGCCTATCACTATTCCTGTCCAAAATACAGGCATTTCACTTTTGCAGTTGTTTCAGACCTTCTGGTCTTCTTCTGGTGGTGCCTACTTACCCTCAAGTTTCCATTTAGTCAAACTGGCCAGTGAGACTATGCCTACTCATCTTGGATTAAATATCAAATTATTTGGGTGACAAGGCCTAGATCTAGTGTTTATAAGGCCTTGATTACACCTGCTATTGGTAGTACACCCTCAAAAGGGATGATCCCAAGAAGAATCTGATTAGAAGTGTGTATGAGAGGATACTAGCAGGATTAGTATGATAATCAGAAGTGGGTTTTTTTTCTCCTATACCTAGTTTCTTATCTATTATAATTTACAAACAAGGGGTCAGGATGCAGCACCTTAGCAAGCAGACTTTGAGCAGGAATTCAAGGTATGTCAGTAAAGCCTTTCTCAAGACTGTGTTTCACGTACAAAATGGACAAGAATATTCCAGTTATCCCCTACTGAAGTTACAAATGCTTTGCTTGAATCACTTTATCTATTTTCCACACAATGGGGGGTATTTGTGTCAAAAAATCCACCCTGAGCTGGATGTCTGTTCACTAAGTAAACATCAGTGCTAAAAACTTTGAAAATTAGTTCAAGTTCTTGAAGAGAGTTGCTGTTGAAAAGATTGCCCTGCCAGCCTCTGTGAGTTCAGTCTGGATAGCTCTTCGCCTTATTGTTTTTTTTTTAATTTGTCTACTGTGGGTAGAGCTTCTGCTGATGTATTTTACTGTCTATATGACTTTCTTATTTTTCCAGTTTCTGTATTAAGTCCATTTGGAAACTGCTTAAATGTTCATTATGTTCTTAAATTTGAAAAGATACCTTTCCCTGGCTTTACATAAACAGGAAACTCGTCATGATAATGTAGTAGCTGCATCATGTTCTGGAGGTATGACATTCTACATTAAGCTTCATAACAACGATTTTATAGTCTTTGGCAATGCAGGTACTTTGGACTGTACAATAAAGGCTTCTTCAACTCCTGTTCTCACTTAATGGTATTGATAAGGTAATTTTCCACTGACCAGGCATTTTAGCAGTGCTTAGCAGGAGATTAAAGGAAAATCATTCCGATGTGCTGTCAAGTACTAAATTAAAAATCAGCTCTTCACACTGTCTGCAGGTAGATGGATAAAGGCTCCCTCCAAGAATAAAAGGTAATCAGTAACTTAATTATAGCTTTACATGCTGGATCTGGCATGCAGGGCAAGAAACAGCTCTGAATTCTTCCTGCACTTAAAGCTTCCTATTGTGGCAATATGCATACATGGACTCATTCCAGAGCAAGGGCAAGGTGGGAAGAAAGTCAGCTTGTACTAGCAGCTGTTTCCACAACTTATATAAAGAACCACAGACCTTCTCTCACAAATGGATCATGAAACATAAATGCCTCAACACTGGCTTATGATACTCGCATGAAGAGATGTCCTTCTATGTTTTTCCCAAAAACTGTTTAAGTGATGCCACTGACAGCACACATGAAGAAAACAATATAAGCTACATTAGCTGACTTGAAAATGGTCACACTTCTAAAGACTCTGATCAATAGTAATGGCTGTAAGGAAGAATGCTGTGTGAAAGACCAAGTTTGTGATTGTATGAGCACATCTTTCACACTTCTCTTCCAAGTCTCTTCATGGATTTCTGATTCTGCCATCACTCTTAGACCATCACAGTAAATGCAGGTTGGAGTCTAACTGAACTAAATAAGTACAAGATTTGTGTTAGGTTTAGGACTAAGGATATGAGACTGCTTGTAGCTGAATATTGAGAGGTCTGGTATTTACCTACTCCCTTCTTCTGTTTATAGACCATCCTCTGCCTCCATTTCCCATGTTGTTCTACAAGATGTAGCCTGGATCCAAAAGCTGATCTTCTAAATAGTAACCCATCCAAAACCAGTTAATTTTCCACCAGAGATATGGATAAGAGTCTGTAAAAGGGCCCAGTATCAAATGCGGACATGTTGAGCAATGCCTAAAATAATGCTTTAGGAACTTTGCTGACTTTTTGCAACTTTTTTCCTCTATTGTTTCTCTAATTGTATTCCATATGAAGCAACATTGGAAACTGCAAGAATATTCTGAGGCAAGTTCTCTGCACACCTGTCCTGTACCTCTGTGCTTCCCCAGGGAGCCACGGCCACAGACAACGGACAAGATCTGTCAGCAGCACTAAGTCAGGCTTCTACACAACTCTGGTGCCTTTCCTGAGATTAAAAAATAATGTAAAGAAATCAGCACTGCCTGATCCTTAAGGTTTTAGTCATTCATCTGCCTGAGTCACTTCTGATTCTTGCACATGTCCATCCCCTCTGCCATTAAGCACTTAATTGAAGCCAGTTATGACTGTTGTCCAACCTGCCAGCAGCTGCTTTCCTTACAGACCAGTATTACTGTCATCCTGCTATCACTACCTTCCTGGTCATATGCTGCTGCTTACCATCCCTACCAGTACACCTGTGGTGCAGTATCCCTTATTTTCTTCCAGGAAAATCAGCTGGAGTATTTTGTGCAAAGTTGACATTGCAAAGGTACGTTGCATCACTTTGCTGCATCAGCTTTGCTAAATAGATTAGAGCATCTGAGTAATCAGTTTGGTGGAGGAATGTGGAACTGGAAATGATGAGAGTCTGGGATAATAATACATTCATGTCTTATGGGTAGATGTGGAAGCTGCTGCTTTAGGTATCTATTTCCCATTTAGCAGCACTGTCCTGTGCTTAGGCCAAGGTTGGATAGGACCATCATACACATCCCTGGAGAAAAAAGAAAACAGTTACAGCTAGGTTTTTGTTAGATTCCCTGTCCTAGCTCAGAGAAAACTTACCAAATCAGGCTGACAAACGCTTTGGGACAGCAACTGATGCAGACTTTTTGGTGGGCCACAGAGAAAACAGCATTGTTTCAGAGGGGAGCACATGGCCTCTGTGGGAAACAGATGAGGCAGGATGAGGTAACAGTGTAACCAAGATCCTGTTCAGCCTCTGATTCAATGCACAAGCCAAAATCTTACTTTGCAAATCTCTGACCACATCTGTGTAAAGGAATTCTCTTCATATTGAAATCTGTCACTACACTGTGTGGCTGTGGAGCAATAATAATTCCTCTGGAAATCTTGTAGACAGGAGCAGACCTTGCTCAGCCCAAGATGTTCCTGGATTGCTCTCACCCAGCAGTCAGGATATGCTGCAGTTAATCCATCACATTTGTGGCTCATGAAGTGTGAGGCCCTTTTTGGTAACTGATCTCTGGCAGTCAGCCCTGCTAATGAGAAATTGGGAGGGCACCCCAGCTGGGTGGATGTAGGCTTCCACAGTGAAAGGCAGCAGGAAAGCACAGACAGCTTTTTCCTTGGACAGGTAGGACATCAGAAAAACATGTTAGAGAAAAATACAGCTTTTTGCACCCGCTCTCCTGGGAAAGAGCTGCAAAGGAAATGTTCAGAATAGATTGGGAAGAACCAGATTTTTGTGTGTTGGCTGCACTCACTATATTCATCTTGCCTGGGTGGAAGAGAGCAAAAATTCATCTTAAGTGGCCTGGTAGATCCAGATTCTCTATCCCCAGCAAATACAAATCTAGAGTAATTAGACAGAATTATACAAACAGAAACAGTACAAACTCAGAAGAAGAAAGAGCACAAATATTTTTGGCTCTGCTCTCATGATTTACTAAACCATAACAAAAGTTAACTATTCCCTCAGTACCAAGGAATGAGAAGCATTCAGAATGATGAAACAGATCTAAAAAAAATTTTTAAATAGCAAGTTCATGGAGATGCTATAGAAACTATTATGTCAGTCTACAGATATTAAGGGGGAAAATTAACTGTTTTGACTTGGATAATATCTGCTATATTTCTACAACAGAACTTGGTCCCATTTCTGGCAGGCAAATGGTGAAAGACCCTGGCTTCCATGTTTTAACCCACATTGCAGAAGAAGTTTCCTTAGCAGCTTAAATACAGAATTCAAAATATGTTTTCTGCATACCTGAAAGGCATTGAAAACCAATAAAATCATTCATCTTTTGCATATTCAGCAGGCTCCGAAATACAAAAAAAAAGTTTCAAAAAAATCCTAGAGAAAAAAGCTAAGACTCTGAGGAATTACAAACTTCTCTCTTAATTAGGAAATTTGTGGTGTGAAGAACTCAAAAAAGAATTGTGCAAAGTATTCTTCAAATTTACTGTTTCCCATAGGAATAACACAGTATGGAATAACAGAAGCTAAGTACAAGGAAGAGTTACCCTTTCTGTGAACTTTCAGTATTTGTTCATAAAGAAGAAGGCAGTGAACAGCCGGAAGAGAAAATGATATGATCATCACACAAGCCAGAGTACTTAGACAAACAATGGCTGACATAAATCTCACAGAGATTTGAAATGCATGGTTTGCAACATCAGAGATAATTTTTAGAAACACAGAACAAAGAGACTGGTATGGTGTTTTGGCTTGGGGTTTTTTTTCACAAAGCATTCTTCATGAAATTGGGACAACTTTTACAGCAAAGAACACATTAAGAGGAACACAACCATCAAAATAATGTTTCTTCAGTTCTGTGTTCCTTTGTGTTCTTGGTGGGTTTTTTTCCTTAATTGCAATAGATAGTTTTGACAGCCTGTTAGATTCATGCTTCAATCAATGAATTCTGAACAGTTTTGGAGGTTTGGGGTGATACTGTACCTTAGTGAATATGTCTATCAATGTCTCATCTGCCATATGTGTTAGCTTAAACTACATCTGGCTCCTTTCCTTGCATTTTGCTCACACAGTAATCCTCTTATCCTTTTGTATATTCAAAACCACATTCTTTCAATTTATCCTATTTTATGCACTCTGCCCCACCTCCTACTTGAAATAGGCTGATCTTTTCCAGCATTCCAAATGTATTATCCAGCAGTTAAAGTCCTGGTACTACGTCTTATCTGCCTACAATCCTGCTTGTGCCTTTCACATTGGCTTCCCCATCATCAGCATCTCATAATCTTTTCCGGTGATTTTGAATTCCTCATCCTCTCTTTCAAGGCCCTTTCATTTTTTACAGCCAACAACGGCTTGGTGTCTTTCAACACATTCTCCAGCAAAGCTAAGGTGCTTTTCAGACTTTGCAGGGAGTCACTTCAGCATTTCATTGGCAGGGGGAAAAATAAATAAATCAGTAACACAGCTAACTAAAAAATATGTGAAGAAAACAAGCAAGCAAAACTGTCACAGCAGCCAGTGTTGGTTAAGCCAAACTAAAGTCCTCATACTGGATTTTTAACCTACAAGGACTCACTACAACAGCAAATCTTCAGAAGATAGTTCAAATTACACTGTTTCATGAAACATCACCATAACTTTATTCTATTTGTTCTGCTTTAAACCAACACCACAAATCAACTGTTGTCTATGTTAAACTGAGAAGAGCAATGTGGCAAACAGATAGCCCCCATCTCTCCCACACATAATCACAAGCACATACAGTTGTAAGTGAATACAGTCAAATAGGAGCTAGGAAGAGCTCTGGGATTCTACAGGAATCCTGAACAGTTCTTGTGGTATATGTGTTAATAAAAGTATCAGCAATTGTAGTAAAAATGTAGTTAGACAAAATAAGACTCAAGGAGAGGTATGTGCTACACTTTTTAGACATGTTTCTTGTACAGCTGCCACATTGGACTGAGCCATTTGTATTATAGGTCAGTTTAATCAGGCCAGTGAATGAGTAGCTTATAAAATCCACAGAAGACAGGAGGCAATATCACCTAGTAACAGTTTGTGGATTAACTAAAAATCCTTAGAAGCAAGAGAGCTTATATTTATCCTGCTCCTCCTGAATCTCCCATTTTTAAACTTGCACGCTGCAATTTCATTACCTCTGTAACACTTTGCTCAGTAAGCGAGCAGGCGGTGTTAGCTTCACTATCACAGCTAAGGAGGTTTGGGACACCTGTAAGGAGAGTGTCAGGGAAGTATGAAACACAATTGCCACATACTGCCAGCTTTTCAGACTTTAATGTAATGAAAGGATGCGCTTTCCTCTGAAATTCAAAGATCTAACTTGAGCTGCTTGTTCCTTGTAAGTCCACCTTGAAATCAGACTGCAGGAAAAGAACTATAATGCAAGAGAACAGCAGCATACCGGGTAAAGTAAGTATTAAACCATTTTTTCTTCCTGGCTGAAACACTATTATTTTTAACCTTTGGCTTTTGGAGTTAATGTTTTATATAACAATTGCACTAATCAACTGAGACTTTTGCAGAATAGAGTGTATTTAATTACTAGCTCAGAGGCGGCAGTCCCAGATGTACTGGAACATAAAAAGCATTCAGACAAAGAGGTCTGTGTTCTACACAGCTGGCTAGCAAATGCAAAGGCTGCCCTTGGGCAGGCTTTAGCCTGACCAACAGCGACACCAGCAGGAATACAAAGGTTTTTAAAAAGGCTCTGCTATTCTCTGCTGTGTTAGTCCCTGTCCAAAATGCACATGCATTTTCCTATTATTTGGAGGAAAGTAATCAGCTGTATGGAAAATCAGTGCTAATAATGATTTAGCTAAATTTCTGCTTTAATTTAGCAGAAATTAAAGACTGATAACCAGTATTTACCTTTGTACCAGCTATCCATAGGGCAAACACATTCAAAATGTGAGCCAAGATGCTTCTCACTTCAAGCAGCACTTCACTGGCAGCAGATGTTTGTACACTGAAAGCAATTAATCCATTAGTTTTCAAACACCAAGCATGTACCACACGACAGCACGGCTGCTGATAAGGAATACCAAAGAGAAGACACTAAAAAAAATCCTTACTAAGTCACTGTTTTTTACTCAAGAATTTGATTCTGTGTGATTAAGTCATTTTACCTCTATATTATAAGCCTTAATTATTTTTCTGCTTCCACCTAGGAAAATAAGAGGACACACTTGTGCAATACATGACCAACACATTAGTGCAGAACCAAAACAGACAGTGATTCAAAAAAAAATCCAGGCACAGAAGTCTCCTGTAATTTACACTTTTTCACACAGTTACTAATGAAATTAATGCAGAGACATGAATGGGTTAGTACACCTAATGAGTCTTGAATGCAGCACCTAAACACATGATTTCTCATACAGAAACATAGGTGTCACAAATCAAAAGTTCTGGCTGCCATGTGGTTTTGAACTCATCCAGCAACAACACAAACAGAATGATGAAAACACCAGATGAAAAGAACGTGATATAACATGAATGGGCTGGTGTATTACTGCTGAAAGAAAATGGTGAGCACTTTCCCAGTTGCGTTAAATTCAGCACTGCAGGACCACTTTTTGCAAAATCCCAAGCTGAGACCCACCACTAGAAAGTAGCGTTCTTGGTTCCTGAAAATCGTCACCTCTGCAAGAAGCTGTGATAGGACACAACAGGATAGAAGAAAAGCAGCTTATAGCTCCCATTCTCACATTTCATTAAAAAATCAATTTCTCTGTTTATCAGCAAAAATATTAGTAGAATTTTCATTTTTCTTCAGGTAATAATATGGTAAAAAGTAAGGAAGTTACTTGTAAGACTGTTCCCCATCAAGGTCATTTCACAGTAAGCAATACTGTGCTAACAAATGAATTATTGATCACGTGTCATTTAACACTCGTTATTCACTGGTGTTACATGCTCAGTGGTAATTAAGTTTATGCAACAGTGGAACACGCTGATAGAATTTGTATTAAAACTGTAAGTCCATTATGTTGCACATACCAGTAGCTCCAAGACACATTTTGTAACTTCTGAAAATTGCTTTCCTTGGGTGAGATAACCCACTGACAGCTAATGCAGTTTACAATCTCCTGAGTGGACTTTGCAAATCAAAGCAGAAATTGAGAAACTGTGTGTTCATAGTATCTTTAAAACTCCTTAGTTCATTACTTCATCATAAAGATAACTACTTACAGGCACCTACATGCCTGCCAAAACATATTACAGTCTACAACAGTCTTTAAAAGACACTCTTCCCAGAGCCACTTCACAGGAAGTCATTCAGCAAGCCAATTCTAGTAGGATTGTTCGTCACCACATGTAAGGAATTTGAAGCTGTCTGGAAAGAGAAGCAGAACTATGACTACCTGCTCCGATGCCACACTAGCAATCCAGTGACAATGCAGATAAAGATCTCTGGAATAGTAATTCCCATACTTAGCAAAAGTGGGGCTGAGTTTGTAGCCTGCTT
The DNA here is from genome assembly GCA_013399945.1 of Ploceus nigricollis. Classification (NCBI taxonomy): domain Eukaryota; kingdom Metazoa; phylum Chordata; class Aves; order Passeriformes; family Ploceidae; genus Ploceus; species Ploceus nigricollis. The sequence goes on along the minus strand of VXBC01008001.1, from coordinate 141,831 downwards.
ACAGAGAGCCCATTCTCTGTCTACATAACATGGATCTAACCCACTTACTCCTAACACACAGAAGCAGTTACACAAGTACTTCACGCTGAGTACCCTGTAAGGCTACCCTTACAAAAGTTTGTATTGAACAAGGAATTATGTATCAAGATGTCAAGTTAACTTTCAAAAGTTTAGCATGTTTGCTACGCAGCCACCTCTTGATCACATTTGTGCCTTTATTCCATTCATATTAGTTTTCAGATGAAGATTTAAAGACCAGTCAAACATCAGACTCACCACACAAGTTTTGTTCTGTTCATGATCTGAGTTCCCCTATCCAAAGCCAGATGGCAAAATCAACCTTATTTCTGTAAATTAAACAACTGGACTTGTGAGATTATTTTACCCTAAAAAAAGCTTCTATTTTCAAGAAAAAAACAGATGTGACATGAGGCTATCCAAAAACTGTGATACACAGCAAGAAAAGAGAATTCTTGAACTTATTTTTCATGGTTAAGAGTTTCATAGTAACATTCAGTGCCACAGAATAGCATTTAAAAGTACAATTTCTATAAACTGGTGTTATTTGCTGAACAATTAAATTGGGAATTGAATTGTTTCTCTGTCCTATCTGCCTGCTTAGGGTATGCCAGTTCATTCTGTGTGCTAACGTGCAACGTTCTTTAATGAAATGCCAGACACAAAGAACTACAGGAAATTCAGTAGGAAAAAAAGCTTTGGCTGCCTAATGTTTGATCTACAGAATGTGCCACCCAACATACCTTGTATAACACAGATATAAATTTCTAAACACTAGGCATTTTAAAATTAGAAACAAAGCTGAAAGGAAACCAACTAGCATTGTGGTATGGTGGACTTTCAACCAAGTTTGCATGGCATTGCCATCAAAACATCATCAAAATAAATCAATAGTCAGATCAGACTCCTAGAATCTGAGCCCATAATGAACAGTTCTGCCACGTTCAGAGATTGTGGAAATTTGGTATATGACATTGAGAAGAAAAGAAATCCCCAGAAACAATACATTAAGAACCTCAGAAATTTCTCTGTGGAAAGCTAAAATCAGTCTAGTAGCACTGTCTTTTCTCATCTTGAGTCCTGAGCCTTAAATGAGCTGTTGTTGCCTGTAGTCTGCAGTGGCCAAAAGAAACTCTCATTTGAGGTGAAACAAAAGTTGTTGCGGTTGGTCTGTGCGGTTATCTTCACAGAGTAGAGATGTGAGCACTACACAAAAGTAAACAATATGTCTTTCCCTATAAAAGTATTTCCTCTGACTGCATCTCCAGTTCTCATCTCCAGCCAGTTTGGTTGTAGGGTATCACAAAAGCTGTGACAACCTGAATTGGCTGGAAACCCTTCAAGTGTTAAAAGGAGATTCCAAGACACTACAATAGACCTCTATCTCCCAACGTGTGCTGAAAATCTCCTTTCTGAAGGAGAGGCAGAAAAACTAAAGCAGTGGTTTTAGCCCAATGATTCTTTTCCCAGCCAGCAGCTCAGCGTGTGAAAATGCACAGTCCTCTGGATATTCCTGCTCAAAAACAGTGAATAAAACAAATGAGAAGCCCAGGCTATTTCACAAAATGTACCTTTATTTATTCATTGAAAAATAGCCCTGTACTGCAGCCCAAATATCCTCCACAGCACCAGTTACCTGCAGGGAATTTGGCACACAGTTTGAAACATAGACATTGTAGCTGGAAATATCAGCAAAAGATGGGGAGGGGATAGAGGCAGTGGTGGTACTGAAATACAGTACCAAGGCAACAGGTTATCCAGGCCACCTGAACCCAACGTGGTTAGTTTTAGTCACCCTCCCTTCTTCCCAAAGACCACCGACTTCTCATTTAAAGACTAAATTAGTAAATACATACACAGAAAGTGAAGCAATTTAAGAGTAGCTGATTTTCTGACAGAACTGGTTTCATATAATTAATTTTTATCCCCATGATGCTTAGGAGCTGCTTGATTCAGAAATTCTAGGATGGTTCATAGCACAGCCATTCATAAGATTGTTACTGAAACTTGATTCCTTGAGCCAAGGGCAAATCTTTGCTGTAGTTGATTGTACTGAAAGAAAAACAACAAGTTAGAGACCGGACTTAATCACTGAGACAGATTATGCAGTCCACATCCTATGTACAAGCTGCTGATTCCTGCCACATCTAAACACTCCAGTTTTCAGTAAAGTAACCATGTACAGGAAAAGACCACATTTGCCATTATCTCTTTCTTTATGGAGAATCTTACTTCTCTTTATCTATTTATCTCATACTAGGAGAACGTCCAGATAGAAAAATCAAGGTGGGATTTCTCATGTTCCTAAGTCCTTGCATGGAAAGCAAAGATAGCACAGGTAAAGGCTGTGGAAGTCAGCAGAGGATACTAATGTTCATCCACTATGGGCTGTCAGGAGATTTGTGGATAGCTAACCAACATATAGCTGCATCACCTACCAGAGGTAATAGTGGTGCCCTCATGGTTCCCTCACTGTGGTTGAAACTCAAGTGTATTTCCTGACAAGTTTCAGTAATTTTTCAGATAAGTTTAAAATCAATTGAGGGTTAAAATCAATAACCACCTTATTTTTTTTCCTTTGGAAAGTTAAAAAAAAGTCTTTATAAAAACCTTTCAAATCTTCTTCTGCTATGAATGTGAAGAAAAGGCAATCACACTTAGAGATGGTTATCTCACATTGAGCAAAGATAGTAGCCTTGTAGTTGAAGATTTATATGTTTTGAACTTTTGGAAGTTCATCTGTAATTTAAATTTTTCCTGGTCTGTCTTACCAAGTAGACCGTCTCATATAAAGTTTCCATGAATCACTTCCAGATTCTCTTCCCCCACCAGTGTGCTTTTCACCACCTGTAGCAAAAATATTATGAATTAAAACCTATTTTTGGACATGGGAATCAGGACTAATTCCAGGAGGTAAGACATTTTTATAAAAATACATGGGAAAAACTATTCCTTTCCCTTGTCCTATATCTGAATTAAATTACCACCTCACACAATACACACAGCTAGCTCTCCTCATGCTTGACGTAAAAAAAAAAATTTCCCTGGAGTTCGAAGTCTCATCATGATGGCACTAGAGGACCTTGTTTTAAAAACATTCATCTTAACACAAGACAAGAGTACAAGAATGTGCTGGTTCTTGTACCGTTTAATTGGTAATTGGTTAATACTTCTTCTTCCACTCCCTCAGTTCCTTAAGTATATTAAAAAAGTGAAATAAAGGCAAAAATTTTTATTTAAAGATTTTCTCCCAAAAATACTACATACCGTACATCTTATATATACTTGCCAATATACACAGAATTACTGAAGATTGTTTTAATTAAAACTTTTACACAGTTTTCCACCTGGCCATACATTTAAATACCACCAGAATATATCTCTGAGTAACACTCCTTTGATGGAGGGGAGGAGAAGGAAATAACACATGGAATTTTTAAAAACCTAATACAGCTATTTTTAGAAGTTTAACTACTGCTAGTCAATACCTGTTTTCTGCTAAAGCAGTATGATTCAAAATTAACTTCATTGATTTCTTCACATTTAGTCATTTAAATGGACTGATTAAATCATTGAAGAAGCACAAGTAACATACCAAAAGCACCTCCAATCTCAGCTCCACTGGTTGGGATGTTAACATTCACAATGCCACAATCAGATCCCTTTGGCCTACAAACAAAGATAAGGCACAATTCCTCCTTAGGATCAGGAAAGGCTCCGTCCCTAAAATGAGGGCTGTAAAATGCTCAACTAGCTTTACGCAGAGGTTTACAAAAGACATGAAAGGCTGATCTTATGTACCTCAGGAAAGTATAAAAATAATTTAAATTATACCCAAGCCAGCGGAAAATCCTTCCCAAATCCTTGGTAAAGATACTGCTGGAAAGACCTTGTTTTACTTCATTATTCCAGGCAAAAACCTCCTCTTCGTCCTAGAAGAAGCATGTGTCAATGGTTAAGCCATGACTATCCAAAGCAAAACAGTTACAAAGAAGCTCTGTGAGGAAAAACCCAACATACCACAGCCATAATGCAAATGTACAGAACGGCACTGGGCAAATACACATGTACCACGTCAGCAATACCTCCACTGCTGCACAAAACACAGTCTGCTTTTGAACAGAGGTGAACAGTATCAACAATGAAGGCTAACAACAGGAATCTGCTCCTGTACAGATTCTCATCATAACTCCAGTGCTCTTCACATAAATACAGCTACACAGTGAGTTGAACAGTGGCTATCTCACAGTGTAGAACAAGAAGCAACACTCCTTGAAGCACTGGGACTATTGCACGGATATGACACACATCTGAGATCTCTCTCATGACTCTACTGTTACTATCCTTGACACTTGTTTCACCACTGTTATTTTACCTTAAATTTCAGCACATACAGTATGGGGGCAAATGTCTCAGTGTGGACAATGGGTGCGTTATGAGGAAGGCCAGTCACAATGGTTGGTTCAACATAGTTTCCAGGGCGATTTATAACCTTCAAAATAATTAAAAAACAAACAAGTAAGTTCCAATCAGCATCCAGCTTAGTATTAGTGCAGAAAAGGAATCTTTCATGGTCTGACCACTACAGCTGAGATATCAGAAACGAAGGTCAGGTAGTATGAGTAACTTAAATTTTACTTAATTTAAGTACTTAAAATATAGAAGTATAACTTATGTCCACTAAGGATGTAATCAAATTGTAAAGCGTAGCAGCTGAAACTTCCTTTCTCCTACTTGTAAGCTACTTAGAATTTTAAAGGTATAAAGAAGTTGCCAATGAAAGACAAGAAGCCCCAGAACAATAAGTCAATGAGAATTATTATCCTGTATGATGAAGATGTACAAGTGATTGTCTTGTATCTCCAGTATTTCCTCAAGTTAGATATTGTGAGGGATAGAACTGCAATTCACCCTTGTTATGTGTTTGACATTCACCATTTACACAGTTTTTTTTATTTTCACTATCACTTGCAACTGATAGTTGCAAGATGGGGAGTGGTGTAAGAGTAGCTTCCAAGTAGAATTGCCTTTACCCCTAACATCCTGTAATGGCTGACAGGACAAACTGAGGTACAAGCGGGCCTAAGCCATCATGTTACTGTATTTTCTTCCTAGAGTACAAACTGTAGCAGGGAAAATAAAAGTTAAGTCACCTTTCCACCACAGACCACAGAGCCACCTTGTTGTTTCGCTTGTTCTACTGCATCAAGGAACATTTTCACTGCTTCTTTGGTATGAAGAGGCCCATACAGAGTGTCAGCTAAAAAAAAAAGATTCAGAAGCATACTTTCATCAAAATTGTGTATGTTTGCAAATATTCTTATCGCAACATCTTGGAATAAACTGTTCCTTCTGCCCAGGATGAGCAGTATTAGCCAGATTCTTCATCTTCCTTTCAGAGTTTGTACTCTAAACGAAACCAGCTATTTCCACCCCCTGGTAAATTGCTAAAATTAGATACTTTGGATCTATAATCACTTCAGAATTTAAACAGAAAGAAACCAGCAGCAACTTGTTTCCTAAACCCATGAGATGGAAATAGCTACTTACAATCCCATGGATCACCAATGCGGACCTGGGCATAGGCCTTGGCAAGCTTTGCCACCACCTCATCATGGATGCTTTCATGGAGAAACTAAAACATGGCAAGAAAGTTGTAAGACAGTGCAGCCTATATAACTATTCCTGAAGTACTACTGCACTTTGAAGGAGGCTGAATGAAGAATGGAAATAGTGTTGTTCGTATTCAGCTAATCCCAAAATTAAAAAGAGACAGAGGCCAAGGCCTCTGAAACAGCACTAACACCAGAAAATGAAGATGTAAAACCTTCATCATAAAGATTTAAAACAAGCCAAGAAACAACAATCTGTTTTAATTTTACCCCATCTCAGATCAGTGTTATTGATGTGCTCTGTAAACATTTCAATTTAGTGTTCTAGAACAAACACTCCAGAAATTTTATTGCTCCTGTTTGAGGGATCACTGCCCATCCAATACACCCAAATCAATTAACCCACATCCATTTTGCCTAATATTTATTGAAACAATCCAACTCTGACAAGACTGTGCAGACACTGACACTATAACACCATTGAACTTGTTGAAAATGATTGGTTAAGAATTAATAACAAAGTAGGTAACACACACACCCTTGCTTTGCTGCAATATAAACACTGAACCAAAATTTGTAGCAATCATAAGAAAAGCTCTGGCAATGAAAACAGAAATACAGAACTTTGCCAAGTACTATTTTCCTGACTTACAGCACATTTAGAAATACATACAAAGAAACTGTTTAGAGCTAGAATTACACTGGAATGAAACTATGTTCTTATTTTCCCACCATACATTTTTTTGACAAAATAAAAATGTGTTTCAAATATTATTTGTTGCTCTTCACAATATTAGGAATTGTTAGGCATCTTCTGAGCTGATTTGGAATTAAGTTAAAATTCAGAGCTACCCAAAGCAGACAACACACATTTACTCACCAGCCTTCTAGCAGTTGTGCACCTCTGACCTGCTGTTCCCACAGCAGCAAATAAAGCAGATGGAATGACTAGGTTCAGATCTGCATCTTCAAACACTTAAAAAAATTAAAATATGAGCATGTAACTGCAGTAAACAGGCAGTTCACAAGACTTAAGAAGTTAAACAATATTAGAAACTGACGAGTTGGTCAAGAATGTCTAGGAATACTTGCACTAGCACAGCATGGTAAGATACAAAGAAACACCTTGAAACTCCTACTATTTCTCTGCAGCTGGAATTAGACATATGCAATTGGATGTAACAATAGGTTTGAACTACTGAAGAGAGCCTTTTGCAATAAAGTTTGCAAATAATTCCAGCTTCCTTTTAATTCAGGAAACTACAAGTAATTTCTTGCCATTTCTCCACCTTGCCCGTCTCTCACTGAGAAGTTTATCAGCATAAAGTAGCAATCATAAAGTGTATCCACGTGGCCTTGCAAAAAGCATAGCTAAAACACACAGGTGTACAGCAATATAAAATGTACAATGAGCTGAACAAATTCATCTGGCTAGAAGACATTGAGATGTTTTATAAAGCTCAAAGGAGCCCCAAAATATCACTCAGCTTAACCAGTCCCACAACAGTCTCTTAATCATCCAAAACTATAACGAAGTTTGGGACGAAGCCCAACCAAACAATGATTATGTGATCCTTCAAAGTCAATTCCAGAAAAGGCAGGACTTTAACATTAAAAAATAAATAATTTTCAAAGCATAAAACAAGTTTATACTGCTGGCTACAAAGCAGCATAGGAAAAAAGAAGGACCTGCTCAAATGTGATTTTCAAAAGAATAGATGATGTAGCATCATGCTTGTACTTCAAAAGAGTATCTATATGTAAATAAGCACATTTGTCCAGAATATGAGAAAGGTGAAACAAAAGGCAACAGCACAACAGCAATTTAGGTACTTACTGAGCTTATATATTCTTTCCGCCATGTTGCTCAGCTTTATAGTATTTATGTTGTTTATCTAGGAACTGGATCATACCCTAAGGTACTTAAAATTGAAAAATGTGCTACTGAAATAAGTACCTGTATGCTTTTCTTTCAAGTATCGTAAGTATCTTAGACTTTATATCTATGTACTTATACTCTAAAATGCTAAAAGTGTAGTGTTCATGACATTACATATAAAAGTGCAGTCAGGCATTCGAACAGGCTTCCAAGGGAAATGGTGGAGTCATTATGGATGGAAGTATCCAGAAGGTATGAGGACATGGCACTTGGGGAAATGGTTTAGTGATGAATATGCTGGTGCTGGGTTAAGAGCTAAAGTCAATCTTAAAGGTCTTTTCCAAACTTAACGATTCTACAGCTAAAACTGTCATAAAATCAAACTTATTTTAGTCCACAACTCATTACTGAAGCTTACTGTTTCTCTCCTTCTGTTCTCCTCTTCAACACTGATTATGTAGAAGACCTTGAAATCTCACTTTTTGCCTTAAAACACTGCTCTCTCCACAATACCAAAGATAGAAAAACCCCGCAACATTCTATTATTCTACATGAACTATACATACTTTTAAAAGCCCAGTGTGGGGGAAAAAACAAGAAAATGAAAGAAACAGAAAAAAGTGACAATTAGCTATGAATATTTGCATACTAGCTTCCAAACATCATCTATGGGACTAAATTTCTACAGCGCATATTACCAATAATGGCATTGTTTCCTCCCAGTTCCAGCAGGCTTCGACCTAATGAAAAACACAAAATAAGTTATGCCATGTGCACATGTATTCACTGCACCTCAGTCAGTGAGGCTACCTCTAACTAGAGCTAAGCTTCATGAAACATATTTTTATGGATAAACAAAATGTTTTAGAGATCACAGTCAACTAACCACTCTAGCCAAAGCAGAAAATTACACCAAAGACTACATCTATCACATATTGTGAAGATACCTGGACAGAAGTTATGGCACAAAGAAGTTTAAAAAGATAGGCAAAAAATAGCACTGGAAAGAAAAAGATTAAAACAGGAAAAAGTTGCAGCATAAATAGTATGACACAGATAAAGAATAAGGTCCTACAGAGATCAAAATGCACACGAAATTTAACTAAGCTCATTTATTTCCCTGGCAACTGTTGATCTACAATCTGAGACAAAAAAATCACAACCTGTATCTGGGTGAATATTAGCTATCTGTTCTGGTTTCTGGGGGGCTTTTTTACTCTTGTATGAACTTCAAAAGTATAAAACAAAAAAAATATGTTTGCAAGGTGCTGTTCATAAACTAAGAAGTAAGAATCCAGCAGCTGAGATTCTTGCACTTTGAAGTATTTGCAACAAAAACAGCACCTCAAAAATCATCACTATATTTTTCAGGAGTAAAAGGTGAGGGGGAATGTATTCATATATTCTATTCACATTGCCAAAAAACCATAAGCCCTGGTAATTCACCCTTACAATTTCCATACAATTAAACACTAATGGACACCACCACACCTCTCCCCAAATTAATTGTAGGACTATGGATTTGTGGATAAACCGGAAAAAAAAATCTGAATTGTAACAGAACTAACTGAAAAATGCTGTATGTATCTACGAGCAGTTTCAAACCCCGATTTATCCAAGACAAAAAAAAAAAAAGAAAAAAAAAAGAGGAAACACAGCTGAAACAAGCTGTTATTTTAAATTCTTAGGGGGCACTGCTGCCTTCAACAAACATGGAAAGAAATAGAGAAGAGCCCACACACTCACCAAATCTCTCCTGAACCATAAGTGCTACTTGTTTGCCCACTTTTGTGCTGCCAGTAAAGGACAAGAGGTCCATTCTCTCATCTCTTGCCATTGCTGTCCTGCATAATGGGACACAAAGCACTGTGTTCAACAAAAGACACGCAGACAGAAAAGCAGCTTGCACCTTCCACATATATCAGCTTCAACCAGGGAGAGCTTTAAAGCCAGAGTCATTTCTTTGAAACATCAGGCAACTGAGCTAATGGCAGGAAAGCTTCTCCTTAGCCAGAAAAAAGGAACAAGGCTGTTTCCAACCACCTTTTCAGGCCAAAAAAGCATCACCTCTAGTAATGCTGAAATTCAGTCTAAACTATATTGTGAGAATAGTTCCAATTGTTATGCTACGTAAGAAAACATGCAAATCTATGACTTTTTTTAATGCTTGACATACGTTTTTCCTTCTCTTAAAATACTCAAAAGATATATCTGAATATACATTTGTACTGGGGATTTCCTCATTGTAAAAATCAAACAAAGTGATTTGGAATGTACAGGTTCCAAGCACAGGTATACATCTATGAGCAAGTGCTGAGTCCTGGACAAGCATGGAAAAGGGGAATTACTCTCCTCCACAACTAATCTAAACGGCACTATACACTGAAAACTCTCAAGAACATGGTAAGGGGAACCTAATATTAACTGTGCTCTTTGGGTGTAAGCATATGCAGAAGTGGAATATAAACTTAGCCATGTCTCTTCATTAAATATTCAACAAGTTCTTTGTTTGCAGCTGATCTCACAACAGCAACATATGTATTATATTTAATGTAGGGCCAGAATTTCAGACCAGCTGATAAAAATCATGGCAACGCGTGCATTCCTAGAGACTAGAATAACTTCACAAGAAGTACCTCAAAGAATATTTTTTTACCTTTTATAAAGGTTCACAAAAAACAAGAAATATTACCTACCCAATGTCTGCTCCACCACAAACCAGAGAGCAGATTGCTCCAGGCAACTTGTTATCCTCCAAGACTTTTGCAATTATCCTGGAATCAAAGATGTAAAAATGTTAGAGATTTCTGACAAGTGCAAATAGGGAATGAACCACTAGAACTGTCTGGGGGTTTTGGAGTAGTAGTGGTTTGGGGTAATTGTTCTCAGGAGTTAATATTAGAACTACAAGACTTAGTAATTACCTATTTTAAGGAGCCTATTTTATTTTATTTAGCATTTTAAAATAAGTGCTATTGGTTATGCACAATAAGTATTTAAAATGTTAATATAAAGTAACAATAAACCAAAAGGAAGTATCACTATGAAATTTATTCTTTGGAGAAGTTCTCCTTTTTATTGTGATGAAGATCAAAGAAACCAGAACTCACTTTGTAACAGCAACACTAACAAGGGATGTTGTAGGAGCACCCTTCCTAGAAAACAAAAAAAATTTACATTATCTTCCTATTCTTTTCAATTCTTTAAGAATAAGAAATAATTCAAATAAGCAATTTTTAGGGTCTCTGATCTACAGCACACTTTGGTTAGGCTGGTTTTCAGGTACAAATTAAGACAGGAAAGCAGGTATTTCCTTCTGCAGCTGAGCATTCAGAACTTCTACTGAAATCCATGTGGACAATGACTAGGCCAGACTTCAGAGTGAAGGAGGTAGATTAAAGCAAAGTAGAAGAGAGGAGAGAAAGTAAAGCTACTTATTTAGATTTCTAACCTTAGCTGTACCAATTTGGAATATATTAACTACCACTGCTGCAAGCTCTCATCCTGGGTTCTTTATTCACAGGCCATTTGGCTAAGTCCTGGACAGATCATAGCACCTCAAGGAAGAGCTTACCACAAAATTAAAAAAAGAGAAATTAAGCCTAGATAGAATCACATATCCAGAAACACCTGACACTCAGTAGCAATTTCATGCCTGAGTTAATAGCTTTCCAATATAAAAATACTGTTAGCAAGGTGGACAGCTAGATCTTACCAGAGGCAAGCGTTTCCACAGATCATTGCAATCGCACTGTTCCATCCATAAACTGCCACAGGGAAGTTGAAGGCCGTGATGACTCCCACCAGCCCAACAGGATTCCACTGCTCTATAAGGGCATGGCCAGGTCCTGAAAGCAAAGCCACAATATAATGCAGTTTTCATCCATTTAATGTTTGGGGTTTTTCTAAAAAGGGAAAACATGTAAGCAAGAAACCTAGCATCGCTCTTCAGTCCATCACAGCATTAGCTTGCAAAGAGCTGTATTATCTGTGTTCCGCAGCTTACCTGGATCAAGGTTAGCTAGATTGTGCAAAAAGCTAATGATCTGACAACATAAAGTTTTATTATTTTAGCTATTCAGTTAACATAATGATGACTTGTGGTAATCAATAACTGACAAGGAGGTCTCTCCTTTCTAAGTACTTCAAAACTTTTTACATACTTTTCTCTACCACCTTTCATCAATAAAGAAATCAAAGAGAATCTAATGCTTCAAAGAAGAGAGAAAATGGATGGACTGAACTGCTTATCTGTCACTTCATTAGGTACTTCAGTAGTTGGCACTACTGCCCACCACATCTATTCCTAAAGCTCCCTAAGTAACACACAGAACAGAGATCTTGATGCACTACAAGACCTTATATTTAAGTTACACCTCCATATCTTCATTTCTTTAAAGGAAAAAAAAAGCAAACAACAAACAAAAAACTCCACAAACAAAACCAAAAAAATAACATCTACTTACTTTCTGAAGGCAAAATAGGTCCACCAATCATTCGGGACAAACCAACAGCATAGTCACAGACATCAACATACTCCTGCACTTCCCCAACACCCTCAACAAAAATCTTTCCCATTTCCAAAGAGACCTGAAAAAATTCAGAGTAAGACAAACTTTTTTACAAAATTCCCTTGGATCCATAATATATTTGATCTCCCCTTAATGTCAGGTGTATCTACTCACCAAATAAGATTTTAATACACACTTTTTCATTAGAAGAGATTCACCTCTTCCTCAATTATTGAGAACTTAAAGAAACAACACACCAGACAACTGGACATGGGTCATATCCCAATACAACAGGAAGAATTTAGAAAAGGAAATTAATGGAGAAATTTTTTTTAAAAACTACTGAAAGGAGGGTCCAAAACTAATGAGGTTCATATGTTTAGATCAACAACACCTTGGATTTACATCAGCAGGCCTGCCTACGTTGTGGGCCAGGCAAGGAACAAGCTGGAAAAGAGGGATTACTCCGCTCCAGCAAAAGAAAACAGCCACTTATACTTTTCATAAGCAAACCACTTATTTTACAACATCTCAAAGCAAATTTGAGAGATTTCATTTGCAGACACTCCTGAAAATGCTTATACATGTTTAGTATTTTAGTAACCTGGGATGTTTAGGATCAATTTATTGATTTTTTTTTCCTGAAGTTGATCTTAAACTACATCCTTCCCTTAAAATTATGTTAGATTTACCCAGTTGAACTATATCAGTGAGAATAAGCTGGTATTTGAAGATATCGTCATCCAAAAAATGAGAAATTTGAAAATTCAGGAACTGAGAAATCACCTACTTATCTCCACTCAGTTTTGTTGTCATGCTCTGACAGCCAGGTGTGGACTTCATGCAGATATCACCTGCCACTTTACACTGATGACTGTACTTTAAAAAGGCTGTTAAATGAGGAATCAGGTTCAAAGGATTTCCACAGGATTTTTCTCTCCATGTGTAAGTTAACATAAAGATGACTAACTGTATTTCTATGATGCCTGTGGTCATCTCAAGACAGAAGGAACAGTCCCTATCTGTGACCAAAACCAGAGCAGCATCAGACATATCTACTAAGAAGCACAGCAGTGGGTCTGTAAATGCAGTAGAAACATCTGGATACTTCACCAGGGCATGGCAAGGTGAGGCTGGAAATTTCCTACAGCATATGAGAAAGATGAGTTTCTATACAGCTCCTTTTTACATATCCTAAAGCCAGGCAAAGTTCTAAAACCTGAATACCTACTGCACTTCTTTCACCCTGAAATTCATGCCCAATCCTAGCAGAGCTGAACACACATATTATCTGTTTGGGAAAACAAAGAAAATATGGCAAGAAGCCGTAAGTTTTGGTCAAGGAGTAGAGAACAAACTTGTGTCTGTCCACACTCATGAGAGAAGCTCTACTGCTTTTGAATACAGGAGTACATTAGCACTCTAATTCCACAACAAAAACTTTGCTGAGGAGACAACATCAAGGGGAACAGCAGAACAAAGTTTTGAAGGTTAACAATATGGGCTTGACTACACATGGAGTTATTCACTGACAGCTGTTTCTGAACAGCAGCACAGACAGGCAAGCCCCACAAAATGAAAGTGGAAGTTCCCCACTTGACTCCTTTTCTTCCCTAGCAAGAAAAGGAATAAAGCAAGAGTTTTAAAGGAGTGGTCCTTCAGCCTTTATGTCCTGCACAGCACTGCAAGATCATCTCATTAAGACCATCTCAACTTCTGAAGTCTCCTATTTCCACATGTCACTTGGCAAAATCCTGCAGTTCACCAGAAAGAGCTCAAAGTTAAAAGCTCTGTATTAGAGGAAGGTCTTTTTCAAGATACTTTTAGTATTAGGAAGTGCCCTATCTGACAGGCAGGAGGGAAAATAGCAGGGCAACAGTTGTACCACTCATCCCAGAGAGGCCCATAATAAATTTTCTTTTCCTATTATAAATTGTCACTTAATTAGGCAAGCTAATGGAACTACCAGCAATTACTTAACAATTACTAAGGTTAATATTGCAGAAAAAACAGTATTACTCAAAAAACCCAGTTTTGACACACCCCTCACCCTCATTCCCCACTCCTCCCCCCAAAAAATGTAGGCTGCTTCTGAAAATACCTTACCAAGCTTCCTAGAACGTTGATTTTTTGCCTCAGGGCATCACCAATCTGTCGCACGATTTCTCCACGTTTAGGTGCAGGGATCTAGTCAAAACAAAACAGAAGAATCTATGTGAGATTGAAAATCTGTAACTTCTGCTGTATATATACTGCTAGTTTTCTGTCCCTGTAGTAAGCAATCACTGATTGCTGTGCTTTTTTATCTTCCCAAGACACTGTTACTTGTTCATTTTTATCACGTGCACTGCTTTACAAGAAACTGTTTCCTGCCTCCGAGACTGATAACAGTACAAACATTTTGTCTGTTCAAAACCTCAGTTTCACTGAATATTGCCAAAAGCATTCAGATTGTTAATTCTCTTACTTCTGTTCAACTACATCACTCGCAATGCAACCAATCAGCTGCACCTCAAGAAACAAGCATTTTTCATAGAAGTGTACTTACTGGTTTCTGAGCCTTGAAGTGTACTTAATACCACACTTTCAAACTTTCTTTCAGTATGACATTTACTTTGTTAGTAGAAATTAAGACACAGAAACCTCAATGATGAAAATGTTAAGCTCATACACCAACTCTTAATATACGTTTTTTAATGTGGTATCAGTATGGTAAATAATAATCAATAGCCAAGATCAATTTGCAAACCATAGGCAAAAGGATTTACAGATTTAAAACAGCAGTTCTCTATAAAAACAAGACTGAGGAGAAAAGCATAAACCATGTAAGTATATATCTTTACAGGCAATATCTTTCAAGTAAGCGCATTACAAACAACAAAATTCACAAATTAATAACAAATAGCTTTGAGAAAAAGCCTTCAAGAAACATTTGATGTATTGATTCTTTATCTGTTGGATTGCTTTCAGATTATTTCCAAACATGTTATGAGTTACCAACATTATACTCACAAATTGTAACAAAAGAACAGGTACTAACATACCCTGAGGAAGCTGCTTTGTTCATCCTAAACTTTGTTGTTAGACAACAATTAAACTTTGTTGTCTTCAGACAAGATAAACTACTTCACTGGCTAAAACAGAGTGCACATAGCCTTTTGAAATTCAGAACCAAGCCTGGCACAGCCATGACCAGAATGGGTGCTGGCTGGACACAGCTGGTAGAGCTGGATGGGGAACTACAGCTTGCTAAGGAAAAATAGCTTAGTTATTATATACAATGTAACACTAATGCTTTTGAACCACACAGCTGTTCTGTGAAATACCAAGACAGCAGGTGAACTAAAAACCCCCATGTTTATAACCAGCAGTCTTCCTCACACCAGGAGAACAAGAAGATCAACGCAAGTTACACCTCCAAATACTCCACAGAGCTCTACCACAAGAGGGGGCGACTGGAAGCGAACCATGGACAGGCATAGTTTACTTGCTACAAGGCTTCTGAACTTCATCAGACCTGTTGGCAACAGCTCACAGGCACAAGCCTTGGTAAATCTGCCAGGGTTTTCAAAACAAACATATCCCACAAGTCAATGTCCTCATTTTTGTACCCCAATGGTATCACATACAAACTATCTGGGTTTGTCTCTTGAGGTCTCCATTGCAGATTTTTGCTCTAATGCACCACACACAGTATGAACACATTTTAACACCTTCACCTTATGGGGCAGTTTAATAGCCTGTCTCTGACACAGATCTGTAATAAAAGAGAAGTCTCTATTAACTTACATCAGCCCAGACCTTCCATGCCTCTTTAGCCTTCTTTACTGTTTCTTCATAATCCTCCAAATTACCCTACATGAAGAAGCACATCAAAATTAGGAAAATCAAACCCCCAAAAGAAACGCCGCAAAAAAGCTTCTGCATCCAACTCAAGACCAACATTTTTATAGAGAGCACTGGCACTACAGGATACCACTTTTATAGGATGCTTGTAATTTGACACAATTTGGTTCTAATATGACAAGTTGTCTGAAGCCATTGTCAATGAAAAGCACATGTGCTGTCTAAATTAAAAAAAAAAAAAAAAAAACCAAAAAAAGCCATGAGCAGAAATTTTCATTTGGGTATTAGAGGAAGCTCCATATAGAATAATGGTCTTATATATGTTTGTATATATACATACACACATATATATAAATATGTCCTACTCCATCAGCCTCACTGGGCATCAAGGGCTAGTTGAGTCCTAATACACAAAAGGAGTAGGTTAATACAATAGTGTTATTCTTACAGTAAAAACATTCACAAATTTACAACTTTAATGTCACGTTCCTACTTCCTCCCAGGCCACTCATCCCTACTAAACAGGCACAATCTGCCCCTATTCTGCAACTTCCCTAAGAAGAAACTAAAAGGGAAGT
>VXBC01008001.1:88125-99665 GCA_013399945.1 Ploceus nigricollis | reverse complement strand
TTCTGGCCGGCTCTGAGCACGGCGGCCGCGGGGGTTTGGTGCCGTGCGGGAAAGGAGGGAGGGGGATGGGGCCGCCCGGGCTCTGGGCGCAGCGGATCCGGTCGTGAGGCGAGCGGAGGGCTCGGGCTCTCCCCGCCGTCCGGGGCTTGGCCGGGATGCGGCCGTCGTCTTCCCCGCTCGGCTGNTCGTCAGGACCCTGTCCGGAGTCTCCATGTTTTCCTATCTGGATGAAACTGATCTGAGAAGAAGCTGGAGACATTCTGTTTGGGCTAAGCACTTCGAATAAACTTGGCTGAAAAATTCGGGTGTGTAACCATCAGGAAGCAGAGAGGTACAGGCTAAATGGATCTAAAGACAGCAGTCTTCAACGCAGCTCGTGATGGCAAGCTGCGGCTCCTTTCCAAGCTACTGGCAAGCAAAACAAGGGAAGAGGTGGCCCAACTGATGTCAGAAAAAACCAATGGTGCCACACCACTTCTGATGGCAGCTCGCTATGGTCACCTCGACATGGTGGAGTACTTGTTGGACCATTGCTCTGCCTCTATAGAGGTTGGTGGCTCGGTGAATTTTGATGGTGAGACCATCGAGGGAGCTCCGCCGTTGTGGGCAGCATCAGCTGCCGGCCACTTGAAGGTTGTTCAGTGTCTGTTGGATCATGGTGCGTCTGTCAACAACACAACGCTGACAAATTCAACGCCTCTTAGNGGAGAAGAGGATCGTTCTGTGTCTGGTATGGATAACGCGCTGGTAGGATCTGCCCCCTCCTCCCCGTAGCTTTCCTCAGGGGCCACCGCGCGGCCCGGGAGAGTCCCAAGGAATGCTGCTGGACACCGGCGCGCCGCAACAGCGACTTGTTTGGGTGTAGCTGTGGGAAAATACAAGGCGGTTGCTTGTTTGCGAAGTAGGAGGTGAAAACATCGAGAATTCTCCTTTTGCAGATTTGCGATAAGCATAGCCTGTGCTTCGTCAGGACCCTGTCCGGAGTCTCCATGTTTTCCTATCTGGATGAAACTGATCTGAGAAGAAGCTGGAGACATTCTGTTTGGGCT
Organism: Ploceus nigricollis; assembly: GCA_013399945.1. NCBI lineage: Eukaryota > Metazoa > Chordata > Aves > Passeriformes > Ploceidae > Ploceus > Ploceus nigricollis. The sequence continues at coordinate 98,616 of VXBC01008001.1, read as the reverse complement.
AAGCACTTCGAATAAACTTGGCTGAAAAATTCGGGTGTGTAACCATCAGGAAGCAGAGAGGTACAGGCTAAATGGATCTAAAGACAGCAGTCTTCAACGCAGCTCGTGATGGCAAGCTGCGGCTCCTTTCCAAGCTACTGGCAAGCAAAACAAGGGAAGAGGTGGCCCAACTGATGTCAGAAAAAACCAATGGTGCCACACCACTTCTGATGGCAGCTCGCTATGGTCACCTCGACATGGTGGAGTACTTGTTGGACCATTGCTCTGCCTCTATAGAGGTTGGTGGCTCGGTGAATTTTGATGGTGAGACCATCGAGGGAGCTCCGCCGTTGTGGGCAGCATCAGCTGCCGGCCACTTGAAGGTTGTTCAGTGTCTGTTGGATCATGGTGCATCTGTCAACAACACAACTCTAACAAATTCAACTCCGCTTAGAGCAGCCTGTTTTGATGGTCACTTGGAAATAGTAAAATACCTTGTGGAGCACAAAGCAGACTTGGAAGTATCAAACCGTCATGGGCATACATGCTTGATGATCTCATGTTACAAAGGCCACAAAGAAATTGCTCAGTATTTACTTGAAAAAGGAGCTGATGTTAACAGAAAAAGTGTTAAAGGTAAGTTAGTTTTTTCACTTTCATTGTGGTAAATAGAGGTAAAGTTACTAATTTACTTCTTAAAGAGCCTGACATAAAAAAAAAATTCTTCTCATAAAGCGTAATATATAAAGTGTTTATAGCTATGTTTTTACTTTTTAATTTACTGGTTTTTAACGTGGATTATAAAATTTTTGTTTAAATTGTTACATTTTAATCTTAAATCCCTAATTCTTAAAATACTTAGTCATATGAAGTGTCACATATATGAATGTTTTAAAAGCTAATAAACTTGCTGAGAACCACTCTGTATAGTAGGTTGGTCCAGCAACATACTCAAAAACATGAGCATGTGTTCTTGGTTTTTGTAGTAATTCTTAACAAATCAAGTATGCTGTACATAAAACTGATCTGTGCCAGTAAGGCTGGTCTAAAGAAGTATAAAGTAGAAAAACTACTTTCTGCACTGGAAAATTAATAATCACTTTGCTCTACACCCATTCTCTCCAAATTACTGAGTAATTTTGTACCTTTTTCAGTGTTAGTAAACAAAAATATATATTAGAATTGAAGAAATGAAGATGCAAGTGACTGTGATCTCAGCAGAAGGACTTCCAGTGGCTCACAGATCTCAAACCCTTTCGCCCCTGTTTACAATTGCTCTAGTATTACCACACAAAGTAAAGATGTCTGGCTTTTTTTTGCTGTGATCATAATTAGTTGAACATATAAATTTTCTATTGCATATCAGACTTGTATATTAGCCTTAAAAGCACACCAGTTACTACAATTCACAGCTAATTTTTTATCTCACTGAGCCAGGATTATGTTTCAGCAGGTTTTGGGTTTCTTAATATATATCAATATATATAAAAACTAATTTGCTAGCAGATCTTTCTGTAGCATAATACTTCTACTGCCTTTTTCAGATAATTACATTTGTAACTGTGTACTGTACCTTTCAGTTATTTGTGTTAAAATACCCTTTGTGTCTAGATTGTATGATATTGGTAAATACCAAATGTGAAAGTAATCTTTAGAAAAGCTGCTTGGTTAAATATGCCTTTTCTCAGCAAATCATGCAAATATGTGGGTTTAGCGTAAAGAAAGCTAAACTACAGATTTGTCATGGAGGTGGGCAGAGCAAAATAAATCTTCCTTTGTACGGGTTTGAGGTTGCTTATGAATCATCATGGACTTGTGGTGGGATAAAAATGTCATTTTTCTAAATAACATTCTGGAAATAGCAAGCTAAATATAAAGTGTGTAAGCAACTGAAAACTTGGAGTTTAGTTTTAAACCTATCTCTTTATATGATAGGTATGAACCAGGCAATGCTCTTAAATATTTTATTTAATAGGGAAAAACATGTAATTCTGCACCTCTTTTTCTCCCTCATTTTGTGTTGGTGGAGTAGGCTTTACCTTACTCATACTTTTTATTCACTTTATTAGTGAATTAGCATTATTTGTCTTTGTTTAAATGACTGAGGATTTTCTCAGTGCTGTCAATTATTATCTTAATTCCTTTCAACTTACTTTAGTTTCTGTGTGACTTGCATCTAGGCACACAAGCAAAAGTTCTTAAAGTACATAAATGATCCTTAATTAAAGAAGTTGGCTTGGATATGGTTCAGCTCATTACAACTCATTTTATACTTCAAACTGTCGTGTACAACTGGATGTGTGTACGTAATAGCTATCTGTTGGTAAAGTGTGGAAATCCCCTCTGGTAGGACAGGAGCATACTTTTTTGGTATCTTTAAGAAGTCTTATCTCTGAAGTTACTGAATAAGCAGTGGTGAGGTAAAGCAAGCAAGAAAGAAGGTACTTTAAACCCTGAAAGTCATCTGTGGAAAAGCAGAAGAACTGAGGAAAATTGGTAGCAGTACGTATTGTAACAGTGGCTGAGACTCAGCAGGTAACCTCCTCAGTTTTGTTTTGCAGAAATGCTATTGATTTTAAAATTAGTTCAACAGTATTAATTCTACATTGTCATCCTCCCCCTCAAAGAATCTTGTGTATTACTTTCAGTTTCTACTCCTCCCTGCTATGTGCTAAATAGCTAGCAGTGTGTCCTGTGCTTGTAGCAGGAAGATAACAGAGCATCTGAGTGTTCTGCTCCTGAGTAGTAGTAGTTGCTACCCTTGTATGTGAGTTCTATTTAGACAGGCCCCTTCCTGGGCCACGTATAGAGAAGCCTGTTCTTCCATGAAAGATGAAAAAAAAAAAGTTGTTGCATTTAAAATTGCAATGCTCCTTATAGCACCAGAACTACGTAACTTCAGTAGAGTTGCTGTTGTGGAAGATTTCTGTAGATCCTTTTTCAGATATTATTCTTAGAGCTTGTGAGGGTGGGAGGCAGAATTACTTGACCTATGTCTTTTCCACTGGATTTTCATATTGCGAAGTAGAAATTAATACACATATTAAACCTCATCAGTGTATAGATAGGAGAATGTTTCAAAGTGTTTCACAGTTCCAGGAAAAAATCTTAATACTTTAATAGGAAAAAATAGGTACATTCACATGCATCTAAATTTATGAAAGAGTAGGTGAAAACATGTGGTGAAATCTTGCTTCTAAAATGCAGAATCCCACAGCTGTGTTTTGGACTATGGAAAATTAGAGGTTCTTGAAAAAGTTACAAAAGTATGGAAGTACAGCCAGGAAATTAAGATGTTCATAAAGATTTCAGTGTGTCAGGTAAGATGCTACACTGAGGTGAATGAGGTGAAGTGTAGGTCTGGCAGTGTGGCATGGTAGATGGTGCTGAAGAAGGATGTTTGGGTAGATGAGTCCTCAACTGTGAACGATGGCCAATGGTTCTGAATTTAAAGAATGAGCCTTTGATGGTATTTGTTTCTACTGTTTTGCAGATCTGAACTTTCTCACTGAACTTTCTCCCAGTTTCCCTGAACTTCTATGTAGGAGTTAGGCTGCAGAACTGTAAGCAAAGAATATTTTAAAAAATATTTTAGTTACATGAACAGTGTAAGTAATGGGGACGAACTGATAGGTGGGCTAAGAAGGGTGGATGGGTTTTATTATTTTGTAATTGTGGAAAACAGCAAAGATATCTGTAGATAGGAAGCAGCCTAAGCAATACTTCACAAAGCGAATTAATTTACTACTGTCTCTGATTCATAGCTTTCACCAGTTTAACGCCATCGTGGTTTAACGCCATCCAGCAGCCAAGCCCCAGGCAGCCACTTGCTCACTTCCCCACCAGTGAGACCAGGAACAGAATACTTGTGGCTTGAGATATATACAGTTTAATAGGGAAAACAAAAACGTGCACACAAGCAAATTAAAATGAGGAATTAATTCACCACTTCCCAGGGGTGGGCAGGTGTTCAGCCATCTCCAGGAGAGCAGGGCCCCATCATGTGTAACACTTACTTGAGAAGACAAACGCCATCAATCCAAATGGTCCACCTTTTCTCTTTCTTCCTCTCAGCTTTATGTACTGACCATGATGTCAAGTGGTCTGGAATATCCCTTTGGTCAGTTTGGGTCACTTGTCCCAGCTGTCTTCTCCCAATCTCCCATGCACCACCAACTTCTTCACCAGCATAGAAGTACAAACAGCAGAAAAGGTCTTGGTTCTGCGTAAGCCCTGCTGAGCAATAACAAAAACATCTCTGTATTATGAACCCTGTTTTCAGCACAAATCCAAAACAAAGGCCCATACCGGCCACTATGAAGAAAATTAACTCTACCCCAGCTGAAACCAGCAGAACAACTCCTCGTTTAAGAAGCTGAAAATTAAAAATAAAGCTTAATAAGTTTCACTTGTAGTCAATGATCTCTCAGATGGCAAGTTTTTATGCTTTTCCTAAAAGTAGGAAGAGTGTGGATAATGTTAGAGTAGCAGAAACAGAATTTTTTTCAGAAGGTGGAATCCTAGAACTAAAACCTCAAATGAAACACAGTTTTGTCTATATGCCAGATGAGGAGCATGTTCTGTGTCAGCTGCATGCTCTTTTCTGTTCTGCTGCATTATGAAGCCTGCCAGTGATTTGTTGTTAGAGTGGTGCTACCTTACTATTACTTTCAGAACAGACCACTGCATTCTCAAATACAGTGTTTCACTGAAGTGTTTCTGTGCACGGTGTTCATTTGGTGATGTATAGGCAGGGAAATGCTTACTCTCTTAATACAAGTGTCAGTTATTTTAAGGATTCCAGATTACAGATCTGGACTCTTTGGCACTGTCTTTGATTTTTTAATTTAAGGTACAATATTTCATGTAAGTTCCCCAGTAGAAATATTTTCCATTCAGACTGATTGTAAAGAAATCTTATACTTCTGCTTCAATTGCAGATAGGACAATTAATATCTTGCATTTTGAAAATTTGCAGTGCACATTTTAATAGTTTGTGTTATACTTTATTCTCCTCTGCCAGATTTGCAGAAAGGAAGGTAAAAAATCCATTATTGCAACAATTAGTGAGTTAGATTAAAGTAGGCATATGCTGGTAGCTAGGATGGGCTGAATGCAGGGGAATTGTAACCTTTGTTCAAAATATGTGCTTAAAAGGCAGGTGTTTTGCCTGAGCATGGCTGGTAAGTCTTACCATTGCTCAGTGATCTGGTATATGGTCTCTCTCTTCAAAGTGCTTCCTGTGATTTTGTTGGTGGTTTTCACCAATTCTGCGTGCCTTCTGTAGTTAACAGACTAATCAGCTAGCCTAAAGGCTTGTTTTTCCCCTCCAGAATATTAGAAAATCAGAATTTTGTTTCTAAGAAATACTGGACTAGGCATTCTCTTAGTGTCTCTTGAAATATGCACAGGAGTATTTGATTGCATTAAAAAAGGAATACTGTGATTCTTTAATTCCACTGGCACAGTATTTGACAGTTTTGTAAAATATTATGGTAAACAAGGTTTTTTGACTTTCTTTCCTCATTTTGGGAAGTACAGAAGCATACAAACCTCTGTCTCTATGGGTATAGTTATCAAGGGCCAGTCCTATTTCAGTATTGTTGTTTAAAAGGAGTACTGGAAGGAGTAACACTCAAACCTGCTGGTAATAGAAAAAGAATCATTTGCACACATGGCAGACCCAGAAGTAGGTAGTTTATGGAGAGTCATGCTATTTCCTTTATGATGTGTGGTCTAGTATGTGTTAAAAATAATTAATTTTCTTGTGCTGTAAACATTAGGGAGTCTTGACCGGTTTGTTTTCTTCTGAGGGTCTTAGTCTTCTCTGGTTGCCAAGGTTCATAGAATCATTGAGGGGACAGGGAGGGGGTAGAAAAACCCCCAAACAGAGGTCCTTGGGGTTTATTTCTGCTTGTTGTTCTTGCTTTTTTGTTATTTTTTTTTTTAATTCTCCCTGTGAATAAACACTTGCTCTAAAAGTGTGCTGTGTCTTTTTTGAGGGGAGGGGGTTACTTTTTTTTCCTTTTTTAGTAGGTGTTACATGGTACAGGGCTCTGAAACTTGTAGATATTTTGTATGTGTGTGTGGAAACTGAACTTCAGGAGGAATGTCTGTAAGTTAAATAAGGAAGATAAAGATACAATTTAAGTTTAATTCTAACTAAAAAGTTTTTGTTTAAATTAAACCATTCACAGCATGCTGTTATTCATGTAATAATTGATAATCTCGATAATGCAGGTTCTCTTGAAGTATTTCAGTGCGCAAGACATAGTCTTACATCATATGGAAATTAGATTAAAATAAATTGTTGAGATTAGCAGTTCTTTGCATTTTTTAGTTAATTAGTTTCTTGAAGGAAGGACATTTAGTTTTTATTTACTATGCGTACTAAGCATTAGGATGTATAACAGTTTTCTTGTGCGCTGTCCATGTTTGTATCTATCTGGCAATACTTTTAAATCAGTAAAGACTCTTGGAAGACGGAATTACTTCAAGTGCTGTGGTAGAAAAAGAAATTAATATTACATGAAAAATTTCACTTTATAAAAGTGATCAATTCATTTTTAAGGCTGCAAAAATATATACAGGTGGTTAATTTTACACATTGGTCAGTCATTTAAATGAAATACTTTTATTTCTTTTGTTTTTAATGATCTTGGATAGAAATTCAGATTGGTGTTAAGTGTTAATGTAAGTTTTACAACATGGAAATTTGATAAAGCATTTTGGAAGTATTAGGAAGTGGATGCACTTAATTGGTTGCAAATCAATTCAAATCATTTTCTGTGTCATGGCTTCATTTTCTTTCATTCCCTTGTCACAAGCTATCAGTCTATTTTGGGAGTTACTTGCTTCTGCCATAGAAAGACCTGTCCTCCTTAAGAATTTGAATACCTACCCCCACTACAATTAGCTTTTGGAAACACTGGGTAGTTAGTTTTGTGATACGTGAAGTGTTTCTGAAATGTTCATAACTCCTTTTAAAGGAGTCCTGTTAACAAAAGAGTAAAATTTGAAGATACAATGCCAACTAGCCATACCTTTTTCCGTACTTTATATCTGCAAGGTTTGGAAGGACTGGAGTTGAGGTTATCCTCTTTCTTTTTGCTATTTTTAATGAGGAAGTTATTAGGTAATATGAATAGTAAAGTTTTATACAGATAGAAGCAGTTTGTAAGCACTATTAACAATACAATATAGTGACACTTAATATTTAGCAGAGAAGTATCAGGACTACCAGAATCATCTGCAGTCCAGTTTTTTTCTGTGCAAGGAGGAGCCTTTCATGTTATGGTAACAATAGCTGTCTTTGATATGTGATTAAATTCCTGTTGGTCATTTTACAATTAAAAATTGATTTTAAAAAATTAGATGAAACCTACTTTTCAATAATCACTCCCATCTTTAAAAAATTACTTTATTTGACCAAACCCATCATATGTGTCTGTTTGAAAATTGCTTGTCAAAGGGAATGACTTTCAAATTACTTTTACTTTTTTTGGCCTTTTTCCTTCTTAATACAGCAATAGATATAACATTGTTTTTTTAATTTGTGACTGAATAAATAATGTTATAAAAATTGAATTAACTTCTGAATTGTGTTCAGCCGCTGTTTATCGCTACAGATGATATGGTCACTATAGTGACACTATAGACAATGTAATGTTTTGGAATTGATGAGTTAATTCACAGAATAGTGGTTGATTTGCTGTGTTTATTTGAACTGTTCAATTCCTGGTCCATTTGTGGCCGATGTGTAGCCTCTGATTTGCACATTAAGACTGCTCTCAAGTTTTCTTTCAAATTCTTCCTCTAATACAGCAGTTGATACTTGCTAGGTATGGATGGCTGGCAGTGTTATTTCTTAAGGCTGGGGTTTATGTTTGGTGTTTTTTTAAGTTGACAACTCTCAACTATCTTTTTACTCTGAGGCACTTTTCTATGGAAACTTGTGTTTCTTACGAAGTAGTCTTCCCACTGCTGTATCTATACCATCCAATCAAACTTCAGTGAGGTGCAGCCACTGCATAAAAATCAGTGGTGATGGCCTTGCATTATTAGTTTATACATGGCATAATTTAAGCTGTGGTTATTTTAATTCTAAGGGCTACTGCAGTGTAAACAACTGGAAAATTACACTACTTCTGATAAGCTGTTAAACTGAAATCCGTAATTGTAATACCAGTAAAAAAACCTAAGTTGTTTTAAATTTAAAGCATCCAGTTGGAAAGAGCAGTGAAATTCCTTGGAGTCTTAAGCATATTTCCACATGTTCTGCATAGCTGCATTGTAAATTAATGGCATACAGACTGCTGGATTTAGTTTAAGGGCCAATGGCTAAGCTTATTTTGTGTGGATTTTTTTTCAGTGATAGTGTGTATGCCTGACGATTGATAAAAGAGTGTCAAAAGCAGCATTACGTGGTGATGGATCTGCAGTATGTAATATGCATAGCTGGCGCTGTTGCAGTTGTCAAAACTAGCAAAATATATATTAACAGTTGTGAAACAATAGTAAAAACTTTGATATTACTGATACCTTTTGGCTTATTTGTCTTTAATATGCTTTTATGTTACTATTTTTTAAATATATTAAAAATGTTTGTTTGAAGGAAGAAACAGCTGCCAGTTGCATAGCTCTGCTGTGAAGGATAGTGTATGGAGTTGAGTACACCCTGAAACAGCTGTGTTAATTGCTGGCTCAGCCAGCACCCATGTGCATCTGGTTTTGCCTTTATCAATAAATACAGAACTGAAGATGGTCTGAGGGACCAGTCATTCTTTAGTTCTGAATTAACTGCTGTAGTTTCATTTTAACTCGACTTTCAGCAGCATAGCAAGAAGAATAAGTCTATGTGTATTGGTAAGTTTGTATATAGGTCTGCATTTGACATCTTCCCCTCTTAGGAATGTCAAGGTCTTGTCCTTTCTCAGTTAGCATATTGACATTTTTCTAGTCTGTGATGTCAGATAAAGACAGAGAGAATTCTAGTTGATGAGCTATGTATGCCAAATTCACCAACTTTCAATCCACCTAAATTTGCTTAAATCTCTGCTCCTGCGATTGAAAATTTTGCTAGTCTAGGTAGAGATTGTAGTGTGACCAGACCTATAACTGACTTAGTGCTATTAACGTTAAAAATTGCCTGAGGTATTAAAAAGATCAAAAATCACTTCCCTTTGTATGAACTGGATTTAACTTTATGAATCTTGATCTAACAGGTGGTTTCACGTGCCACTTTGTGTTGGGATGTCTTCCTCAGTTTACCTGTTATTAAATTATTGTAAAATCACTGGCCACTATTCTGAAATTATTCAGGAAAAGACAATTTTGAAAGTTAAGTTCACTGTCAATAAATGAAGCAATCTAGTATTTTTTATGGGTTTTTTCCTTAAAATGTTTGAATTTTGCTCTTAAAATATGATTTGGGGGACAAAGTATGTTCATACCTCTGGTATAATTGCAAAAACCTGAGTTATAAACTTTAGAAAATAACTTTTTACTCATGTTTTATATGAATTTGATTAGTGTGTCAGCTAAATTTGATGGCCCCATTCACTGCAATAATTTGAGCTCTGTCCTTCAGACAATTCTACACCCAGTGCACCATGACCCTATTCATCCCACACTTGGATAACTTGTCCAGAAGTATGTTGTGGGGGACAATATAAAAGCCAAAAAAGGCAAAACTCACTAAAAGGCAAAAATCCCACATCCACTGTCTTTCCTTCGTCTGCTGGATGACCTTATTCATCTGGGTGTCCTTAGTCTAGAAGCATATCAAATTAGTTAAAACAGGACTTTTTCCTTGTCAACCCAAGTTGATGATACCTAATGATTGCATTGTCTTTTAAATGCCTTACGGTAGCATTCAGTATAATCTTCTCCATAGTTTTTTTGAGTGTTGAGGTGAGACCTCTTTCCCCTTTTATAAAGTGAAATAACATTGGTTAGCTTCTATTCAATAAGGACCTCCCCAGACTCCCAAGACATTTGGTAGCTGATGGAGAGGAGTTGTGCCATAACAAGCATCACCTTCTTCAGTACTCGGGTAAATCCCATCAGATCCCGTGGACTTGTGAACTGCTACAGCTAGTCACTGAGAAGTGTCTAAACAAATGGGAAGTCACTATTCCCGAAGTCATCCTCTAAATCCAGGGCAGATGGCANATTTTAAATCTGGTTTAGGGTTTTTTCTTAAACCTGTTTTTCAGATTTTTTCAGTTATAGTTTTTATAACTTCCTGTCAGCCTTGCTTTCATAGTGCATAAGTGGGAAAACAAAAGCTATTTTAAAATCATTAATATTTGGGGGGTTTTAACTTTTTTTTTTTTAACTATTAGCATGATGAGATTTGGACTGTAATTTGATATGATTTGTGTAATTGTGTTTGTTCTCTTGCAGGAAATACAGCACTACATGATTGTGCAGAATCTGGAAGTTTGGAGATCATGAAGATGCTTCTCAAATATTGTGCTAAAATGGAAAAGGATGGTTATGGAATGACTC
>VXBC01008001.1:27874-79446 GCA_013399945.1 Ploceus nigricollis | reverse complement strand
GTACTTTCTATCGGCTGGCCTGTGAGATGGGGGTCTTCCTGGGATGACTGTGCTCTCTCTGGTTTTCTGGCTAAGGGAAGCACATCTCCTGCTTTATCATGCTTTGCTTTCCCATAAAGCATGAAATGGAAACTTCAGGGAGTTAAAAACCAAAAGAAACAAGCAAAAAACCCCTAAAAGAAAACCCAACAAAAACCCAACCAAAACAAAAGCCCAAACAACCAAAAAACAACAAACAAAAATTGCCAGCAAAACCCTCAAAACCCAACCAGAAGCCAGGACCTGCTGTAAATTAACAAAATATGCTGTGTGAGGCAGATACCCTGTGGGCTGCTATGAGGTGTGGATGGCTTATTTCCAGTCCCACCTGGCGGTACCTTCGGGCCAGAGGGCAGATAGTTCTGTGAGAAGGCCTCTCCGTGCAGGCTGCACCCGCTCCAGCACTGCTGTGCAGATCGGGCATGTGGTTTTCAAGTGAGTCTCCCCATTGTCCATCCTTTGCTTCTCTGGGTTTGTGTCACTGAATTGTCTTAATGCACAACCTGTATTGATTTTGAATGCACCTGACCTTAAAGAAGTGTTCCAAAAGTTCACCTGACAGGCTTTGACCACTAATGGCTGTCCAGTTCGTGGGACCAGACTATAAGTTGTTCTGAAATAACCCTTATATCTTCTCCCATTCCTTCTCTACTCCCACGGAGTGTCACAGACTTTTGATCCTTGGCATCAACTCCTCCATTCTACAGATCTCCTTTCTAATACAAGTGTAACTGTAGTTTTCAGTTTGTCTTCTGATGTTAAACATAAGTTCATACATACACTGGCTTGTTTTTTCTCTTGCTTGTAGGTGGTTACTGCCTATTGTGCGTAACATCGCATAACCGATGTTCTGCTTTGAGCTGGATTATGAAAATGAGATAATGTAGTTGATTACTAAAGGTGGATCTACCACATCATTAACTGTTGAAAAATGAGTCAGCTGTGCCACATGCAATGCTGATACTTCCTCCTGACAGCACGACTGACCTTAGTACAAAGTGCTGTTGATGTGTTGTAAAGAAGTTTTTGCTCCATTATACAAAGGCAGAAACTAAGGCACAGATTCAGTGACCTCTTAAAATGACCACAGGAAGTATGGGCTGTAGCAAGAAACAGGGTTCAGATCATCTGGCTCCAGGGACTTTAATTTTGAGATTTTTTTGCTCAAGGTAGGTTTGACATCGGTAATTTCATAAATGAAGACTCTATATAAAAAACAAAACAAAACCACCAAGAATTTCTTAGGGAAATCAGGCTAATGTTATTGCACAGTTTTAATGTATGTATCTATCCTTCCTCTCCCTAGTTTTTCAACATATTAAGCCCGTTTAGTAAACTCAATAGAAATAGAGCAGCCTATGTGCTGTTCTCAACTTCCTTGAGAACACCGAAGTGACCAGATGGCAGAGTTCATACTAACAGTTCTCCCTGAAGGAGAGGATTTGGCAGGAGCTTGATTCTTACTAGGCATGCGAGAATCCACACCGGAATTAAAATACTTAGGACCATGAAAAAGTCTTTGATCACAGTCCAGGCTTTACTAGAGAGCAGCAGATCTGGTCACAGTTCAGAATGTGTCATACGTGCATTACATCATATGCAGTCAGTGCACGTGTTCATCAAGGTGGTAGCATCTGAGCATCAGATTATCCTGGTTTGTATAGTCAAATCTCCCTCATTAGGCACTCAGTGTCCTGAGTTTGCTGTAATGGCACAGAATGTAAATGAAAATTGGCCAAGCTGCACAAAACTGAGAAACTCTGGGACTTTCTATGGCTGTATGCTGACTATATTAGTAGACATGCCAAAATGATTTGGAGTTAATTCTGTTGAGTAGTTATTGTTGCCTTCTAAGCAGGTTGGGGGAAACCATGACTCCCAGTTCATCTATAAGAGTTCTGACCTTTTTAGCATCATGATTTTTATTGCTCTTTGTACAAGAAATGAGTAAGACCAGACTGTGATCTTCCTTTTTCAAAATCCTTCATTTCAGTTCTCAAGTCTGGAAACTGTTGTATTAGAAAGCTCAAAGTGACATGAAATCTCTAAGAGGAAACGTGTATCTGGTGAAGAAGTGTTCTGTGGAAAAACAGATCTGGCACTTTTGCCCAATGATGTCTACTCTCTGCTGAGCCTCCAGTAGAAATTTTCCTGATATCCCTGCTTCTGTCCATGCCTTGTCTTAATTTTCCGGCTCTCATGAATTTTTTGTGCGGCAGTGTTTCTCCAGCTGTAATGCCTTGCCCTCCTGCCCCTCTGAAAGCTGCAGGGCACGGTGACTGCCCTTGCCCTGGGCTGCCACTGAGAGCTAGCTGCTGAACTAGCCAGCCCTTCTCTGACAGTGATGTCTGGGAAAGTCCAGTGCAGGTGATATGCAGTGGCAGCTATTTAAAAATAAAAATTAAAACTAAATGCTCAGATTTCCCTCCATCCTTTGTGACCCTTTCTAAATGTGCCATCATTGCTTCTTATCATCATCATCATCATCATCATCATCGTGTTCTCTGCTGCCTGCCTTTATTGTTCCCCTTGCTTCCTTGAGCTTCTTACCTCCCATTGTTCCCTTGTTCCCTTGCTGCCATTGTGGCTGAGTCAAGCCAGCATTGAAATGGGAAACGCTTGAGGAGATTTTGGCGCTGCTATGCCTTAGGCAGCTTGTGCTGTTTCTAAGCTGTGTCAGTTGGGAAGAGGAAAGACTGGAAGAAATGCAGGATTCAGATTGCTTGTCCTTTCTTCGTATGTCTGGTGAGGGTGCTTAGCCTCCTGTCATGGTTTTGCCCCAGCCAGCAGCCAAAACCCAGGCAGCTGTTCACTCACTCCCCCACCAGTAGGAGACAATTGAAGGGTAAAAGTCAGAAAACACATGGGTTGAGATAAAGACAGGTTAATAGGGAAAGCAAAAGCCACACATGCAAGCAAAACAAAACAGGGAATTAATTCACAGCTTCCCATGGGCAGGCAGGTGTTTAGCCATCCCTAGGAGAGCAGGGCCCCATCACATGCAATGGTGACTTGGGAGGACAAACACTATTACATCTAATATCCACCCTCTTCCTCCTTCCGCCCAGCTTTATGTACTAGTCATATGGAATATCCCTTTGGTCAATTGGGGTCACCTCTCCCAGCTGTGTCACTTCCCAATCTCTCATGCACCACCAACTCCTTCACCAGAGTGGCAGTACAAAAAGCAGAAAAGGCCTTGGGTCTGTGTAAGCTCTGCTCAGCAATAACAAACACAACTTTGTATTTTATCAACCCTGTGTTCAGCACAAATTCAAAACCCAGACCTGTACTAGCCACTGAAGAAAGCTGTACATGTGCTGAAACTAGCACCCCTCCTCATTAATGTGAAATGTGGGCTCTGTTAATCACACTGCACAGTAGCTTTTGTTTCACATGATGTTACAGATATACTCCGCGGCTACTGCTGGTGTAAACTGTTGAAGATTCCATAAGCAGGTCTCATCCTGGAATCAGTAATAACTGGATTTCCTCACATGCAGAAGGTACTTGAGAAGCTTTGCACATGTTTAAACCTCTGTTCTGTTTCCTAACTTGCTGATTTTTTGCTCTTGAAAATCTGCCTTAAAAAAGTGTCATTCTCTCAGTGTCTTTCCAGATCCCACTATTTTGTCCAGCAGGTTCCTGCATTATGACTCTTGTCCTTCTCTGCCATAGAAATATGTGGTAGTATTAGGAATGTGACATTTCATGTGTTTCTTCTGAAGATGCTTATTGACTCTGCAAAAGTGGAAAGTGCATTAAAATTGCCTCTTACAGGGTGTTCTGTCTGGTTCTGTCTTGCCATTAAAAAGGCAAGTGTCATTTACCTCAGAGGATAAGTTCTAGTAGACTAAAAATATTTTAAATTGGTGATAATGAAAATTTGTAAATTCCTACTGTAGAAACATGTTTTAACATGTTTTTTTTTCATGTTTTTGAATTCAATATGGAACTGTTTTCTTAAATCCAAAAATGAGAAAATAAAAGGAAGCTGGACATACTTCTAGTAAATGAAAAACCAAGGTGGAACTGGAGAAGCAAACGAATTCACTTCTGGCCCTCTTTGCAACAAGGATACTGATATCTCAGATAATGAGACCTTCCTGTACTTAGAGGAGATAATGTTAAATGCACAGACCTGGCTGAAGGCTTGTTGGCAAAGCAGGCAAAAGAAAAGGTAATCTTGCACTGACAGCAGATTGTGTTTTGCAACAGAAGAGGAAGAAAGGCCAGTCTTACAGAAGGAGGAAGGTGTAGTGGTCAGTTGGACTTTACCAGGCTATATGTAACTTAATGGTACTGCAGCGGGATGTCTGTCAACCCCTGCATTTACCAGCTCCTCATAGCAGTCTTTTCTCTCCATCTTGCATGATGGTCAAAGGTTTGAGCTCATTCCTGTTGCAGCAAATGTGAGGGATGAGGCTGAAGAATGCACATCCTTCTCTTCTCTGGCAGCCAGCAGTGGTGCAACAGGGATAGCAGTGGCTGCTGCTAGAAGTCCCTTTCACTGACAAGTTCACTGAACTTGTTGTCCCTCTGTTCTCCAGAACAGGGAGAAGTAAAGGAGTTGATCTAGGCAGCCCCCTTCTTTGAATTGTGCTGTGATCTGGAGCTAGATAACATTGCAGTCAAGGTATCTGAGCATACTGCTCTAAAAGCAGTATGAAGAAAAGCTGGGGCAGAAACCACTCTTTCCTAATAAATCCTCACACCCTGCTTCAGTCTTTGACTGTGTGACATTGATCTGATACCAGCAGAGAGCAGATAAGAAGAAAAGTGAAAGAGGGATGTGCAGCTACTGCAAAGCCAGTCTGATTTAGCAGGCAATAGTAAATTTTATCTGGGGGGTGAGAAGGTGCTGGAACACTTAGTGAGAGAATGAAGTATTGCTACTGTACTAATAGTGCAAGGCACTAGACATAGAACACTACAGAGAGAACAGAGTTTGTGCTCACATATAGTGAACTGTCTTGAAATCTGAAATATCAGCTTAGTAATTTTAGCAAGGTTTGATCCCAGAAAAAGAAGCATAAGTAGAAATGTGGCTTTATGTCTTTTCTAAGGAGTTCAGATTTTGTGTGCAGACATAGAACCATTCTCTGACATGATGCTAAAAATTCCTTAAGTTTCCACTGTGATTGATGCAAAGTGACTGCAGTGTCTTCTGTAAAGGATTTCTCAGGAATGAGCACTTTACCTTCTAGGCAAAGTTGTCTACATAGTCAACTGTTCAACAATCTGCTCAGCTGAAACCACACTTTTTAAAGGAGGAAATACTCTTTGAGACACAGAGACAGAAATGTTCTAAGCATTGTGTAAAAGCATTCAAAACCTAAGAAGTCCCTCAGTCCTGAATAAGTTCTTGTTCTAAAGAGAAATTTCAGAAGGTGGGTAGAAATATAAAAATTTTCTTTAATCTAGGAAATCTGTCTATTCACAGCTAAAACAACATTTGTTCTATCTGTAAAAGTTGGATAAAGACCTCTAAAAGAAAAAGATTAAGTAATGTTGTATATATCTTTTATTATATGTTCTCTGGAAGATGGCTGATGATGCTTCTTCCAAGAAGAGCTTAGTTTTATTCAAATCGGTGAAATCATTTGCTTTCATACAGAAGTGGAATTTTTAATCAAGGGTATCAGGAAGATTTACAAATCAAACAATTCCCCACGGTTTTTAGTCTCTGTTTCTGCAGAGTACTTGAACCATGCACACTGCTGAAAGGTGTCTTGAAACTCCCAGAGCCCCTGAGCACCTGAGATTGAGCACCTGTGTGATGAACAACAGTGTGAAAGAGGGTCAGACATTCCATCCTTGTTAACCAGGCAAGGCCCAGCAAGAATGCCTGCCTTGTGTCAACATGTGTGTGTATAGTTCATGGCATAAATATGCATGTGCATGTATAACAAAACACTGAGTTCTTAGGCATGCACGTACTTAGAGACAGAGACCTGTGAACCTTCTTTAACCATTAATTGTGCTTTTAGCATGTGCTTTCATTTGACCAAAGTAGCAAAGACAAAGCAGTGACTTGGTCTTGAAATCAGTGGAGAGGTACTGCATAGCAAAACTGAGGCATTAAGAAAACCAGAAGTGTTAACAATCATTGTTTTATGGCTTGTGTGGCTTGATGTGATACTGGCCTTGGGAAAAACATGCACTTGTAGAAAGCACTGAGCAGAACACTAATTTTTATAGATATTACCATATTTTGTGTACTTGATGGCATATGATGCGACTGCATATATGGATAAGGAGACACTATTTTTTCTGGTTTGACATGGTTAGAAAAATGTGTGACAACCTTGTGTAGAAGGGAAAAGAAATCCTAAACTGCCTTGATTTTCTTTTCAAGGCTGTGAGCATTTTGCAATCAATTGCAAGCCTCCACATACACTTTTGCCCTGGTGCCCAAGCAGGTGTCTCTTGGATTAAATCTGGCAGGTATTCACAGAACATCTCCATTAAGGCAGCTTATTGAATGGAGGAAGGAAGAATGGTGTCTTCCCTAAGATGTTTTTAAGAGGAACACCTACAGACTCAAGTTCTGTAGGATTTTTTTTCCTTACAATCTTTCATCAGTTGTTGTTTTTCTTTTTCCAAATGAAGTTACTGCATGTAGAAGACAGCTGCAATAAAACAACTGTGTTTTACCTCAAAATGGTCATACTATCTGCAAAGTGGAAATGCTGTTTGCTTAAGTATCTCACTTGCAAAACTACTTAACTAGGAGCTTGTCTGGTTCTACACAGAAGTGAAGATTAGAAATACCTTTGTCTTGCCTGCAGTGTCTGAGAGAGGTCAATACAGAAATTCTTCATCATGCTCAGAGAGATGCTGCAATAGAGAGAGCATCATTCAGTTGGCATTTATCTCAGTACGTAATTGCTATTGCCAAAATATGTGCCTCGCTGTTTTGTGCTGGAGAACATGTACTGGGAAGAGGCACCTCTGAAACAGTGCAAATTGCAAGTGTGAATTATCAACAGCAGGAAAGAACAGAGGCAGCAGTTTACAGAAGTAACAACTCTTCCTTTTGCTTCCTCCCTAACTCCTGACCTGTGTGTTTTAAAATCAAATGAAGAACGTTATTGTTTGTGGCTGTGATGCTAACATTAAGGAGTGAACCAATGGTAGAATTGTCATGTTTGCAGACAGCCTGAAGCTTTGGCATTTGGAAGCAAGTTGTTTTCCAGCCTTCTCTCCAGGATGACGATGGTGAAAACTCACAATGATACACAGCATTATTAGCTGTGTGAATACCAGCTAAAGCTCTTAGGAAGGACAAAAAAATGTCAATTATTAATAGTGTTGCACTGACTCACAAGACTTAGTGAAGCTTAAGGGGTTGCCATCACATTGCTAGTTTTTCCTGACTCCTGCTGCCTCCTCCCTCGTGCTGTGTGCATGCCCAATGCAGTTGCCACAGCAGTCTGCACTTGGCTCACATGCAATCCCTCTACAGTATTTCTTCAGACTTCCTTCAACTTGCACCATTTAAGATGAGCTGTGAGGGTGACATCTCCCTTGGAAGGGTAACATCTCCTGTGGAGAGATACTTGGGCTGCTTTCTTCTTCCCGTCTGGTACTGAAGTCACTGGTTTGCTAGTGGCAGTGTGTTCTGGTCATGCAGCTAAAATAACCATTTTTCTGCCCTTTGAGGCTGAGAGACTTCTCTGGGAAGAAGTCTAAGTTTTCTTAAGGGCTTGACAACACAGGACATTTGTGCCATCAAAACACTCAGAAAAGCAATACACTACAATGGCAGGCTGCTGGGACTCTCCCTGTCCTTCAGGAATTCAAGATATTTCTTAATGTTTCAAGGCACTCTGAAATCAAATTCAATAGGTTTTGCCAAATAGCATACGGACAGCATTCAAAACTGTAATGACGTAGCCTAGCTGCTGAAGAGCTGAGGAGGAAAGAGATGCAGTGCCTTAGCTGAAGGGAATCTTTCTGTCTTACATCAATGGGATTTTGGCTTCATAAATCAGAGAGAGGCCTTTCGGGCAGCTGTTTGGCACAGGTCCCCTGGAAAGTCAAAAATTTCCCAAGTCAAAGTGGGTGGAAAGCAGCTGAATTGGCTTTTTTTCCTGACTATATTGCACCTTGTGTATGAGGTGTATAATGGAGACAGTAATAGCATCGCCATGGACATGGGAAGTGGGGGAAATATTTCTACAGGAGTCTTCCTCTTCTCAGCCCCAAAGGGTGTTCTTGTAAAGTGCACAGGGGTGAGGCCATGTGATTACTTTGCTCCTTTCTTGTTCCTGGAAAGATTTTAAGTCTACTAGGTTCTGAATTATTGGTGTTATCGCATCTTATCAAGCTACAATGTGTTGAAATAAGATTAAACTCTTTATACTGATACAGGAGTTCGCTGTGTACGCAGCTGTGCAAAGTGAAATTTTGCCAGGCATGTTAAGCCATTTAATATTACAAAAAATTTTCAAGGGGTGCAGGGGACTTCTGATTAAGCCAACAGTAGTTGTGTTTTCAAACATGTATTTTATGTTTCAAAACCTTTCAAAAATGTATTTGCAATGTGCTTTGGCAAATACCTGGTTTGATGGTCTCATGCTTTTCAGCCAACTGTTGGAAACTCACAAATCAGAGTGGTTTTGGAGCAGTGTATTTTAGAGAATCACAGCCCATCAACCCAGACATATATCTAAGCATGAGTTCCCGCTCAACTTCTTCCTGTGAGTAGCTTCACTGCTGTCAAGGAAATTTGAAATGTGCTTCATCTGTGACTGTCAGCCAAATACTAAGCACGCATAAGACACTGCATTTTTTCTAGCTGCTAGTGCTGTTAGTTAGTGTTTCACAGGATCATCCAGCTCAGGATATCTTTTACCCAGCCTCCATCTGAAAGCATGGCCAACTATAAATCCCAGTCAAGTTGCCTCAATACTTTATCCGTTTGGGTCTTGAAAATCTTAATGGTGTTTCTCATAGAATCATCTAGCTTCTCTGCTGCTTATTTGGAGAAAAAGACTTCTGTTTACAAGTCAGATCAGTGTATGGGGTATTTCTGCTTTTTGTCTTGGCTGGCTCAATGCAGCCTCTGGAAAATAAGCTCCATGAAGATATCATCTGTAAATTGTATGTGTTGTTTGAGAGAATAGAATCATAGAATAGAATGGGTTGGGCTGGAAGGGACCCTAAAGATCATCTAGTTCCAAACTCCCTGCCATGGGCAGGGATGCCACCCCCTAGATCATGTTGTCCGGGCCACATCATCTATTTGGATTTGTGTCATTTGTTCTCCTAATATTAATTTAATAGATCAGCAAACTGCAGGTTTCCTTCCTCCACATTTTCCAGTTGTCCATAGTGGTCTCATTTCTCTTTTATGCTTCCCTGTTGCTGACTATTTTTCAGCCACTAGCTGTATTCCAGGTACCCTTGTCCTCACCTCTCTGATTCTACACTTCTCCCAGCATCTTCTAGTCCCTGTTTCTAGACTTCCGTGTAATTTTTCTGTGTAATTTTTCCATGTGGATAGACAAGGATGTATATAATTATGCAGAAGAGCAAAGTTTACAGAAAAATATGATGACAAAGTCAAACAATTAAAAATTCAGTAAGGACTGGCAGCAGTCTCATTTTCTATTCCTACATGCACATGGCTGATCAAGCTGCTAGTAATTATATGATCAAGTTATTTTATTCCCAAAACCCTTCCTTGTTCCTTGGACAGGATGTGATTCTGGGTGTGAGTCAGGGCTGTGCATTGAAGGAAGCTGTTTGCTGTTGCAGGAGCTGAGACATTTCTACCAAAAGGGCCCAACAATTGCAGGAAAAGCAAGTGGATAGCCGTGTGTTTAAGGGGACTGACCCCTGCCCTGGCCATTTGGATGACTCTTGTCCAGGATTTTGGTGATGCAAAGCAAGTGACTTCCACCTAAATTCTCAAAGGCAGTTACAGCAGGCATTTCACACTTTCCAGGTGCTTACCTGCTTGATACCTGGTGTTGGAAACTCTCTCTCTTCACAGATATAATAGAAGTAAATAGGAAAGATTTGCTTTAAATGTATAAAGAAATATGTTTCCTGTTAAAAATTTTCTGTATTCCTAAAAAATTTTCTTCCTCACGTTTCAAATATGAAATTAAAAACTTAAAAGAAAGCGCACAGCTAGTTTAAGACAGCATTAGGAATGTTTCTCAAGCTCTAAATTAAAAGAAGACCACAATCAAATATGATAGGCATGCTAATGCAAATCATAGGTTCTCTATTAATTTTCATTTTGTTAGGCTTGGGGCTTTTTATGTTTTGTGGGTGACAAGCTGAGGCAAGGACCAGATGTGAGCATGGATATTGGTGACTCTTAAGTTCCTATCTTTTTGGTGTCATTCACTCTGTTATTACAGATACTTGAAGCCTTATTACATAAATCTATTACTCATTTAGTATTTACTGACACTTCAGCTAATATTGGAGTTGAGCGTAAGGAGAAATAAGCCAATATACTTGGACCCTTTGTCTACCCCAGAGCTTGCACTGTTTACCACGGACCTCTGACCTCCACTCACAACCCTTGAGTACCCCGTGTAACCTCCAGCCACGGAATGTGAAGTATGACCTTTTCAGGACAGAGCCCTTCCACTACGTGAGCAGGACTCCAGTGCTCAGCCCCTGGTGTGGGTGTGTGGGGTGATCTGACAATGCAGGGCAACTTGCAGGTGGGAAGCACCCTCGCTCAGATTCTGCCCCATGTCCTTGTTCACATGCAACTGGGTGGTGTATTTTGATAGGAAGTGTGCGATATACTTTCAGCTTTCACCAGGGATGGATGAATAAGAAACAAATGTGTCAGCTGCCACGTGTCTGGGAAAGGCAGTGCTTTTTCATTGACTCTTGCTTCTGCAGTCGGTCTCACGACTTGTACATTGAAGTGTGATTTAGCCAGCACTGGTGTGAGATGAGTCAGAGAGGATTACACATATGTTGCATGACTTCCTTACAAAAAAATGTTAACCAGCTGGAGTACAACATCAAGCCTGTCATTTCAGGACAGAAATTTCAGGCATGCAATGAACAGGTGTCCCCACAAAATGCTGGACCCTTCAGGAAAGGCTGCTCTTTAAATAGACAAGTGAATGCAATTGTTTTGGTGGCAGGTCACTAAGCAACCTGCACTGCACCAAGAAAATACAATCTCAGCAGTGCTTTTCAGTACAGTTGGCATCTTTGGCATTGAATCGCCATACCATGAATTAGCACTGACAGTAGCTGCAGGGCCTTGTCCACAGCAAAATACTGGGGGCAGATACCCAGCTACACTAGTGATTTCAAGTACAAATTAAAAAGCAGGTACACTGCTTAGAGTAAAGTAGTGGTTGGTGTTTAAATCTTATACAGTATTGCCAGTTCTTCTAGGTAGTATGAAAGTGGATTAATAATTACAAAAGTCCATAATCAAATGTGGTGCTTTGAGCATAAAGATTACTCTTACCTGAACACTGTCAAAGAACAAATTTTTGTTGCAAAAATTGGGGGCAACTAAATAGGCTGAAAGAGTGTCGGAGAGGGAAGAAGGGAGAAAATCTTTTAGAGGCTGAGTATATGTGAAATACAGTAGTGCATACCTCTGTGACTGAAACCCAAACAAACTACATAGTCCCACCCAGTTGTTCCTCAGAAAACTCGTCATCCTCACCTGTCATACATAACCATGTCAGTCAGTCACATGAAGTTTAGTTTAGTGAAGCAAACAAGTGGGTTGTCATTGAGAATAGACATCTCTTTTCAATTTCTTTATGTGGACTTTGTTTTAGGGGAATAAAATCAAGTCCCCTAAAATAAAAATCTCCAAAGCCTCTGCCCTAGACATTAGAGAGGTCTGTCGGTAGATTGGGACAGAGGATATAGTTACAGCTTGCCTATATCTTACAAACACCTTTATGATCAGTGAAACTTGCAGCTAGCTAATCTATAGCACAGCTTAATGCCAGACCACAGGAGGAGACACAGGAAGTCTTTGCTCTCCAAAGAGAAGCCACCTTCTTGGGAAACCAGCAGCTACAGAGTGCCCTGGCGTGCTGTAGTCCAGACCGGGGCATGCCCTTATTTTTGTTGAGACAAAACCAGTCAATGCTTCTAAAAAGCAAAGTAGTGAGAAGTGTAAGGTCTGCATAATACAAATTTCCAGCTCTCCTTTGCTGATGGGAGTGAGCTACCTCAGGGTCTGGTCTTGTTTGAGGCAATATGAGGGATGGAGGGAGGGAGTAAACTATAACAGTGAAAATTATCCTAGGAAACCAGGTGACAAAGCATTACACAGCCACTAAATAGCACTTACACAGGAAAATGAACTGGCATAAGTGGGAAGTCTGTGTGTTGGGACTGATGGTATGCCCAGTCATGGCCTCGTGATTTTCTTTTGTAACAGGAGGAGTGGCCTGTATGTAATCCATGCTGAATTTACTATTGCACTTCCTCTATGTCACCACTTCGGTGTTGCCGTAGCATTTTAGCCTGTCTGCATGTACTCAAATGGAATTTGCTCGAGCATGGAGACATTTAAATGGGAAAGATTTACTTGATGCTCTCTGCTCCCTGTGGACAAGGGTGGGACGTGAGCCCCCTGTGAAGTGTTTAACTGATGTGAAACGAGAGTGTGCTAATCCTGTCAAAAGGCTTGTGAGTAAGCAATGCCAGTTTCATTTCCAAAGAAATGTTTCATATTAAAAGAAGGCTAAAATCAGATATTAACTGGAAATTACACTGCAGTTTTATAAGAAGACTCCAGAAGGATGAATTTGTTAGACAGCTGTTTATCTTGCATTCACTGCATTTCAATATTGTTTTAAGATCAGTTCCTAAAATGTATTTCTAACTGCTCACCTTGTCTTCTAGCATCACAGTGACAACTTGATGAGGGGGACTAGCATTTTTGGGATTATACAAGGGATCAAAAATTATTATGAACTTCTTCTGAAAGTGCAGCTGCTTGATTATGTCACCTGTCTCTCCCTCCTACCATGATTATATTTATATGAGCTCCCTGGTTTATGGCTCTATACATTTGTTAATACCAAATATCTAAATATTGCAAACAGCCCACTTGACTCTTATCTCTGTGGGTTGTGTCAGATCATTTGTCTGGTCATGACTGAATCGATACTCATCCTCAGGAGAAGACAAATGCAACTAACTGCAACAAATACAGAACACAGAGAGGTTTTATCTTTGTCCCCCTCTCTTTTCCCTGTCTTTCTCCCCTTTTTAAAATTTCCTTTAAAAGGGTTTGGGAATGAGGACTCACCATGGGTAGGGAAGAAGCAGACACCTCCCCTTTTGCTCTGGGATAGGAACACACTCCTTATAACATGACGTATAAAGGAAACTTATGTCCCAGGCTTTCTAGCACTACCGACTGCTGGCCAAGCAGTGGCAGTGACTGAAGTGACTTGATGGAAGATCTGGATGCCTCCTGCCTGCCATCTGCTAAGCAGACAGGTCTGGTGGACCAGACTGCTCAGCTGGGGCTGTTTTGAGGGAGGTTGTTTATTTTGGGGAGATGTAGATGGAAAGAGCTGCTGGTGTGCTCCTCTGGCAACTGACCTGCAGTGGGAGATGCCAAGTGGCAGCAGGATCACCACATCTGTGTTCCCTCTGGTGCCTGCTGAAGTGGTTCGGGAGGTGTCAGGGCTCCCCCACCACCAGATAATAAAGAGGGATGAAGAGGGATGCTCCGTAGTAGCAGCAGCAGCTCAGCCGGGAGGATTTAGCTAAGCAATGTGCAAATGGATACTGGCAGCACCTGTGCAATTCATGGTCTCTCACCTCTAGAGGCAAAGGTGGTCCCAGCTGCCCTCCTGGACACTTCTCAGAGGGCTGCAATCTGAGAGCTGTTGATTTATATGATATAGAGTCTGAGGCCCTGGGAGGGAACCACCCACCTTCTAAAAATATCATATATGTTTATAATTATCTTTACTGGAATACCTGAGAGGCAAAGTGGTTATCTTGCTAGCATCATGATCCATCAGCTTCTAAGAAGTTGCTCAAGTCTATTAATTTCAAATTCATATGGTTATTTTTCATGTTTCAGTTTCTGCATCCCCAGGTTAGAAAAGTGAAGCACTCAGGAGGCAGCAGTGGAATCTCAGGTTGTTCAACAGCTGTGGAAGGAGAGTCTCAGACATTGCAGGCTGGGCAAAGGAAAAAAAAAAGAGATCCTTGAGAATGATAAACTGAGTTGGTGCCTTGGATAAACTCAAAGATATTATTAGTGGTTAGAAAAAGTCTAGTATTCACTTTTCTTACTCTTGATGCTATTCTTTGATTAATAGTGCTAAGGATCAATAATCCTTGGTATCATCATTCTTCATAAACAGAAATAAAATAGCTGACTTTTAATATAAATGTGAGTCAAGGTTCATTTGCTGAAGGAATCAAAATAGTATCTTTTAAATTTGACATGATCTTTTCTTCACAGTTCCTTGCAAATCTGTTTGCATTTC
Organism: Ploceus nigricollis; assembly: GCA_013399945.1. NCBI lineage: Eukaryota > Metazoa > Chordata > Aves > Passeriformes > Ploceidae > Ploceus > Ploceus nigricollis. Next base: position 64,930 of record VXBC01008001.1, on the reverse strand, counting down.
TTTAATAGAAGTGTTTGTTAGATAGTCTTGCCAGGAATAATGCTGACAACAAAATGAGAAAACATTTTATTACCTTCAGCATGTATAAGCTTTCTTTTAAAGGAAAAATCCCGCCGATAACACACATTTGGTTTTCTACTGGTTTAGTTTCATTTGGTTTAGTGTAGCAAAGGAGCAAAGATATATTACAAGGGCTTAGGAGCACACCTATAGCTGTGTGGCTTTAATAGTTTATGTAGAGGTGCTGTTACCTATTTGTAGCAGGTGCTGAACTGTGTGGATTACTACACCCAGGCAAAATACAGCAAAATACTCAACTGCTGCAGATCCCCACAGTTTTCAAGTCTGTGCTTCCTCCTCCTTGTGCGAGGTGGGGGCTGGCATGGGAAGGTTGGTGGCATTGCCCTGTTCCTCACTTCCCCTTCTGTGCTCTGCGAGGGACAGCAGCCAGACCTCACATGGCCTGTGGGACCTGGAGGGATGTGAGTCAGGATTCACTGCACCCCAGGTTTAGCTTTGAGGGACCCAGCCTGCAGCCTCTGAGATCCCCGAGAAGGCTGCTCCTGGTTTGTTGGGTGTCTCAAATCAGCTCTGGAGTCTCAAGTGAAGAAGCATCTGCTCTGTATGACATGCATATGCCAGGGAGGGCAAGGACTTGGATGGCAGCACCTGGCATGGCAGAAAAGGAGCAGCTGTGCTCAGCTGTGGGACAGTTAGGATGTGAGATTCCATGACAGCCCCCCAAAGCAGGGGCTGAGGTCCCACAGAAAGAAATACTAATATAATTCTGACTAGTGGGTTCCACTTGCCTTGAGCGTGGTGTCTTGATAGAAAGAAAATCTAGTTACTGCTCTTGCGTACTGTGTGTTCAAGGGTGCTACAGAAAAAAAATCTGAAAGTAAACCAGAAAGGAGCTAGTGCATACTTGGGGTCAAAATATGTTTTCCCTGTACTACTATTGCTTTGCAATGTAGAAGGTTTTCCCCTTGCAAATTAATTTCTGAGGAGCTCAATTACTTTTTCTAAAGGAGTATACTAGGGCATTATTTAATTTATTTTTTAAGTGGATAAAATACTGCATTGTAAAAACCTTTCCTAATGCATTTCTTGAACTTTAATCAAGAAAGGGTCTTTCAGCAAGGTGTGGCCTTATAGAAACTAAAGGTTTTGTTTTTCAGGTTGAAATTTCTCACTCTCTCTGAAGGTTGAAACAAGTAGTTTTAACCCAGATGAAGGTGGCTTTGGTAGCAGACTTAATTTTAGGCCAGGTACAGAAGCTAACTGATATATGAAAACAGATGAAATATTGCTAAGACTTGTTGTTACACTTCTACCAATGATGCTTTAGAATACAGCCACTGAAGTGTGAAATAACAGCAGCTCAGCAAACAGTACTACCAAGTATGGCACTGCTTAGTCAACTTTCAGAAATTAATTTAACATCTTGGTGAAAAGAAAACAAACCGACAATCTAAACAATCTAACCAAGAACCCCCAAAGAAACTGTTTGTTAGATTATTCTTTGTTTTACTATTTAACACCAACTGATGGTGACCCAAAAGAATTACCTCAACTAAATTAAGCAATTTATGTGTTTATAGAGGCCTCAGAATAAAGAAATTAAATTGATACTGAGGGCTACATTATTGAAAGATGTTTGTTTATGTACACTGGTTCAGTGTGAAAAAAGTACTCATTTCAGAAGAGCTGAGTGTTGGAAACTGTCCAGGAAAGCGTATGCTTCTGCTGTGTTGAAGAGCAGAATGCACTTGCTCAAAGTAAGATAAAACGACTGGAGCCCCTGCACTGGCTAGGAGAGTGGATGCTAAAGCTGTAGCTGAAGCTGCACCATCGCTAGGAAGAGACCAGTAAGGTCTCACCATAAGCAGTATCAGTGCTGGCTGCTGCCTAGCTGTGATATTTTGCCTGCAGTTTGCACTTTTTGCTGCAAGTTTGTCACAGGACAGAATTGACTAAAAGTACCAGTAGGTCTAGAAAGGGATTAGATTGTTAAACTGGCATTTCAAAGAAACACTGCATAGCCTGCATGCACCTGAACCCCTAAACTAGGGGGGGAAATCTGTTGATTTCCAGATTGCGTGCTAGGGGAAGGACTGCTTTATATTTGTGCTTTATGCTCCTGCTGTTATTATAAGCAGTTATTGTTGGTTGGTGTCTGACTGAAATGCAGGATCAGACTGATCTCATGCTAGTGAGCTGTTCCTGTTTTGCTTCATCTTGTCTTGTATTGCTGAGTGCAGGCTGCCATTCTGCATCTCTGCCTTTTGCACCCAGGATCCCGAATCTGCCATCTGGGTTTCCCTTAGCCTGTCAGCAGGGATCTGACAGGGTGTGACCCATGTCCCTCTACATACTGCTTGCTTAACTGCCAAAGAATGGGCTTTTTCACCCTATGTTCCTTTTTGTAAAACCAAGAGCAGCAAAATCCCTCCCTGGGCTTGTGCATTTTGTTCCTGCTGTACCTCTTGGAACACGGTTTGCAGCTGTCTGGGTTGGCACTGAAAAGTGCCGATAACATCTGTGGATAATGAGCCTGAGAAGAGCAGTTAATGAAGATCTTGTTTCAGATACTGTGCTTCTCTCAACCCTAGAATAACCAGAGACATGTAGTACATGAGTGCGATGTTCATTGCACAGTGCTATTTTTGTCCCTTTCCCTTCTAACCACCTTTCAACAGCTTGCTGTGTGAAACCCCCACCCCATCTTGGTCTGGTAGGGTGCAGCACTGGTCTCCAAAGTGGAGGGGTATGAACCCTAGGTGGTGTGCAAGACAACCCACTCGGGTGCAGGAAGAAAATATATTTTGTACCATTAATAAACAAGATAAAATTATAGTTTTAAAGGAGTGTTTACTTCTTCCTTTTTTAATTTCTATTTTTATGTAGGTTTTATAATGTATGTACTATGTGGCTCAAAGATTTTTTTTACTGAGAGGGATGAGCAACCAAAAAAATTTGGAAGCCACAGGCTTTTTAAGACATCTCAGAAAGCTGACATCTGCAGACTCTTCTGTTCCACAAAGATCTAGTCTGGTTTTCCTCTCCAAATCATTCAGCCCCACTAGGACAGTAATTTTCCTGATTGTCATCTACACAGGTATTTCAAGACTTCCTGCCATATAATTTTCAGTCTGTACAAACGGTGGTGTAATCACCAGTTTGGCTGGGATGAATTTGTTGCATGTCAACAGCAGAGCAGGAAGTCGAACCAACTAATCTGTCAAACTTATGAGGGTCTGCAAAAGCCTGGGTGGAGAGACATGTGATAATTCTGCACAGAAAGAGCAACTAAATTTCAAGTACCAATTTGCCAGCTGGAGATTTGCTGGGAAATCAAAATCTTTGTTAGAAAATTATACTGACAGCTAAATGGTAAACCAGTACAGTGCTAGAGCAGACCTGGTGTACTGTTTGTCCTCAGCCACAGGCTTGGGAAGGATGCATTCTCTCCTTCTCATTTTGTGCAATGCAGATTGCCTTTCTTTTACGTGCTGTTTGTGCCTGCCTTAAGGCTTTTGTGACAGTGGCTGTAGCTTGCTGAGAGGTCAGTGAGATTGATCTCACCCTCCTTAGGCTAACAGTGATCTTGGGTGGAGGTTTAGACCCTACAGCAGTTCTCCCTTCATGAGTGCAGCTCAGTGTAGCCACTGACACTTAACAAGGTTGGGTTTGTACAGAAGGAGGTCAGTAACTAAATTCAGAATGACCGACTTAGACTATGTGTATTGAGTTAGCAGGTACTGATGAAATTCAGTGTAAGAGCTACCAGGCAGTAAGAAAAGAAAATTATGGTGGCCTGTGTAGGGTCACCTTCAGCTGTACTCTTTCAGAGCAAGCAAGTTAATGGGTAAAGGTTTGGAAATTGATGTATCTGAACCATGTGTGTGAAATTTCAAGTTGATACATGCAGGGATTATGCCTGCCTTTAAAAATCTGACTGTAAAAGTGGAGAAGAAAATCATCCTCTACTGATAACAATAAAAAAGTTCTCCCCTGCCCTGCATTTTAAAGTGTTTGTCTCTGCCAACTCAGGTACCACTGGGAATCATGAAGGTGGTAATCTGTGAGGAAATAGAGGGGGGTTAATATGCTCCCCTTAGTAATGTGTGTGTGGGTTTTTCTGAGTATCACTTGGCATTTGGTGCATTTTGACATGATGGCAGTCACACTGGGACATAAGCACATCCCCTTGGAAGGAAATGCAAAATTTGTGTTCTGTTCTCAGAAGTTTCTTCTCCAGCCTTTGAGAACAGAAACTTAGATGTGGATGTTTAGTTTGAACTGTCGCTGGCAAGGGCTGCTAGGAAGCGATGAACTGTGACCCAAGTAGTATACCGTGTCTTAATCCCCTAAGAGCTTTGCAGTTGAAGACTTTGATTTTATGAAGTAGATTAGTAGGTGATAGGACCCTGCAGACCAGAGGTGCTTTAGAGTGATGGGACCGTCTCCACATGTGAAACCTGAATGATGCAGAGTCCTGCTAGAAGGTTAGTTGCTGTAAAAAAGATGAAAGTATGAAATCTGAAAAATAACAGGGTGATGTGTGTGAATATGGAAGGGTTTTATGTAGGAAGTAAGAATGTGATCAACACATTGACACTGGTTGATTTCAAGAGGAAAGAAACTCTACTACTGTCTGTGTTTCTAAGCTTGAAATCAGCAGCTTCTGGTGTGGATAGAGCCTGGTTCCCACATTGCACACATCCTTAGACCAGCAGTATATGCACTTCAGAGCACTTCAGAGTCTGAGGTCTGCTGTAAATATTTAGGACATCCCAAACAAAAGTCAATAGCCTCATCAAAATTAATTAAACTATCATTAGCAGGCAAAAAAAATATTTGTAATCAAAGATTTCCATGCTCCCTAGTCTATTCCCAGCCTCTTGGTTCTTATCTATAACATCTAAGCTATCTAGAAAGACTTCTCAAAGTGAAGCATGGCGGTCTCTGCACGGTGTGCCTTTGCTATTCTTGAAAAAACATTCTTTCCTGAGGAAATAACCAGCCATTCTTTTTATGTAATCCAGCATTCGATGGGGCTGTCTTTGAAGGGAGGTCACTGTGGGAAACTTTGGTCATTCCTTCCTAATCTCAGACATAATCATCTCCCAGGGGGAGGGGCACTAGAGCAGCAGGCAGCCAGAACACGGCAGCTGTTCTTGGCGATCCAGGCTGCGTGGCCTGTTTGTTGGTCTGGGGGTAAAACTGCTGAACTCAACCCTTTTTTCTCATTTTTCATCAAGTCAGCGGTGAAGCCAATAAATACCAGATGAGTCACTGTGGCCATGGATTTGCCATGAGCCAAAAGCCACTCCTTGCCCCCACACTAGTGCTGGGCAGTGCAATGTGTAAAAGGTGCATCACAGGATGTGTGGACACAGCTTTGCCCTGAACTAAGACCAGTGCTGCACCTTATCACAGTCTTCTGAGTTATAATTCTAGAGGAACTCTTACAGAAAAACGTATTTAGGACCATATATATAATACTGAGCACAGAACTATTCAAGGCATTTATTTTAACCTTTGCAACTTGGGTGTAATATCTTCTTAAATCAAAAGCAGTGTGGCCAGCAGGTCGAGTGAGGCTTTTGTGCTCCTCTGCACTGGTGAGATGGGCCCACCTGGAGTTCTGCATCCAATTCTGAGGTCTGCATCACAAGAAATATATGGATTTGTTGGAGCAAGTTGGGAGGAGGACCATGGAGGAGGGAACACGTCTCCTAGGAAGACAACCTAAGAGAGCTGGGAATTGCTCAGCCTGAACAGGAGAAGGCTCCAGAGAGACATGATTGCATCAGTACTTAAAGTGGACCTACAAGACAGCTAGAGAAGGCCTTTTTATCAGGGCATGTAGTGATAGGACAAGGGATGATAGGTTTAAACTGAAAGAGGAAAGATTTAGATTGGATACTAGAATTCTTTACTGAGGGTGTGGTGGAGCACTGGAGCAGGTTGCCCAGAGGTGCCATAGATGCCCCATCACTGGAAATGTCCAAGGCCAGGTTGGAGGGAGATCTGAGCAGCCTGGTCTAGTGGAAGGTGTCCCTGCCCATGGCAGGAGGACTGCAACTAGGTGATCTCTAAGGTGCCTTCCAACCCAAACCATTCTGTGATTCTGTGTTTCTCCCTTCTGTCCCTATGATGCACACTCTTCTCCATGACTAGATTACATTTTAAAGGAGATGGTTTAAATGCATCTTTCCATATGCTGAATAACAAGAGGAATAACAATCTATTCCAAAGTAAACATCAGTAGGTTTGGGGGCTTTTTTGGTTTGTGTCAATATCATTTTTATAAAGCCATTTTTATAAAGGCCTGAAGAAAATAATTCACACAGCTGTTAAGTACAGCTATTATGGATTTCTTTCCAACAGGTGATGTAAGAGGAGACTGAAAGCTGAAGAAAACTTCCCAGAAGCACAAAATCTTGCTAACTTATTGACAGAGAAATTTCAAAAAAGACTGCAAAGAACATCTGTCAGCTTCTGGTTTATATTTATTCTTCCCTAAATGTTTCCCTAAATAATTGGAGGACTTTAATTAAATTGCAATTTTGACTGTATTTATCACCAGTCTTTTATGGAACCAGCCATCCTAGGGCCTAGGGCAAATGATTTAAGTCACAAAACACTCCCAAGAGATGCACTTTCATGTTACTACTAGGCAAAGAAACAGAGAAAACAGAAATAGTCCACTGACAAGACAACACAGGAACTTGTAGCAGAGGGAGAAAGGAGGCTTGGGGTCTCTTGGGGTCTCAGGCAGTGTGCTGTAAACAGTACATCTATGTTTAAGGCAGTGTGCTGTAAACCAAGCTTGACCAAAACATAATATTTCTGCTTTTTGTTACTTCAAAGCCCTTTTACAGGAAAAGATTATTTATAATATAGGAACTAATGGCTAAAATATGCATGTACATTTCCAAGGGCAAAAATAATTCTCTAACCTTCTGCAAATGTGGTGCTTTTGTGAGGCAAGGTCACTGCACGGTTTCTTCTGCTGTGCTTAAAAATATCTCACAGTTATCAAATAAACATATTGCCAGATCCCAGAATGAGCCTCTTGAGTGCTCTTGACATCACAAATAAAGTTGCCTCTAAATAAATAAACAAGTAAGTAATGTCATGTTGACCCTTCTGAATATTAAAAGCTTGCATTTCCCCCATCTCTCTCATTGAAATTACCATAATTTTATTTCAGCAGTTTTCAGAGAAATGTGCTCTGTGTAAGATCTACTCTAGCAAGGCCCCTAGTGAAGCTACCTCCATGAGAAACTCTATCACCCTAGCGTTCATATGAGCCTCCGACAATACTGTCTGTGCTACCCTTCTCAGCTCCACTGAACTAACTGCTTACTTTTGTGACTAGCATTTTTCTGCCCTAGAGTTACTTCATGCAGAAAAACAGCTGCACTTCAAGTGGCATGACTGTACTATTCCTTTGCAAACAGTACATCTATGTTTAAGTTCAGAGTGAAATTTAATGTTAGTGGTGCTTAAAGCAGGCTAGTTCTTATCTGAAGTGAAACTTTCTGAAAGTGGAAGGTCAACAGCTTCATCAGAGCCATCTCCAAAATGCTTTTCCTAATGAAAAGGGAGAAATGTGCCCCTTTCCTACCTAAAAGTCAATTATATTTTGGATAAAAACAAAAGGAAAAAAGTCATTTCTCACCTGCCTATCCATGAAACCTTAATAATCCCTGTAGTATGCAAAATACTCCTGAGCATAGAATTGCATCTGTTATTGAGCCTCATGTATAATTTCATAACTAGCATGATTATACTTGCAGGGAGGGGGTCAAGTACAGTTAATACACACACATGCAAGAGGTATTCTAGCAGCTACTGCTGGGACTTGTTATGTTATGTTTTGATTAACTTAACTCTCCCCTGTTCCTCTCTCAGAGACTGTTGAAACTCAAAAGAGAATCTCTTTAAACTAACCAGAGATAAAAAGCCAGCTTGAGAATGTCATTCCTTCAAACTGCCATACTTCTGTGTATTTGTTGTGGTGCCACAGGCACTAGCAAGAATGCTCCCAAGGGATATTACCCCTGGGCTACAGCTGCAGCAGTGGTGCATTGCTGTGACCGTACTGTCACCTTCAGAGCACTGGTGCTGGTGGCAGTTGTTCCCTCCCTCAGAGGGAACAACTTCTGTGAGGCTCAAAACTTCCTCCAGCCATCATCAGTGATTTTGCCACACCATCCTGTGCCCAAGAAAGCCATTTAAAACTCCTCTTGTCCCTTCTAAACTTCAACTTCAAAAGCAAGGGATGCAAGTCTGGAAGTGTCTTCTTTCCTCCCTGCTCTCCCACTAGGGACTAGTCAGGGACTAGTCTCTAGTTTCTATACCTGTTGTTGCTTTATAGTTGATTTTTCCTCTGGTTCCTCATCACTTGAAGCCAATTTATGTTGTATATGTTTCAGCAGTTTTTGCTGTTTTGCTGTCCAGGGGACAGACAATGTGTTGAATCTATAAGGTGGCTTTGGTCTATGTCGTTCATGGGATACGGAGTACTGGGTGCATGCAGTCTCTCTTTTCTGATCATGGTCAGAATGAAGCACTCATCTCAGATGTATGGAATGGGAAATCGGAGCTGTAGTGCACTCATATTGAGGATATATGGGTATAGCACAGAACATATCTAGATAGACAGATATGCATGCACATGTACACATAGCACTTCATCTGTGTGGAAGAAAAAAACTTTAGCATTAGGAAAGTCACTGAACATGCAAAGGGTGAACTTACCTTTGTGTGTAACATCAGTTGTGCTGGGAACTGCAACTCAAAAAGGTTGGTTGTGCTGCTGGCAGCTGCCACAGAGAGCAACCTACCACAAGGAAGAAGCTTTATTTTTTACAAAGGGGCTTGTAAGCAAGGAGACAAAAAAAAAAGTAAGAAGTTTAGAAAGGAGCATGTTCCACTCTGTCATTTCACATAATAGCAGGGCAACAGGTTCTTCCTGGCAAGCAGTGGTAAAGGACTTCAATAAAAAAAACTAAGGCCACGATTGAAATGTAACATTTTTGTTCATAAATTAATCCCAAATGACAAAACTATGCATGCATTAGAGAGGAAAAAGAAATGGAATAATAGGTGGATGGAGGAAAGAGACTGGTATTGTTAAGCTAGCATCAAACATGTTTTTTTCCTATTCCTTTTAATTTTCCAAGCCAGTGTCAAAAACCTAAATAATCAAAACTGAGAAGAATTTCAGTAATAGGGTCCAGAACTGAATAAGGATAACTTGCACTGTAACTGTAACAGGATTATCTAAAATAACTTGATGAACAGAGGTTAAGGAGCACCAGTGAGGAGCATGAATGTTAAATGGCTCTGTCTCTTGTGCTGGATGTGGGGGCAGTGGCAGTGCCAGACCACAACTTGCACCTCCACACCACTGCTTGAGTCCTGCTACAATTAACAATAATCACTGCTTTATCCCTTTCAAAGTGTAGCTGGGGAACATATGTGAGATCATTTAGTTCCTAATGAGGGGTAATTTAATGACTGGCCAATTTAAGCCCCAGTGGAGTACTTGCATTTCCTGTCATATGCTGTCACCAGTGGCTGGTGGCCTCAGCAGAAAGGTTGCTCATTGAGCAGGGGAGAGCTGACTTAGGCTCTGAGCACCTCTCCACCACTCCTGGTCAGCGCAGAGGAAGAAGGAACAGAGGTTACCTGGTTACCCCTGCTGTGTTATTGTCCCTGTCTGCCCTTCCTATAATGGAGTAGGATCTCACAGTCTCCTTCAGTGATCTGCTGGCATCACTTCGCCCAGCCACTTGTCACCTCTCTCGCAGTGCCTGGCTGGGCAGCCCAGCTCATCCTGATATGAAGGTAGCCGGGCAGCAGCAGCCAGTCCTGTGGGGCTGGCATCCAGAGGAACCCACTGGTGATGGGTGAGGAGACAAAGCTGTCTCTGTTCCCACCTGGGAGCCTGCCATGCTCTGTGCAGAGCTGCTGCTGACAGCTGGGTGCCAGAGAGTGACTGTGATGCTAGGGAGGGGACCATGTGTCTCAGGACAGCATGGAGTGCCAGGCTTGCAGAGCTGGCTTTGAGGAGCATCTCTTCTCTCACTTAAGCTGATGGGGTCTAAAACCTCACTGGTGCAGAAACAAATGCAGAAACAGACCTTTGTTCACATCCACATTATCAAGAAAGTGTTCATCCAGAGGGACCTTGACAGGCTTGTATCAATACAGGCTGAGGGATGAAGGGGTTGAGAGCAGAGAAGGATTTGGTGGTACTGATGCATAAAAAACGGAGCATGTCTCAGAAATGTGCCCGGGCAGCCCAAAAGCCCAGCCATATCCTGGGCTGCATCAAAAACAACAGGAGCAGCAGGTTGAGGGAGGAANCTCATCCTGATATGAAGGTAGCCGGGCAGCAGCAGCCAGTCCTGTGGGGCTGGCATCCAGAGGAACCCACTGGTGATGGGTGAGGAGACAAAGCTGTCTCTGTTCCCACCTGGGAGCCTGCCATGCTCTGTGCAGAGCTGCTGCTGACAGCTGGGTGCCAGAGAGTGACTGTGATGCTAGGGAGGGGACCATGTGTCTCAGGACAGCATGGAGTGCCAGGCTTGCAGAGCTGGCTTTGAGGAGCATCTCTTCTCTCACTTAAGCTGATGGGGTCTAAAACCTCACTGGTGCAGAAACAAATGCAGAAACAGACCTTTGTTCACATCCACATTATCAAGAAAGTGTTCATCCAGAGGGACCTTGACAGGCTTGTATCAATACAGGCTGAGGGATGAAGGGGTTGAGAGCAGAGAAGGATTTGGTGGTACTGATGCATAGAAAACTGAGCATGTCTCAGAAATGTGCACTGGCAGCCCAAAAGACCAGCCATATCCTGGGCTGCATCAAAAACAACAGGAGCAGCAGGTTGAGGGAGGAAATTTTGCCCCTCTGCTCCTCTCTGGTGAGACCCCACCTGGAGTGCTGTATCCTGGGGTCCCCAGCATAGAAAGGATGTGAGCCTTCTGCAGAGAGTTCAGAGGAGAGACACAAAGATGATCTGAGGACCAGAATACCTCTCCTAAAAGGAAAGGCTGACAGAGTTGGGGTTTTTCTGTGTAGAGAAGAGAAGGCTCTGGGGAGACATTACAGCACTTTCCAGAATATGAAGGAGGCTTTTTCTTATGAAAGCTGGAGATGTGTGTTTTACAAGGGCATGTAGTGATAGGACAAGGGGAACTGGCTTTAAATTGAGAGAGGATAGATTTAGATTGGCTGTTAGGAAGCAATAATTTACTCTGAGGGTGGTGAGGGGAACAGGTTGCCCAGAGAAGCTGAGGATGCCCCATCCCTGGAAGTGTTCCAGACCAGGTGGGACAGGGCTTGGAGCAACCTGGTCTAGTGGGAGGCGTCCCTGACCATGACAAGTCAGTTGCAACTAGATGATCTTTAAGGTCCCTTCCTACCCAAACCATTCTGTTATTCAGATTGAAGCTTTAAGTGCTAATTCTTTATTGGTGCTATTCAGTTCATGATTTTGAAGTGCATAGATGGACTTCTTTCTCCCACTGGTGCCTACACAGCAGCATCCTTCTGCTGATGCATGTAGCACCCTGATGTGGACACTACAGCCAGATCACACAAATCACCCCATCAGCTTGCACTGGATTTGTGTCTGGTCAAAGCTTACTTTTCCATGGCTGGCAGTGACTGTGCCGATCTCATGAGCAAACTGACAGGGTGGGGAAGTTTGGCCTGATGCAGCCTGTGAAAAAGCCCAGCCAGCAGTGGATCTCTACCTGAGCTGCTGATACTCCCTTTCCTTTAGCTCTCCTTAATCAATTTTAAGTATTAGAAACAAATTTACAAATTGCAAAAAGGCAGTGTCTCATAAGATACTCAGTTACTATGCTGAAACAGCAACAACAGGCTGTAATAGTTATTGCAGCAAGCAGTGGAAACATCAGTGACAGTGGTTTGGCCATTACGAGCTCAGCTGATTTTCTGGTCAGTGCAGGACAGTGTATTCTTCTTCCTGGGATAGTGGCTGATTGCTGCACATGATTCCAGCTTTCCCAGATTGCTAAGCTGCCAGCGTAGACCACATGATGTTACAATGCTTCTCACTGCCTGTGACAGCAGAGGTGAAGTTCTGTATGGAAATGCAGCAATGACACAGCAAAGACACAGCTGATGCTTGGTGAGGAAACTGAGTGCCCGGGGCTCGTGTGGGTGGGTGTCAGGGGCCTGAGATGCCCCTTGCACTGGCCAGGTAATGCTGGCATGTGGATGGAGGGCAGCTAATGCTGCGCTTGTTTACTGCATGCATACTGCTATTTCCAACTCTGTGACTCCATCTGTGTTCCTCAGGGAGATTAAGGCTGCCCTTATTTCTGCGAATCCTCAGCTGAGGTCATCCACAGCTTTAGTATCTGTGCTTTAGTAGGGCCAAATCCCATCTTGCAAACAGGTTTATAATCATTGCTGCCATGATGGCGATGATCTATGGCAAGGCCACCTAAGGGTATTCTGGGGACTGACATTGACAAAACCATGTTTCTTCCCCAACCTCTTTGCAGAGCAGAAGCATGCACTAGACAGTTGTTTCATCTCCAGGTAGTCATCAATGGGACCTCTGCCTATCCATCCCAGAGGACAAATTCTTGGAGGACTCAAATATCCTGGAGGGATAATAGCTATGCTCTCTGCTAGCAGCCCTGGCTGGTTGGAGCTTCCAGCCAAGGTTCCCCAGTGTGATGGGATCGATCTCCCATGCAGAAGGCTTGGGAGATGGTGGCCTCCTTGGTGGTGCTGTCACAGGGGTGACACATGACATGGAAGCAGATGGTGCTAATCCACGTCAAATATAGATATAAAAACTTCTATTTACTTTTGTAAGCAGAGAGGATGGCCTTCAGGAGGCTTCAGTAAATGAGGCTGCTCTTCCTGAGATCATGTGTGAGCAGCTGTTCAGTGTGTGATGGCCATGTCAGCCCATGGAGCCACCTGGATCTGGCTGTTGGTGCTCCTTGTGGTGCTCAGACCACGGCATCTGCCTGGGGTGCCAGAGGCCTCTCCACCAGCTACACGTGGAAAGGGATGCTGTGGAAAGTGCTGCAGGTGTTCCCTGGTTAACACTCCTGTGGAGCAAAACAATAAAGGCAGCATGTGTCTCTGCTCTTTTCCACTAGCCTTTAATAGGGCATTTTCCTTGTACTTTCAAAACCATAATATGCAATACTCTGATAGTAATGTCCCCTGTACTTTCAAATAAATGCATTTATAGAATATGAAAAGGTTAGAGTCTACACATTTTTGCCTCATTGTACTCCACTTTTTTTCCCTCTTGTAGAAACCTTTCAAAATTTTTATTTAGGTCTATCGTTAGGTATTGAGTATTCAAGGGTAAAAGCAGGTACTGTGTCAGCTTGACCCAGGATGATGTGTCAAGTTGGTCAAGCAGGTCAACTCCTGCTGCTGAGTTGTGCATTATGGTGGAAGGACAGGCTGAAACTGAACTAGAACACATGTATGTTTTCTGGTTTTTCCTTAAGTGAGACTTTCTTTGTCTTCCTAGAATGAAAAATTTAAGACTTTAAATTTTGACTTGAAATGTCATTTTTGGAAAAGAGTTTTAGTACTACACTTTGGCAGACCTCCTGTGCCTTTTGCAAAAGAGCAAAACTAGCATAATCCTGTGTGTTTGGAGAAGTACACTTGCTAACCCAGATTGCTTTTGACCTAGATGGCAAGCTCCTGCCTGCCTGTCTGGCTTGGTTTCTAACAAGTCAGCTCCCACAGTTTGGGCAGCTGCCATAACCCCCTTTCTCCAGAAAGACATTAGGAACTTAGGTAAAATATAGGTCAGCCAGCCAAACTGGGGGGAGAAAAAAATCAAAACTTTTGTCTGAATAAAAGTGTAGAAACACTGCATTTGAAAATGAAATTTCTCTGTTTAAGAAGTCTCTGTTGTGGCAATTCTGTTAAAGCAGGACTGGCATTATTTCCTGAATTTTCAAGTTGTTCAAATTTCTTTATTTGTTTGCTATAATTGACTAAGGAGTTTGCCAAATATAATGCCATCCAGAGCTGGTAAGTGTTGCTTGTGTCTATAAAACTTTATATTCCCATTTCCAGTGGATTACATTTTGAGATTTCAAGAAGAGAAGCTGTTTGTGGGAATTTCAAGAAGAGAAGTTGTTTGTGGAGAGTCACAAAGGTACTTTCTTTGATGACTTCTGGGATTTTTTTAAATTGCCCTACACAGACTACACAAAAATAATTTTCCATTAGTATTTTATTTATTTGCCCTAGTATAGAAAAGTAGTACCATCAGATCTTCACATAGGCCATGTTTGCTTTTTTGCCCTGAGTTTTGTTCTGTAAATAATAATGCTACTCTTACAAAACCAGAGGACAAGTCTTCTGTCCATCGAGTATGTTTCAGTGATGCTAAAACAGAAAACAGTGAAGATTTCAATGGACTCACTGTCTCAGCATCTTAACATAATTTAATCAACAGGATATGACAAGAAGATCCAGCTGACTTCTTACAGTGTGTAACATCTTTAGGCCTGCAGCTGATTTGTGTAAACAGTTCACAGAGATTCAACAATCTCTTATATGAGGAAACTTCCTGTGAATTGTGTAATTTGAGGCAGAAAAAACACAGTGAGCAAAAATATCACTGGGAGAGCCCAGAGCACGAAAGGAAAACAATAGGTGCTTTTCTCGCCTCTGATCACCAGCAGCAATGTGTGTTGAGAATATTCATCACGGAAGTTTAGTCTCCCAAGGCTATGGCTGCAAATTCAGTTGCTTCCCCCCTGCTTCCTTCAAGCTTAGAGCCTCTCCTGACCACTAATTCAGCTTGAGGTGTACACAGAAACTGGGACAGGTGATTGGGAAAAGCAGCAGTGACAAGTGACAAGGATGGAGCTGTTAACTCTGCACATTCCTAAGCAGTGGAGAAAGAGCTTGAAAGCAAAAGAGGGAGGAAAAGGGGAAGAGGAAACAAGAAAGTACTAGAAAAAGAAAACTGGCTGAAGAGTCAATAGCAAAGGTTGACAAGATTGGGAGTATGGCACTCCCATAAGGGGCAAAGTAGCAAGTTACAGGGAAATGAGGTGTGTTTTCTTCGTAATCTGGAGGAGACCTTTATTTTTCCTTTAAGTGCATACATTCATTTGATATCTGGGAATAAAGATGTTTCTCTGTCTTATTATGACCCAAATCCTGTAATTTTTGTAGAGGGAATGAATCAGAATATCTATATTAATAATTGGTAGCGTCATCACTACAATTCCTGGAAATTGAGCTTTAGATTTCACAGTACCATAATCATGTTCACAAAAGTTATCTCTAATCTAGAGTAAAGCTACCAGATGGGAAACAAAAAGCCCACAGATAAACCCACCAAATGAAAGGGTGCAGGAGGGGCTCTCCACCTCTCCACTGGAATGTCCCTGTAAGAAGGGCTGGTACGGGGGGTGCATCTCCACACCTCTTACCCCACCACAGCATCATGAGCAGGTACCTTCCCAAGTGATACAGCAAGCCTTGTGTCTCTTAGAAAGACAACATGATAATGTAAAAAATATGTTAGTGAGAATGGCTGCAGGTTTAATATCGGTCTGTAATTTGGATTTGCCAGCTTGTTCAGGGGATGCTGCCTGTCTCCACTTTGAAGTCTTGCAGCACTGAGCAGCACACTGCATTCTGGTGATGCTCAGCTCAGCTCAACTCAACATAGGCTCTGCTGCAGTCAGTGTAACAGCAGCTGAAGTGGTTTTACAGGTTCCTGACCCTGTCTCACACACGGCTGAGACAATGATTTTTCTTCAAGGACTTGTATGCCTGTTTCCAGTGACTCCTCTCTGCCTGCAGTCCTCTGTCCTACAAGTATGTCCTCTGCAGAAGCCAGTGGTTTCAGCCCAGATACAACACCCTTGGAGAAGTGACCCAACTGGATCTGTTTTGGTTTTTTGTTTTAGTTTTCTACTCCTACCCATATCCTGTGTGCTTGCTTCCAGCTTGCTAAACCTTCATACTGGTTGCAAAGAACTTAATATGCTGAGGGGATCCATTTCTTCACACTCCTACACAACTTTAAAGATGAACTTTTTATGGGACATTCCAAATAATAAGAAATCGCCACAATGACTGTATGTGCTGACTTCTGTTTTAGAGTTGTGCTATCAAAATCATCCTAGCTACATGTCAGCACAAACAGAGTTGTGCATTTCTTGGGACTGGTAAGTTAGGCTGTGTTTAAGAGGAATACATGTTGTGTGTTTTGCCAGTAGTATATTTTGCAGGGGGTTTTGCCCATAACATTATCTTTTTTTTTCCCAAGGGCCTCTTTCAGTACACTGGCAACTGTTCTCTTGAATAAGACAAGCATTAAGACACAAAAACTTAACTTCGTGTCCATATCCCACCTTGGCTTCTCTTACATGCCCTATGGGAAATCCTTTTGGCATATGTGTCTGGCACTGCAGCCCAGCTTATATCAGCCTCTAAAATTATGATATTTAATTGAATAAAAGGTGAGCTGGTATAGAAATGTGTGGGTAGACAGAAAGAGATGCACCATACAGATGTTCGTGGAACAATTACTTACAGTCAGCAAATGTCTTTATGTGAACATCACAGTGACAAAATAAAAAATGTTTCGTCATGCTAATGCTGTGGCAAGGTCATGTATAGCTCAAACATATCAGGAAAGTATACTAAGATATTAGTGCATTAGTCTTAGAAGATATTAGTCACCAGACTTTTGAGAACAGCCTGCAGATTTTCTGTCAGTATTAAGCCCCTGACCATCGTATTTATTTTATAGACCATGGTTTTGAAATTATCATCTTCTGATGGGAGTGGTAGATAAGCAATTAGCAGATACTCTGCACAGAGCAACGTACTTGTTCTACACTAGTGCTCAGAGGCACAGAGTGTATCACCGTTTTTCTGTAGAGTCTCTGTGTTTAATTGATAGCCCCTAAAGGTGACAGTGCTTGCCCTTTCTTTCTTGCTCACCCTTTCACTTAATTCTTTGAATTTTCCACTGTCATCCCCCAGAACTGCTAAAGAGGAGGGAGTGTTCTCTGCCCATAGCTTGCCTGTTTCTGCCATAAGTCTCTTGGGTTTAGTCAAATGTGTGATTGAGGTGTGAAACTGTGATACTCATAAATTGATATTGTCTTATGTCAGAAGTGTCCTAAGTGAGAAAGGTTGGTTTTTATGGAGACTGTCATCACATTTTATGCTTCTTCAGGAAGAACAGTCTGAGCTCCACCTTTCAAACCCTCTCCATGCCATAAGAGATGCTTGTGCAGTTTGCCCTGATGGTGTGGCCCAGGTGTGCAGTCACATGTGGGCAAGGGAGTGAAGGCAGATCAACTGCATTGCAGAAGGTCTGTTATAAGCAGTGTGTTTCCCTAATCAGATTCTCTTTTACCACAGTGTTGGAAACTGTTTTGTGCTGCTCAGCATCTTTTTCACTCTGTCTCATAGATGCTGGAGAAGCAAGGACAATTCCCATGCTGCATCAATGCACAATACAAGCTCAATTAGGCAACCTGCTTCTAGCTACTGCCTCCAAACTTCTGCTTTGGGGCAGGTTATTTCTGTGCCTTGAAAGGGGCAGCTGTGTCATGATGCCCTTGCTCTGCTTCTGACTGGAGGAGCTGGATTGCCAGCCACATTTGGAGACAACAGGACAGACGGAGCCCTGATTTGGGCTCATAAATCTCTTTTCTGTGCCATAAGGAGTGCAGAGAGCTGCCAAGTTCCCTATAAGGGAAAAATCAGTGGATGAGAAGTAAAATAATTTCAGATCACTTTTCTGTCTCGGACATACCCCTCTCTTACAAAATCTGCTTTGATTCACAATCCATGCTCTTTTTCTTTGTCTCCCAGTTAAAGATTCAGGCAAGACAGAATGATTACTTTGATATTTGTGGAAGCTCTTGTCAGACACCACATGGCTGTGTCCTAGTTGCCCCAAATCATTCTAGTTTCTGGCAAGGTTGTGTGAGTTGCCTTATATGCTTTTCAGCAGTTCTGTACAGGGACCTGCATTTTGGCTGAATTGGCCTTGAAAAAAATCCTCACTCTTATAAATATTTTGACCTGCTGCTGGGCTATAGAAACCTATTCTTAGAGCAAATGGTGCTATGGCAACTGTCCCTGCGATATGACACAGTAGCAAGAATTCTGTCTTCTTTTAATCTGTAGCTCCCAAAATACCTTCTGCACATCCCAAGCCACCTGGCTTTCCCCACCCTCTTCAGAGCCAGGAAAGCAGCTCCTTCCCAATTTGTTTTTCTAGTTCAGTCTGAGGCAAAACCAGCTTAAGCCAATTTAAGTCGATCTGAAATAACATACTCAGTCCCAGCTGTCATAACCTATATTGCAGGATATTCCCCTTACTTTTCTATGACACTTTCCCAGTTGCTCTTATGATCTGGTTTCCCCTCAGGACTTCCTAAATAATCCTGTGACATGGGCTCTATCATACCCTATATTCCTCTTTGCATGTCCCACCAAAGGTGAGTTGACAACTTGAAAACATCTGTTTGCACTTTTTTTTCAATCAATATAACATGTTATTTATTCATAGGCTAACATTTTTACATACAGCCTTTTCTGACATGACTTGGCTATGTTTTATTTATTGATTTATGTCCATTACAACAGCTAGATTTTTTGGAGCCCATATATGTCAAGAGCTTGCTTTAGCTGGAATGTACTTATGCCCATCCTAAGAGATGGGCTCTTCCTTAAAGAGCTGAAGACATGATGTTATAAACATGCTCTGAACTAACCATTACACATTCAGGACTGTTAGCAACAGACCTATAGAAAAATCTGAAATTGTTCACCTCTCCTGATCCACACTTATTACCTTCTAATTTCCTAAGTACACTGTGGGCTTGTACATGGCATCCTGCTAGTAATTAGGAGCTGCAAGTGCTGTTTGCTTGAGTACTGAGCCACCTACAAGTTTCACAGCATTTGGTGAATAACTGGAGGATTTGTGTGTTCAGTACATCCCATATGCCATGACTGTCTTCAAGTGGCAATACAGTGATAGTGACAATGTGGCTATTGAGAAGTTCTGCAGATAACAGATACATTCACCTCTCATGTAGCCACATTGACAAATGACCTGCAGGAGGAAAAGTAGCACACAAGGCTGTAGAATGTTAAGGGGTTCTTTCTGCTATCCTGCTTGGGCTGTCTTTGTTCTGCTGCCCTGCCAGGATGCCACTTGTGTGTGTGTGGCACTGATGTGCTGAGGCGTGGCTGATAATATAATTTTCAGCTCTTCAGTGGGGTCCCACGGGCATTAGAAAAGTAAATTGTCGTGCTAAAATGGGGGCATGAACAAAAATACTTGCCCTGATTTCTCTGCCATAGTAATCATAATTTCTAGCATAAATTATATTAACTTTCTTCCTCTCATAAAAAGTGTTTTAACCCTTTAGGGAGAAAGAATAGGATAACAGACTAAGTATAACGTACTGTGTTTTAAATTTATCACTGTGCCTCAAATTCCTTCTTACATTATTTTACTGAGAGCCTTTTAAGGTGACTATTCTTTTATGCAGTGCAATGTATTGATACTTTTGTATCGAGTTTTCCTTACTGGAATGTAAATCCTCTAAAATACATGCCATTCACATTATGCCTGTTTCTTCCATCTCTCCAGTTGTCTTCCTGCACCACGGGAGGATGGACCACCAAACATTAGAGTCTGACAGGAGAAAGGGAAGGAAGGGTGAGCAGATGACAGTGCAGAGTCCTTCTCTGTCCCAGATGCAGAATGAGGGATCTAGAGTGGAGCAGTTTCACTCTCTGCTGGCACCTGTTAATTGGGGTGCAGCTTTGAACTCTGTTCTCGTGCCTCAGGTGAGCACCTGGAACCATCTGTCTCCCCAGCCTGCCATGCTGCCATCCGGCAGGTACTGAATCATCCAGGCAGTGGGGAATGTCTCCAGGAGGAAAGGAAGCAATAGCCTAACACATTCACTGCAAGAATTTGGACCTTCAGCCCCAAGGCCAGCAGCCTGTCTGCTAGGGTCTGAGTAAACCTCCTTGTTCCAACAANAGACAAAGCTATATCCCTGGCAACAAACACCCTATTGCTTTACCACGGCCTAAGCCTATATTTCTCCAAAATCCGCATGGGCAGGCTGAAGCTCTCCTATGTGTTATGTGGCTGTGCCCTGGCAGCTCTGACTCTGACACCAGAGCTTGTATCAATGCAAAAATTCTCTTCTGTTGTGCCAGCATGAATAATTCTTTGTTGTGCATGTGTGTTTATATTTATTTATGTGTCTTTATTTGTATGCATGTGTTGTAGTCAGAGTTTTCTGAAGTTTCTAGGGGTGCAGGAGGGGGAAGAAGCATAAGCCCCACTGGGATTAACTCCATCTGGCTGTGCACAGCTCTGCCTTTGTGTGTTTTTCCAGTTCAGTCCTCCCCTCCCTCCTCTCACACCCACTGGCAGAAATGAGCTGCCCCAGCAGTGACTAATTGTACCAGGTCAATGGCAGGGCAGCAGCTCCCTCCTCTCCCCTTCAGCCCCTTTCCCTTTCCTTTCCATCTGAGGTGTTTTCTGGAGGAGACAGCCAAAGCTGCATGGCTTTGAGGTTTTTTTGGATGGGGTCCTGCATGCCTACCAGAGATGCAAGGAACCAGCTGCTTTGGCACTGGGCACTGCTGCCCTGCCACATCTGAACAACCTGCAGCACTTGGATTTTGGTGAAGGAAGTGAATGCCACAGAGGCAGTCGACATCACTGGCTCCCCAGGACTTGGGTTTAATCAATCCCTGATGCTTGGCATCATGTCTTTTTGTTGTTACCATCTATCATGCATCAGCATTAGCAGGTAATTATTTTATACTTAGGTGAAGCATGTACTCCAGCACCTGTCATTAGCAGCACCATGTGTTCTGTTTATGCTGT
Organism: Ploceus nigricollis; assembly: GCA_013399945.1. Lineage (NCBI taxonomy): Eukaryota > Metazoa > Chordata > Aves > Passeriformes > Ploceidae > Ploceus > Ploceus nigricollis. Next base: position 43,971 of record VXBC01008001.1, on the reverse strand, counting down.
AGATCTTCAAGTGCTATATTTGGATGTCTTTGTCATAAAATACCTCAGGTGCCCTGTGGAGGCCTCAGACAGCCCTTTGATGAACTCCAGACATCCTCCTTATTGGCCCATTATCTAGCTGTTTACCAGCTGCACTCTCAATCACCTATTATATTAATTGCAAAGTTCCAATAATTAGATTTCCTGTTTTTCAGGCCTATGTGCTATTATTTCAGCCTTCCACAACACATAGACCTGGAGTGAGTGCTACCAATTTGCATTCATACTAACCAAGTACAAACAGAACAAACTTCCTCAGAGCAGGGAAGGACACTGATGTCTGCAAGGACACCAGGCACTGTGTGGCAGCTTCACCTTCCCTGCACAGACTTCCCCACTGAAGAGAAAATTTGACCCCCTAGTTCCACTTCAAACTGCAAGAATTGAGATTTCCCAAGCCACTAGCCAACTGCATCATGACTAGGAGCAGTGGTAGTTTCATCTCTTCTTTAGCATCTTTAGCATCTATTTTCTAAATACAATGTTACTCAGTCTTTCTTACACAAGATCTCCTGAAACTTCCCTTTTTTTCTCCTTCAATAAATCTTGCCATTCAAAATCAGTTGCTCTGTATGTGATTTGCCATAGAAAATATTTGCAGTACCATTTTATTTCTGTAGAAATGCATTTATTTCCTATAGGACTAATATGCAGTAAACACATTTTATTCCACTGCATCTGTCACATTGAAAAGACTGTGTTTGGTTTAGGCATTTTCCTGTCCTTCTGTGAAAATGCATGAACTTATTCAGGTTATGAAAACATTGAAGGATCTGCTTGATTATTTACTTCCAGACCACACCCCCATCCCAGCCTTTCACCCCACCTTCCTCACCCTCTCCATTACAAGGCTTCCCACACCTTCAGTGTTTATGCCAATGAAGTCAGTGGAGGAATCCTTTCTGCCAAATGAAGTCTTACTCATTAAGCAGCAATTTGTTGTTATATTTATCACAGGTTTCCTCACTAGGCAGACTCCACAATGTATCCCAGAAAGTACCTTTGGTCTCTGTGGGAGCTTTGTGTGGGTTGCTTATGAAATTCTACCTGTTGTGCATCTTCTCCACTGACGACCGAGCTGGACTAGAGACGCTTCAGTGAAGCTTTTGACTCAGCTAGGACTGAAATTATCCCAGCTCTGGCAAATAAATAGGAGCATGGTAAGTAGTCTGGGAAATCCAACACAGCTGACACTAGAAAACATCAAGGAAACTGCAATGGGAGTGGGAGTTAGGGACCACAGGGCACTGCCTGGGCACGCTGGAAGAGATAGTATGCTATGGTCTGCACAGGACTGTAAGAGGCACTGATATGTCCAGGACCCTCCACACCAAGGCAGTTTAGCTGAGGCTAATCATTAGACTGTCCAGGAAAGTCTTTTTTCTGGCCCAGTGGGGCTAGTGTCTCAATGAGATGCTGTGTTTTGGTGTAAGAAAATGTGTGAAGAACACATGGTGGGGGTCAGAGGGCTGGGTTTAGAATAGAGCAACATGTGTGAAGGAGAGATAGAAGAGGCTGTGCTTGCACATTGAAGTCATTCCTCATAGGAGATGACATTTTATAGTTATTTCACAGTCTTTAGAAATACATATTTACTCAATAATAACAAGAGTTTAAAAAAAACCCTATTAAAATAAAAATGCCTGCTTTAGTCCTTCTTCTGGGAAAATAAAATACTGGATTTTTTTTCAGGCTAAATACATAATTCCCTGTTCTTATCAAATATGCAACGTTTCCTACTCCTTATACCTTCTACAGTGTCGTCCAGATCCTTTTAAGATACCCCTCTAGCTAAGAGCAGAGAGATACATCTGATAATTGTATCACAGTAACATTCCTCAATAATTCCTTTTTCTTCTTCTCCTCCTCCTCTTCATCCTCCTCCTTCTCCTCCTCCTACTTTCCCAGCTTAAGTGACATCGACTTTAATGTGTTGCTGGATTTGAGGCCCAAGTACTACTGAGGGCTCAGCTGAGACTTAATGCCACATTTGCCCTCTTCTGAGAAACTGGGAGTGAGAATTTCATGTTTCTCCTTTCTCTGTTTCACTTGTTCCACAGTGGACAAGACTAAATGGAGGGGAGCTGCCAGATGTAAACTACTCCTTGTCTGCAATATGAGTAATATTTCTAAGCAGATATTTTTTTCCTGGTAAAAAATAATAAAGCAAGTCTTCAATATCAGTAGAAAATATCATGCATTTCTACTCTTCTTAACAGAACAAGTATTTATCTTTTTCCTGTGATGCAGCTTGGATCAAATATACTCACACTGCTGAGAGAAGACTCAGTTGGTGGAGCAATAGAAAGATCGCAGCAGAAAACAGACAATTATCACAGCTTATTGGGAGCCAGTCACTAAATCCTTTTCTAAAAAAAAGGAACGTATATGTACATCAGCACTGAACACAGAGCAATTCCTTTTTTCAAAAAGGTATTGCTGTATAAAAGCCCAGAATAAACATTTTACTAATGCATTGCTTTTAATATAACAATTTTACAGCCTAATTGCATTCCAGAAGCAGTTATCTCTTGTAATATGTGCTCTGGATGTAATGGAGACAGAAAAAATATTTCTGTAATTAATGACAACTTAAAATCTTCTGCATCAAGAGCCCTTTGCCTGCCAGACTTTTCACACACAGCTGTGTCTGCGAGGCTGGTTTGTGCATGGCTGCTGGCTTCCAGGGCTGAACTCCAGGACTATAGTGGCAGTCCCTTGCTGCAGATCAGGTGCTTTGCAAATCTGAGCAATGCTGCGTGGTTTTCCACCAGGATCTGAATGCTGGCACAAAGCCTTTGTCCCCAGAAATGCTCTTGACCAGGAAAGCTTTGACTTCAAGCCCCACTTCCACCCTTCCAGGACAGGAGCCATCAAAATTATGTCTTTGTTAACATGATCTGGTTATCAAATCCTTGAGCTGAGTTCTAAACCTGCCATATAATTGCATTTTGTATTTTAATCACTATGTCACCACATTCTTTAAGTACTTTCTTCCTCAGGGCAGAGGTGCTGGCTATGCTGTGGTAGAAAGCTGGTGGGTATGTTTCTATTCTTTTCTAGGCACTCCAATCTGTGTGTGGAGTCTGATTTACCGTATATTTAGCTAGACAAAGTAAAGGGTATGGGTAAATCTAGGTCCTTTATGGCCAGCTTAACCTGGTGTCAAGCATCCCCGCTTTCTTACAAGCTTTTGTCAAGTGTTAGGACTGCCTCTGCTGTAACTCACAGAGCCAGCCTAGCATGGCTGAAAAAACACAAAGCCCTTTTTGGCTATCTTGGGGACACATCTAGTGAATCATTGAATACTAGAATCATAGTTTGGGTTGGAAGTGATCTTAAAGATCATCTAGTTCCAAACCCCAACAGACTGAGTTGCTCAAAGCCCCATCCAACCTGGCCTTGAACACTTTCAGGGATGGAGCAACCACAGGTTCTCTGGGCAGCCTGTGCCAGTGTCTCACCACTCCCGCTCTAAAAATTTGTTCTTAGCACCCACTCTCTTCCCTTTTAGTTTAAAAATGTCCCCCCCCTTGTCCTATCATTACCTGCCCTTGCAAAATGTCTGTCTCCCTCTTTTTTTATAAGTCCCCTTTAAGTATTGTAAGGCTGCAAGGAAAACTTAGAATCAACTGAAAATATATATTGTTTTGAAGATTGTGGAGTACATGAAGACATGTACTAAAAGTGCTCTCTATCCCTACATACCAGCTAAGAAACAGGATTTTTTTTTCTCTGTGGACCAACAAAAGGCATGAATTTTTCCTAGGTGACATAGATAGCATTCCCAATCTGCTGATCACCACTAACAGCTTGCTAGCTAACACATTTATTCATCCTACTTTGAAAACACCATCCATGTCTACTGCCCAGCACACATGTCCACCAGAGTTCAAAGCCAAATGCCTGCTTGAACATCCTTCAAAACCTCTAGGTAATTCAGGTTGAGGAATTAAACCCAGTGAACTTTGCACTTAATTCACAATTTCTTATCTGTGTAGAATGTATCTAGTGTAGAACATATCTAGAGAATATCTAAATAGGTGTGATAAATTTGGGGGCTGCACAGAGACTGTGTGTTGCACACGCTTTGCAGTTGGACAGCCACATGTACCTGCCATACAAGGTGGGCAAAGAGTCCTCCACTAATTTTGGCAATTGTTACATAGGCATACAGAAACTTTCTTTTCAGAAGGGATTAAGAAGACCTGATAATTTTTGTTGTGTTCTGCTAAAGCTGTTAATTGGGAAGTTATTCTACACAAAACTGAGCATCAAGCCCCCTGCCTTTGCAAAAGCACAATGTTACTCTTCAGGCTATTTTATGTCAGAGTATATCTTGTTAACCAAAGTAGTGGCTGTGAGCACAAGAGAGGAATGCAGTGGGCTCTGATGTAGTAAAAGTCCACTAGAGGTGGAACAACCTGCTTTGATCTATAACACTCCTACAGGAAAGCTGTAAGAGTTGCAAAGTTCTCAGAGCTACTTACTGAGGTAAATATTGGGTCACCATATATTTAGCAATGGTAACATAACACCTCAGAAAAATACAGTGTATGAAAGAAAGTCCCTACAAGTAACTACAGAGGGCAAAACAGGAAAGGGTTTGCCTGAATCTATTCTCAGTTGCTTCTCTTGATACACATAAGTAAGTGAATATTCTGTTGTATTTTCTCCATTCTAGGCAACAAAAATGCTCAGAGAAGGTTTCTAATTATTTTACTCAGTCTTCCCTCTATGGAGGGAGCTGAGAAACAATCAGAGCATCTGAAAGCTGGACTTCGAGATCAGACAAAAAATTCTGTCTTCTTCTGTCTCACTCTCTTTCTGTGTTCTGCTTAGTTGGTGCAATAGTATTGTGTTGCTTACAAGCATCTGCAAAATAATAAGGTGGTACCCTAAAACTAGATCAATTGGGCATTTACCTGGTAGCTGTGGATCATACTGTAATGATGAGGTTAAATCTGAACAGGTGCCTCTTGGAAGTTTCCTGAGGGCTTCTTTGATGATGGCACAGTCTCACTTCACAGGGAAGGAAGGCCCAGGCCAGGCACTTCTTGAAGGCAAACAAATGGTTCTGTTATTCTGCCTGCTCTGTACCATGCAACCCTAGTTACATGCACAGATCAGTTTATGGCTGATGTCTCTGTAGATATTTTCTCATGGTAAATAGGGCTCCAAGACCTTGGGTAGCCCAGGAGTAAAATGCCTCAAGCACTTCCATTACCACCCATGCTCATGTAGCTGGGGGTGATTTCTAGTTACTTGACAGCTTGCATTCTGGGTGCTTTAGAAAGGTGTGGTGCTCTTTTCTTTTTTTTTTTTTTTTCTTTTTTTTCCCCAAGAAATTGCCTGCACCACACAGTGTTTAGGCTGTGAAATTTTCTAATGTGTTTGCCATACATACTGCAGCAGGGCTCATATGTCAGGTGGGTGTTTTTATCAGTGAAGCCTTTTCCTGATAACATGCAATGCTTCATGAAACTCATCTGGTACTGGTACTGCAGCCAAAAACAATGGACAACCAGTGAGTTGAAATATGCAGATCTGGTACATCATTATGTACCTCTTGACACACAAAGCACTGGAATATCCATGTCCTAAATGGGTCCCTGCTGAACAGAGAGGAGGAGCTCTAAACAGAGGTAGGTATTTCCATACTGCGCTGGTTTTGCATGGGATGGAGTTAAATTTCTTCTCAGTAGGGCTGTGTTTTGGATTTGTTCTAAACACAGGGCTGATAACACAGGGATGTTTTTGTTATTGCCAAGCAGGTCTCACACAGAGCCAAGGCCTTTTCTGCTTCTCAAGCAAGTTGCTGACCATATCAGCAACTAGGCTGGGAGTGCACAAGGAGATGGGAGAGCACACAGCTGGGACAGCTGATCCCAAGTGACCCAAGGGACATTCCAGACCGCCTTGTTCAGTAGGGAAAGTGGGGTGGAAGTAGGAGGAAGGGGGTATGTTTGCAGCGATGGTGTTTGTCTTCCCAATTATGCAAGATGCAGCCCTGCTCTCCTGGACATGGCTGAACACCTGCTCCCATGGGAAGCGGGGAATTAATTCCTCCTCTTGCTTTGCTTTCATGGGCAGCTTTTGCTTTTTCTATTAACCTGTCTTTATCTCAATCCATTTTTAACCATCCAGTTCTCTCCCCAGTCCTGCTGGTGGGGAGTGAGCAAGCAGCTGTGTGGGGTTTACCTGTTGACTGGAGTCAAACCATAGCACATATTCCTGGATAGTTTATTTCCACTTCTCTTTGAAGCAGTTGGCCTTTCTTAACTGCATCACATGGTTAGAAATGCAGTGCTCAATCTTTTCTTTTTTTTCCTCTCACCTATTACCAGCTTCTGTGGCCTGTACATTGTGTAGATTTGTCTTTCTCTGGGTCTATTAATTCCCTCTAATTATTGGGGGTTTCGGTTTGTTGTTTTATTTGGAGTTTTTGTGTGTTGCAGGGGGAGGGTTTTCTTGTTTTTCTGTTGTTGTGATGTGTCACTCCTCTCTGCCAAAGTCCTCTACACAGTATTCCTATGCAGTTTATTCCCTCAGAAGCTCTAGCGCCTTTCACTCTTTTGGCACTTCACCTCTATTCTTGTTCAATCTGTTTGTTTGTTTGATTGTTAAGATAGCCAAGCATGACATTGCAGCAATGAAAGCTGTTCCATCTCTCACATTCTACTCAGTTGTGACACTAGCTGTTTGAGTTTTAGAGGGCAGTTGTTTTCTTTATCCATTGCACTGTACTTAATAAATTGATCTTCTATCACTGGTGTGTCAAAACATGTCCTAAAGCTCATACAGTGGAAATCTTTTCATTTTATTATTTTGAAACAGTTTTAAAAAATTTTTTAAAGAAGTGAATCATTAGAATAGTAATTCTGCTTCCTGTATCTATCATAACTTCAGCATTCTTCCCCCTTTTTCTGATCAGTGATTTCACTACTTACTGCATAATTAAAGGCACACTCTGCAGGAAGCCGGAGGTAATGCTTCCTGTTTCTTCATCTACTCTCATGCTCAAAACTGCATCTGATAACTAACAGTGTCAGTATGCTCTAACTTTCTGTGATATTCCCCTAGTGTAGTTCTGTAATGAAACTCCACTGAGTAAACACCTCCTGTAAATGTGCCTTTGTATCTTGGGTAAAATTATATATACATACACATATATACATAAAATTTTGTATCTTGTCAGCATTGCACAGTTTGCGCCAGTGTGCAGAGAGAGTTTCATCCAAGCAGCACTAACAACCATTAAAATCTGGAAGCTGACCATTTCACAGATCACCCTAAGCACAACAATGACTCCAAAAATTGAAATAATGGTGAAGATTCTTTCCACCTGGAAAGACTCACTCTCCAGCTGTCTAGTTCTGATTCAGCCTTGCTGTGATGCTCATGCTGGCCACTCCCCAAGTGGTTACTCAGTGAAGATGTTCTGTTTTGGGCAGTTTTGCTTTCTGTACAAGTGAACAGTACTTCCTGTACTAGTGACGGATTTCGTTTGCAAGGTCGGCTGATTTCTAGATGAACTGTAGACTAGAGAGCTGCTGAATTTAAACACTGACCTTTAGCTTTCCTACCACCTCCATTGATGCACAATTTCCTTTTATTCATAGTGAGATTTGAAAAATTACTTTTGGTAGAAACAGAAAACATTTCCTTAAGTCAGTAATGTAGCAAACAACCTGATTTGATCCGTTTTGCTTGATTTATTTTAATAGAAATAAACCTCACTGCAGCCAGTTTGGGGGAAACTTGTCAGCTACTCTTTTTTTAAAAGATAGAAATTACTCCCCAAGCTTGATGAGTTTGAGTTACAAGACGTATTTGCTGAAGTTCACATTATTTTTTCTCATGTTATGGAAAATATAAATGACAAGAATGTTACAACCAAATGTCTTGATCTAACTTTCTGTGGTTCACAAGAAAAGACATATAGACAAGCTTAATCTATTTTATGTGGTATAGAGGAAAGAGGGTAAATTGCAGGTGAGGTAAACATTTGAATAATTAAAATAAAGCTCCAGAGATTAGGTGATACTTTAGTGCTGTATTGTTTCTACTCTGATAATATAGGTATGAATGATAACTACAGTTTCAGCTCTGACTCCAAAAATCCTTAATAATAGTGCAAGTGGCTGCACAAATTTTTAGCACATGACAGTACAGTAAGTACTAATGCTTTGTGAATAAGTCTGATCAGTTTATCAGCTTTATTAAATTGAACTCCTCTTACCTGCTTTTTGACCATCCTTTCTTCCAAATGCCCATATTTGTGCATCAGAGGAAGTCTGGAAACTGTGCAGTTGTTCATTTGCAACATGATGATCAACCAGTGCTGTTGGCTTGCTGCCTTTCATTCCTTCCCTACTGTGTGGGTGTCAAGCTGGCAATCCCTGAGCACAAGTCCTAGCGGGCCTTGGGAAGCAATGCCATGGGAAAAGGGATAGCCAAAGGGACAGCCAAAGACACTGCTCAAGAGCAACGCACAGGATAAATCAGCTTTCGTGAATGCACCAAGAGAAAAGTAGAACTAATTCCTACATCTTGAATCTGAATAACGTGTCAATTCATTACACAGGATATGAACAAATAAGTAATTCAAATAGGAGCTGTCTATTAGTGGGGAAAAAAAATCCAGTATTATTTCTGTGGCTGAGCAGTGCAGACAGGATTGCTGAAATCCATTGTGCAGATCTCCTGAACTGCTCTGAAACTTGTAATTTTTATATTTGTTAATATTTTGGCAACTTCCTCCATACGTGGTTAACCCTAACATTGTTTGTCATCTGAACTCTTTATAGTAATGTACCATTGTTTCATCAACTGCTCAATATAAGGATGAGCTATTCTTTTTAAGTAAATCTCTTAGAACTTGTCACTGCTTTGAAATGGTTTTAGTCTTGTAGATCAAAGACTTATGGCTGGATCTGACTTTTATTTTGTCTTTCTTATGGCAAATCTTAAACTCACATCACATGTTGTCCCCCTCAATTCCTTATACACACAGTGAACACATAAATCTCAAAGTTATGGAAGCACTGCTTTTCATGTTACAGCAAACTAAAAGTTGTCTCCCTTTCCTCCAGATGCACAGCTATGCCACAGAGGTCCACACTTAGTGTCTCACAGGCTTGCAATATCTTGCACCTGGAAATGAGCCTGCTGGATGGTGTGCTGTGAAGCACACTTTGATTTCAGCCACTGGGAGCAACTTGGGAATGTCAGCCAGGTGCTCAGATTTCTCAGGCTGTTCAAAACTAAAGCCCAGATGTAGATTCCCAAGGCCCATGAGGTTTGTCTTGAGATGCTGAGGGGGCTGATATTAACAATTGCAATACCTAGTCCCCTGGGTTTGGATAACAACTTTCTTCTAGCTCTTGGCCAGCAGGCACATTTTATTCTTTTATGAAAGAATATTCCCATTAAACAGTTTCTGATTCCTGCTTGCTTAGGAGGGCAAAACTAACTGATGACTAGTTGTGAGACAGCATCGACGTCTTGGGATTTGCCACATGATACAACCTGGCTGTGGCTGCAGGTTCCTTTGTGCTGGGACAGACTGAAAAGCGAGTGGATCCAAATCTCCCAAATGCGCTGATTCCCTCCCAGATACTGCAAAATGCATTCCTCCTGCTAGACCTCTCTGCTGAATGTTTAGAGACTTTTTTTTGGCTTACTATGCAATGAATTTCAGAAAAAACTGGCAGCCTAGAAGCACAGTATATCAATCAATCAATCAATCAATCAATCATAATGAAATAAGTAAATAAATATGCATGCATATCTTTGTTACTACTTTACAAGGGCTCTGGGACCACATTAGCCTGGGTGAAGTAGGAAAGAATTAACAATAAAGGTGAAAAGCAAGGTGATGTATGTAGGTGGCTAAATGGAATTAAATGTGTAATTATGTGACAGGGGGTATGGCTATGAATCACAAACGGTGCTACCATTTTTTAAATGAGTGCTGTGGTGAAATAGACCACACTATTTTAAATTATATAAGTGGTACTGAACCTTATTTGTTTCTATCAATCTTGGTTGACTGTAAATATTCTTTTAAGAAGTATGTAACTGTTAGGAATGCATTATGCTCTGTTTTTCAGCGGATTCTACTGCTGAAGTGTATGATGAGTCACCTAATTGAACAGGGATGTGTGTCATTACATAAGGAGAAAAATAGATTAAAAGTACCACCCAAATGCCAATGTGTACTCTGATTTTGATTGCAGTAAATAAACTTGGAAATAGTTTATTTTATTTATTTTTTTAAAAATGTTGAAAATTGGTTAGGGCTGGAAGTTTAGGGGACATTAGTTTAAAAATAAAAAAAATCCCAGAAAGAATATTCTTGCATCTACTGATCAACTGCAAATTTCAATATCTTCTGGCATTTAAGACAAAGAAGAAAATTCTCCTTTTACTCAGCCACAAAAGAATCTGGTATTTTCATAACACCCATTAGGAAGGTGCCTAGAGAGCAGGTGATGTTTCCAGTACAAGTTAGAGACACAAGAGCCGAGGATGATTTAAAAAATGTGGACTGTAGCCCTAAGGTAAAGATGGAGGCTGTGTAATTGCTTACATTATATGACTGGGTGTGCCCATTAACACCATGGGTTAATGCTAGAGTTAGTGACAAACAACAGCCCATTATCCTTTTGGTAAATCCATGACTGATAGTGATGTCAGAGCTATTAAAAATAATGAGCTGCTCGTATCTCACAAAGAACTTCAGGTTCTTCAGATTTACAGAGATGTAAATCCCTTATGCAACATTACCTGGGGGGATGGGAGGGCCAAGAAAACCTTTCTCCATGTGGGAATGGTGACCACACTGCACAGGGACTCAGCCCTGCCTGCCCCCACTTCTCCAAGCGTGGCCCTACAGCTTCACCACTGGCTGTTAGGAAGGCCACCACCACCACCAAGGTTAACAATTTTCTTCAATGAAGCTGTCCTATCAGAAAGCTCAGCCTGACATTACTTAAAGCCTGAATTTTCCATGCTGGACCACAGTGCCGTGGCATTGCCCAGACGCTGCATGCCTGATGCAGATGGAAAGCATCCAGAGGTTTAGGACACTCTATGGATAGCTCAGCTTGGAGCTAGGTCTGTGTATGGTGGGCTCAAACCACTGCTCATGGTTACCTTCCTAACCATTCCTTGCTTGGGATGGGTCTCAGGATAAAAAAACTTTGTAAACCCCACAGTTTTTAGCCTAAAATTGATTATCCCTGCTTCCCACTCCTCAAACAAGTATTAGTGGCTTTTGTAGGCTTTTAAGGATGCTGTACACTCTGGTGGTACTGGAAACCCCAAAGCCATTTCAGGACCCAGCTGGAACACAGCTGAGTAAGCGGTGGCACATCACCCTGACAGCAGACTGGAATATGCATGTCAGATGGGGTGAGCAGGCAGGGCACACATGAGGGTAGGAAGGCAAGAAGAGGTTATTGAGAAAGGAGATGACTCTATTTTTCAGCTGCAATTCCTCTCCTTTGACTGATCTTCGGGCTCTGGTGGAGAGCCTGCCCCAGCCTTCCAACAACACTGACCGCTCTGCGGGTGACAGGTGCCTCCCTCCCATGGTGATATGGACCCATTTCCCTCAGCCTCAGGAGACATCTGCACTGCAAAAGGCCAGAGAAAATGAAAGCAAATGGTGGAAAGGGCTGGTGTGTGACTCTAGTTTTTGCTTCGTATGCCTGTTTCTCTAGAATTCATTTTCCTTCCAGTGAAGGAATCAGTGCTGCTCCTCTAACTGCTCTTTCCTGCACAGGAATAAATCCCCCAGAACATTTTCACTTGCTGGGTTTCAGGTGGACTTGATCTTTTCTAATATAGACTGGCTGCTGTAGACCACTCCACTATTAATAACTCTTCAGTTGCTCGAGGACATAAGGTTCCTCATACTTCTCAGTAAGTTATATTTGTATGGTACTTATATGACGCAGCAAGTTTGTAAAATGCCACAGCTGCAAAAACAGAGTGTGTTGGGATCAACAGATTGAATTCAATCAAGATCCTCACTCTGCTTTCAAATCAGACTGCACCTGTTGACACAGATTACTGCTCATGTGCCATAAAGCAAACCTTACCTTAGAGAGTTTCACATTTAATAAACATGAAGGAGAAGATACAGACATTCTTGGGCTTAACTATAGACATTAGGTTGATTTATAGCTACATAGGTACTGAACCACATGAAAGAAACATTCAGAAAATACACGAGCCAAAAACCATACTGAAAAATCCATGTATGAACCTGTGTGTGTTGTGTGCAGATCAGCATGTGTCAGTGTGAGGGCATTTGCACACAAACACTTGCATGCAAACACAAATGGATGTGGTGGTCTGTGGTGCACAGGCTTCATACAGCTCTAGAGGGCTTGCCTTTTATGTTAGCTGGGCTAACATATAAATTTCAGGATCTAACTTTTATATTAATGGCAAAGAATTGCTTGTTTCAGAATGAGCCTTGGTGGATGATTTAATTAAAAATAATAATTTGCCAGCTGCTAATGAGGAAATTAATTAGTCATACAGTAGAGTGTTACTTCTGCATGTGAACGAGCTGACTTCAAGTTGTCTCAGAGGAGACTGGCTTTCAACCAGCATCATTAAGTATATTCACAGAAAAAAATAAAAGCTGATTATTGATGAGTATTTTCCTTTGAATAAGAGGAGATTCATTCCCTCCACAAAATAAAGTCCTCTTCATAGAAGAGATGTATGTTATCTCTTTTGGCAGAAAAGAGCTTCTGCAAGCTTCTAAGGATCAAAATGGGAAAGGAAATGGATTTATGTAAGGTTAGTTTGATCTGCTTGATCCTGTGGTGTAAAAAGCTGTTTCATGAAACCACTGCTCTTTGAATGGTAAATGAAACATCAAAATTGGAGATTCTATCAGTAACTTCTCGCCTTTAGCAGCACAACAGCAAGCTGCATTTAATGTCAACACCCTCAGAGCCTTCTCCTTGAAGTCTTTGCTGTTCTCTAAGTCCACCATGGTACTCACAGCGTAATAAGGAAAGTGAACATTGTGCTTGTGGGTTACAAATTCTGTCTAGATATGTAATAATTGGGAAGAGACTACCTCTCTAACAGTACCATTTCAGGCAGTCCCAATTGAATTTCCTACATAAGAGCCAACACAATCTCATAAAAAGCCATGCTACCCTGAAAATAACAATTGACAGCTATGAGGTGCAAGATACAAAGTACAGCCTGTGTGTGAGAATAGGTGTGTTAATTATAATACCAAGAACAAAAATGAAAAGACGGCATGTTGAAGGCCCAGGAAAACAAGTGTCCCATGTATCCAGAACTGAAGTTTTTTAAATTTATGAGATCTGTTGCCAGTGCACCTGGATGGGCAGCAAGCATACATGCATTGTGCAAGGGAATACCTCAGAGGAGCTGCTGTGCCTGACACACTGCCTCTGTGTCCTTTGATTGCCAAGGGGATATACTGCAACTCTGTCCCTGTGGACAGCGGACCCAGCTTAACTACTGGGACAGGAGAAGGAATATTGTATCTAACTAGACCTGTGGAGGCCAGGATTTAGGCAAAATGTAGTCCTTCAGTCCAGGATTACAGATAACAATGATAGTTCATTCCCCGTCTTCATGCAGAGTCCCAAGGGACAGTGATGTAGCCAGCATCTCCATACCAGCTCTCAGGGGGAAGCTCGCGTTACAGGGTGATGTGGTGGGTGCAGAGTCAGGACTGTCAGGGAGGGGAAATACACAGTTTGCCACAGCTCCAGACTGTTCTTGAAGCACATGTGCTTAAAGCAAACAGCCCTGGCTTTAGATGGCATATGTTGAGTGAGACTATCAATCCATGCAGGCATCAAAACAGGTCTCTCCTTGACAACAAATGTGTTTAACAGTCATGTTTAACAAATATGAAGAGCCTACACTTACCAGAGTGATTATTGTTATTATTAGAATAATGTTGCTTTTAAAATCAAATTTAAGAACATAAACTGTGACCAAGTTTCAAATACCCATCCTACTGCATATTTCAATTAAAAATCCTACTGATGTTGCAGGGACTCCAAGCCTCTGGCCATCAGGGAACAAAATGTTTATCTTATCAGCATTTTGATACCTGGCATTGGTGTATTCCTGTCTTCTGAAGATGCAAGTGTGTACTGTGAAAGCACTAGCCAATGCCACTTGCCATTCTCCTCTACTCCTGGCATACACACTTGAGCAGTGGCAGGGGATTTTCCAAGTATTTCAGTCACTAGGATGATAACAGAAAATGTTACATAATGGCATTTCAATTGGAGGAGGTAAAGAGGATGTAGCCTCTAATTTTAATGTAAGAAGAGAGATACTGTCAAACAAAATAAAATTAAACACTCAAGAAATTGTGTTTCATGTAATATCTTCTGTAAGGTAATCTTTGCAGACAAAAACATATCCAAATGTGTTACTGCAGCTGAAAGGAAATATTTCATTTCCAAGGTCTTACCCCATGCTGGCACCAGGTCATTAGGAGATCTCTTGCCCTTAATGTTTAAGTTGTCCTACCTTTTATGCTCTAGTAAAAGAGGAAGAGAACCTGTATTAAAAATAAAATGAGATCAGATTTCCAGCTATCACAAGCCGGAAGCAACAGTAGTGGATGGGTGAAGAGTCACGGAGACCTTGCCATGACAGGTGTGGATTTGCACTAGCCTGGCACATTGCTGCTATACGAGGCTCACCCCTCCTCACAGTGGCAGGCAGAGAGCAGCTTCCGGTTATTTAATAAGTTTATTTTAATAAGTGGTTATTTTAGGATGAGCAGTTTTCTGTCCCTGGACTGATAAACATTCAGATCATCATACTTGTCAGTGGGATGGCAGCAGTTGCTTGTTTGTACCCATCAAGCAAAATGGCAAAATTATGTGTCAGAGTCCCTGGGTAGAAATTGAACCTTTTGTGACAGCTTTGTCAAGCAGACACAGCATGAACTGCTCTAGTAACATGGTAACAAGAGAAAGCATGTCTGAAAGTTGGTGATGGAAGATGGAAATGAGGAAACATGAGGTAATAGCAGTCTCAGAGGTGAGAGGGTTATGAGATTCTGTTTTGTAATTTGTAATTTTTTCATTCTCAGTTGTGACTGAGTCCTGGGAGGCTGTAGAACAGAGCTCAGAGAGGTTTCTTCCTTGAACAGACCTCATCTTCCTTATGGACAGCATGGAGGCTTCATGAGTATATCTGATTTGGAGGGTATACTAATTTTGGATGGACAAAATTGCTGCTAAGGATCTTCTAAAATCCTTGCCAAAGCAGAGAGAGAAGTTGTGTTGGCCTCATTAATACTGTCAGGCTTACTTGGCAGCTTATGTGGGTAAAGTCTTGAAATATTTCTTTCCTAGTCCATCCTCATAGGTAAAACTTCACCTGACCAATCTCGACTCCACAGCATTTTATACCCCTGTGAGCTCTCTGCCCAGACCCAAGAGGAAAAGGAAGGGCCTGTGTACTCTGCACTGAAGCCTTGGGAGTGGGCTATGGAGAACACAGTGTCTTTCTGTTGATAGATTTTGTGATCCCTTTGGGGTTACAGTGTCTTAGCAAATATTCCTTTAACCATGTAGCTCTCCAGTTCTGTTCCCAAAACAAGGGAGCCCCAACTAAAACTGCTGCCCAAAGCCAGGTGTAGAACAACAAAAACATCCCAAGGCAGAGTTGTGTGTCAGTACTGAGACTCCAGGAAAATTAGCAGTGTTATTTTCAGCTGAAACATGGTTTCAACCAACTTTGAGTGGTATGCTGACTTTTTGTTTTCCCTGTATGCAAATAAATTTTTCCCTAAAATCACATGCTAGCTAGACAAAGACAACTTTATTCTAATGTGCTTCCAATGCCTTTTGTGCAGGTTCATAGGAGATTATGCTGAATAAGTGATGTCTGCTTATGCAAAATCTCCTACCATGCAGGAACCCAAGGTAATTTCCTCGTCATTCCCTTTGTAACAAAGAAATAGTGACAGAAGACAAGAACATCTCCCACATATTGTTAAAAAAAACCCAAAAAACCAA
>VXBC01008001.1:1149-13785 GCA_013399945.1 Ploceus nigricollis | reverse complement strand
AATTTCTAAACTTTCCATCCTCGATACATTTAAGAGAGCAGCTTGTTGTATAAACCAAACAGGAGTCTGGAACAGCAGTACTAATGTTAAGGGGCATCCTGCCCTAGAAAAAATGAGGACCTTTGATTTCTTTCAGTAGGTCAAACCACTGAAAAGTGATTCATGCCCAATATTAAATCTGGCATGAAAAATGTATATACATGTAGAACATCACTCTGCACTGTGGCTGCTCCACCCTGGCTCAGCAGTGTCACCCACAGCAGCAATGTGTNCAAGTAGTTCAATTAAAAGTATTAGGATAGATGTATCAGGTTAAAGGTGAAAATGCCTGCCTTGTTTATCTGAAAATCTCATCTGAAATAATATCTAATTAGCATAATTGTGGCTCTAAGATCTATGAATTGTACAGGTAGAGAATGTGGATTGCATGTTGCCTGTATGAGCTAACAGATGCATATTGTAGAGAGGTGAGGCACTGGAACAGGGTGCCCAGAAAAGCTGTAAGTACCTCATGCCTGGAATTGTTCAAGGACAGGTTGGATGGAACACGGAGCAACCTGGTCTAATGGAAAATGTCACTGCCCATCATGGCTGGGTTGAAGAAAATGATCTCTAAGGTCTCTTCCAACCCAAACCATTCTATGATACTATGATAACTTGTTTACTTTCACAGGACTGATGCTAGAGTGAAATTGATTGCTTCAGAGAGGGTTTGTGGGGGACAAACTGCACTAGCCTGCACTGCTGAGAATGGAGCAGCTTTCTTCACCAAAGAAGGCAGGTGGCTGTAACATTTGTTCTCTTCCCAAAACTGTGTCCCATTTATTTCTTGAGTATANGCAGAGATACTTCCCAGAAGCCTTCAAGCTGGTGAAATAGTCCCCAGATGGCCCTGCTACCATCCATAATGGACAGAGATTGTCAGTCTGATCTACACTGTGCATGAGGTGAGATCTACCCCAAAATGAGCAGAAAGCAAAATTGGTCCACCATAATTTTGATCCCTGGGTTTTGCAACATGTATCCTGGATAAGAAACCTTAAGACTTTCTTGGGAGAGCACAGAAAACCCAGGAGCCTCATGACCTTTGGGAAGTCAGGATGGTGACTGCCTTAAGACCTAAGTAGCATGAAAGGAGCTGGGGCTCTTGTCTGAGCTCTGTAAGGGACTGGCTGGATATGCCTTCAACCCCACAGAAATCCAGGTGCTTTTCAACCCCTCTTCTGATGGCTTTTAAATAGCTCAGGATAAAATACAGCAAGCAAACTCACAAGTGAGGTAAACTGAAAAAAAATTGTAAAGTTACATACTGCATTACGCTGGGTCACGCAGCCACATATTGACATCTGTGAATGAGAAAATAGCTGAAGAGTAAATCATAGCCAATTAAATCAAATGGCACCAAATTCAGTAAAATAGTTCTCTTGAGCTTTCAAAATCAAATTGACCTGTAACTTTTGACTGCTCAAAAAACCCCATATAGGCCTATTCCATCCACACTGCTAACTTTCTCTCCAGCAACCACTTTTTTTTTAAATTTTGAAGTATAGAAAACACATAATCTAGAGTGTTTAGTCACTGCAGTATTGTTTCTGGAGTTTATTTTTATTTATGTCTATGTTTGCAATGATTTGTTAGTTTAAAAAACACCGTATCTCTTAATTTGAGTTTGATATGGACTCTCTAAGGTCACCACACAAGAAATAAAATGTAGATAATTTATTTTGCTTTAAGCTGATATCCAGTAACTTACATGTGTTCCCTGATAATTGACTGCAGTTCCTTTTCTGCTTGGGCAACACCTTCAGTCAACCACTTGTTTCACTCACTAGATGAGCTTAGCAAATGATGTGATATGATCAAAGCAAGGTAAATTGAGCAATGTTGCTTGTGGGTGAACATTCTAACTGGTGTTAAACCTGATATTTTTGTAGCGATGCAAAGCTCATTTTCTGCAAAGCTGGGCTTTGTAGCCTTATGGTATTTCATTCTCTCACCTGACAAATTACAGGACTTTCTTCTGTTCTGCCTTTTATATGCATAAAAAAGGAATGCATATGTCACAATCCGCTTAGGACAAGCAGGGAGTCGTGATTGTTCATTTCACCAATCCCAAAAGTGCAAAAAAGGCAAACAGCAGTGGGACAGTCAAGTTTAAATCACAACAAATGCACCTTTATTAGGGGCTAAAACAGTAAATGCAATAGAGGGGTGTCAGAAAGGAAGTAAAAGGATAGAGAAGGAGAGAGAAAGAGGGTGATGGGAATTATAGCTACCGACACAGGCGAGATCCTCACTGGTCTGGACGATGGGGATCTTGTCTATCACATTGGGAGAGTCTCCAAAGTTCTGGTTAACTCAGGGGTCCAGTTATAGTCCATCAAAAAAGAAGGGGGAACTTGCAAGACAATGAGAGTCTATTGAAAATGTTCAGGGGGGAGCATGTGAGTCTATTGAAGCTACTGAAGGAGAACAGGTCATGTCATCAGCAGTCCTTCCCCCACTCCCTGTGGTAGGGGTCTCAGTCTCAGTCCTTGGGAGGGGGTTTCAATCTCCGTCTGTCACGGTGGTAGTGAGGCAGATGAGGGGTCAGCAGTGAGAGACCACCAGAGTTACCCCCAAAAGTTCACTTGGCTTTAAGGTGGTAAGACTGTTGTGGCGAGCAGGTATTGCGCTAGGCCGCTCCTTGCCGGGTTGATGCCAGGTGCTTGCCAGTTCCTTGCCATGTCCTGGCCAGGCCATGTTAGCGTTACCGTACAGCAGCTGCACCTGCGCTGGCGTCTCCACCAAGCCAGGACTGCAGTGGGGGTTTCTAGGATCTCATTTTCTGCCAATGTGGCAATCGTGAGGCAAAAGAAATGAGGGAAAGGGGCTTCAGACCGTCTCTTACAGCATATGTGATGTAAATAAAATCAAGAATCAAGTCAAGAGCATCCTCATTTGGAATACATGTTCCCCCTCCATATTGGCTTCAGAATAGGAAGCTTAGAGTAGCAGGTCTGCAGGGAGCATATTGATTAGCTGCATATTTTCCTGTCTTGGACTACAAATGCACCTATGGTTTAGAAAATATCCCATGTTGGAATATTACTATTATAGTAATAATAATAGTAATAAGAGTACCGTAGTCCTAATAATGCTACCATGTTGATAACAATAATACCACATATTGACAGTAATGCCACAAAATTAAAAGATCCTGGAAAAAATCAATACCAAACTGGATCCCCACGAAAGAGAGACTGACACTGACTGCCTGTTTAACACATATTTGCACATACATATTCACTCTGTGTGGGCTTTCCTAGCTGGTCTGTTCATTCTGTTAACACCATGACTGACCTTTTCATTAATCATTCAATCCAAACTCCCATCATTCACCCCTAACAATTCCCCCATAATAAAACCCTCTCAACCACAAAAAAACTTCTTGAACCTGACCATGAACTTTGACCAATTCACAAGCCTGTCTCTCTTAGGAATCCCCCTAATCCTTCTTTCAGTATTATTTCCTGCCCTACTACTTCCCACAACACCCATGACAATCGGAGAACTGCCAAACACCTTTCCACCATCCAACTACAATTCTTCCACTTACTTACTAAACATTAATGATCCCACTAAACAAGGGAGGACACAAATGATTTTTAATCCTAACATCACTAATAACACTCCTACTGATAATTAACCTTCTAGGCCTGCTAGACTGTACATTCACCCTCAGCAATCAATCACATTTCCCTGTTGTGTATTTTACTGTCAAATTCTACAGCTCTGTGGTGCCCAAGTTACTGGAAGACCCTTTCTGTGAGACTCCTAACTAACTTTCCTTTTGCCAGATAAGAACATCAGCCTTTCAATCTGGCCCAAGGACACTCAGTGATTCCTACACTGTTTTAGTAAAAGTCCTCTTCTGGACAGAGATGTAAGAAAACACACAACAACTAAATGTGTGCTTTGGATTTTCTCTTGTGGCAAATGTCCATGGTTTCCCCATTGGCTGAGCATGTTTCTTTTATTGGAAAATTAGGTTTTAGTTCTTCCCTTTTCATGTGCAAAATAAATATATCTAGCAATGAGTAAATATATAGCCACTCTGGGTAGGCCTGTGAAATGTTCTCAGCCTGTTCAGAGCAGGTATAGGAAAAATTTCAGCGCAGTACCTGCCAACTTGCTCTCATGGGCATGACCCGTGGAATCTCAGAGACAAACTGCGCTGCCAGCCCTCTGCCATCCATGCAGTCACAACCTCTGGGCACAGCAAACAGCCAGCCTACACCTACAGCTTCACTAGCATTTCAGAAACATCAGAAACTGATGACTCAGGACATTTCAGAACTGATGACTTCTTTCTACCTCTGTGACCTTTTCTGTGGCAGGCAGTAATTTCACAGTACTTAAAGGTATGGAAATGGTATGGTATTAAATAATTGGAAACACAACATGCATGTATTCTATTTTAAGTGTTAAGATGGTGATCCTTTGTTATCAAAGAGACATTCCTGCACAGTCTGGAGCATCACAGGCAGCTCTAACTGGTGAAGCTGTGTCTGTAGCACTCTTGGCTTGCCTGTGTGTCATTTCAAAGCTATGTCAAGAAAATGCCCTTCTAAAGAAGTGTCAACATCCAGAAATGTTGCAAGACTAAAGTTCTAATACGGTTATACTCCTAGCAATTGTAGATTTATTGGCAGGTGGTTTTCTTTCAGGTTCATTTTAAAGTGTCCTCCCAATAAAAACAGGACAAAACTGCATGCTACTTTGCATTTAGGTCCAGGTATCTGAAGGTAAACTTCATTTATATTTATGTTGTATTCTTCTATTTTAGTAAATGGGATATGTACACACTTTTTATGAAGAAGTGAAATTTTCTAAGACAAAAAGTATCATGCATGATGAGGAAAGAAATTACCATAACAAGACTAATTTGCATTTGCAAATATCTTTCATTTCAAGTGGCTTTACAAACCCTAGCTTTTGCTCAGGCTTATTGTTTGTGTGGGTGGGTCTAAAGCTCATACACATATTTGCAGTAAGGCCCCATGAATTTATTTGCACAGAATATGCAGAATCACAGGTATATTTAGTGAGCAGTGTAGTCATAATTGTATAAAGGAAAGCCTCCTATGAGAAAGAAGGGACTATATTACTATCATTGTTTGTCAAAGTAATGTTTTCAAACACTTCCCAGCTATTACTTGCACCCAAGGCTCTCTTTAGTAAAGCCAGGAAAGCACCATCCCTGAGTCCAGAAGGTGTTGGATCAGGCCTTCCTGTATATTCTTTCATGTCACAACATTTGAAGCACCACTTAAATAGCTCGTTTTGTCTCATTGACATGGCATCTGCCTTTATAATCACCAACTCTCTTTGTGGCAGCTGTCTATTCATTCCCCAGAACATTAAGCTAGCTCTAACTAAAGAGAAAGAAAGTAAAATTAGTGTAAC
Organism: Ploceus nigricollis; assembly: GCA_013399945.1. NCBI lineage: Eukaryota > Metazoa > Chordata > Aves > Passeriformes > Ploceidae > Ploceus > Ploceus nigricollis. Next base: position 8,337 of record VXBC01008001.1, on the reverse strand, counting down.
ACTTCAGGCTTCAGCAGCTGGGTCTTTAAATAGGATTCCTGGCAGATCTGTGCTTGTCTGTAGCACATCCTGCTGCAGATGTACTGCTGTAGGTAGAAGGGCTCTTTATTGCACAGTTTCTAGCTGGATCTACTAGATCAACTGTTTAAAAGTCAACAGGAGAACACCAGCCAAAAAAGGTGCTGATTAAATCAGAGTTATCCCACTACACACAGAAAATGCTGGTAGACAGGGGAAGTTGAATATATATCCAAAAATTAAAACCCTGATATTGCTCAGTCAAGCTGGAGGAAGATACTTGGCACATTTGCAGCTTCCTAAGCCAGCAGAAAGACTGACCTGAATTAAATAATATTAAGTCTGCTGTGAACTGCACTCAATCAAAAAAAAAAATATATTATCCGTGTTAAACTAATTTTATTTGCTATAAGAAGTTTATATTTTACTTAGGAGCATCAGGTCTTTCCTCTAACATCTAACAGGCTTGGCCTCTGCTGGCAAAGCAAAATACAAAAAAACAGGTAAGATAAAAGCTAAATCTTTTGCTGTTAAAGAAATCAAAAAGCTAAAAGAATGATAAATTTAGAAGTTATCATTCATATAGCAAGAGCTATATGATGCAGAGAACATCAATGGAGTCCTTTTCTGCAAATATTGGTCAGATGCCTGACGGGGACCCCTGGCAAACACACGCACTTGGGAGGTGTGCAGTCTGTTCACCAGCTTTGGAAGCTATTTTGGGACAGCCATGTGTCTCCAGGTGGTCACCATCCCAAGAGCAGATTTCCACCAGAAATGCAACACTTCAGCCCTTCAGCAGCCTCTGGAGGCAGCATCTGGATTTGTCCCAGAGTTAGCTTCCAGGTGATGGTGGGCACTCTGCTGCAGGGGGTTATTCCCCTGTGAGCTGTGGCTGTGGCTTACCAGCAGCCTTTGCTTTCTTTTTTCCCTCTCAGGCTGCCCCTCAGAGGCTCATCCACCACCACTGAACAACTTGCCACACACAAGAGCAGAAGGCAGGTCTTGTCTTCTCCTGTGAAGTGCCTCCTGTGACCCTAATGTCATGTGCATTGGGACGATAATTTCTAGTGTTGACTCATTTAATGCATCCAACATTTTAGTGTATGTTTAAATTTATGTTAGTGTACCTTTAAACTGCAAGAGTAAAAAACAAGTTAGAAAGCAGAGGTCTGTATATTTATTTAGATCATTTGAGCTCCTGCTCAAGCATTGTGATGTTTGATACACTTTAGAGCAGATATTATAGCAACATACTGATTTTGTCTAGGTATTGTGAAAGGGTGCTAACATTTTTCTGCAAGATAAATTTCTTGAACACCTTTAACATACTGATGAAAGGCCGGAAAAATTAAAATGTCCTTAGGATTAAAGAAACAGACAGCTTGGATAGCAGCTTTAATGTTTCTCTTTCTGATTCACATTGTAATAGTCCAGGTGTTACATTCTCACTTGCCCACAGACAGAATTTTACAATGATTTAGAAATAAAACTTTTACTATTTTCATCAAGAGTCAGAGGCCTGTACATTTCTGGATTGTGCATAAAACATTCAAAAGGTGAGCATTCATTCTGTAGGACCAATTCAACATATTATCTGATTAATTTCTGTATCCGTTATATATTTTCCTGTATCAACTTATTTTTGTTTCCCAAAAGTCAGTTAAGAAATTTTTCAGTTAAAATTTTTATATTAATCTTTTTACTGGATTGTATTATATTCAAAATATAAACACCCCTAACCACTGGTCTGCTAACAATTTAGGAAATTATGAAGATAACAGCAGTTCAGTGCCTTAATTCAACAAGCACCAAAAGTGTTTACTGCCTGGTTTCTGGCTCTGTCATTAATACTTTCAGACTACGCAGCTTTCTGGAGCAGTTCTGCAAGCAATGCATTAAATTTGTAATACTGACCCATCTCTGGCTTTTAGACAGCTGGCTTTTGCTCAGCAATTTCAAATGAAAATGATAACTGCTTTAAACCAGCTTTTTAATTATGTCTACTGGGATTACTAGTGCAAATGCATGAAATGTATCAATTTACTATTACTAGTTTTTATAATCAGGGGAACATCTGATTTAGTCCATTTGGCTTTGGAACAAAAAAGCCTAAGGGGGGTCAACCCCATGGTACTGGTTTCTGTAGAAAAGACAGCTATGATTTAACCCCAGATTAGCAGAGATTTTTAAAGGATTTGTGCATGACAGTGTGTCCAAACTGACTTAGAAATGGTATTTCTGCAGGGATAAGGTATTAATGGTTTAACAAAAATTAATTTGATCCTCATACACTGTTAGCATGGTACAGCATGTCTGAGACTCAGTGGGCATTGTCTCCATTTCACAAGGAAATAGTGAACACTTCTATTTCAAGTAAAGTACAAGATTTTACTTCCCAATAGTCCTTAATCACTGTAATGAAAGGTATTTCAATTTAATTATGTCTTACTTTAAGTAGTAGGCCAGTTTTGTAAAATAATGTAACACACTGAAATTTAGGTGAGTATAATGCAGAGAGGGGTTTGTGAAGACAGAGGTAACTGTATCTAGGTACATGCACAGATACTGTGGGGAAGGGTGCATTCTGAAACTCTAGATAAATACTCGACAAAAAGGACAGTATAACAGGTTTTTTGTTGTTGTTGGGTTTTTTTGGGTTGGTTTTTTTTTTTTTTTTTTACAGTCTAGTACAGGAAATATGTCTGAACATTCAGAATGTCCATCTCTGGGCACCCAGCAGTCATGTCACCACAGCAGCTGTGTGTAGGGCTGCCCCAAGACAGGACAGCATGGGGGAGCTGCACAGGCACTTTTCATGCCTCCTAGTCAACACCCAGCAGATGGCAAACATGGAATGAAAATGTCCTCAGGACTGGAGCATGAGAGAAAATGGCATTTACTGTTTACACTTTTTGGTGAGCTGTGACAGCAGCTGCCATCTCAGGTGCACCCCACAGAAAGCTTTCCACACATCGGAAGAAATGCTTAGACATCTCAGGCACAGGTCTGGGGTTTAGTCATTCTGTACATTTTTGTATTGCATTTTCTTCTCTGTTTTATGCAGCATTTTTTGGTCAGATGGGGCCTAACTCAGAAAAAGGGCCTATGCAGAGACATGGCCTGACTCACTAAAAAGCACACTATGATTGAAATGTTCAAAGCTTTACTATTATAAATGAAAAGCATCTGGAAGGATTTGATTTTTATGTTTTGGGTTAATACTAATTCCTGTGCATTAAGTCTCAGGAGTTACATGGGGGTTGCACAAGCACCTGTAAATTCCATTGCCTTTGTTTTTTTCCTCTAATTGCTGATTGTAGTCCTAGCAGTGACCTTTCTTTTAATTTCCTTGCTCTTCTGTGACCCTTACAAAGAGCATTTCAGCCTGTCTGGCAAACCAGACACAGCAAAATAAGAAAACATTTTGAAGACATACTTTTAAGAAAGATAAGATAGAACTGTTAGACAAGGAATTAAGATCATTTTTGGAAGTGCTTAAAGCCAGACCACATATACATATCAGCAGGTTCCCACAAGAATGTGTCCTGAGGCTGCCAATTAGTATTGGCATGGGGATTGTGTTACATATTCCTCAGTACCTTGGAATCTGAGACCACAAACATTTGTTTTATGGGAGACCTACTCAATCATGTCAAGTTATCTATGTATGTACCTGGTTACAGGATTTATAGGATTTGGCGTTTTGGTTAGGATTTGACACCAACAGACCCTACATGTGACAGGACAGAGCTGGCAGGCACAGGCTTGGTCTGAATGGATGACTCCACAGCCAAGAAGCCACTCTTATTTCCTGCAGATGGTCCAGTAGCAGTGCTAGAGAGGGCTCTGTCAGCATCTGCCTCTTCATCCACCCAAGTGTAATCTCATCAGGTAGAAGCCAAACTATGTAAAATCTGTATGAAATGAAAGGTTTACAATACATTTTGGTCACTTCTCATTTGCATATTCCTGGGAGTAAGTTGAGATATGACACGTAATAGTCAGATTTGAAAGGCCCAGGAAGTTCTGTAACGTGTAATCAAGCTTCTCACCTTTCTCATGCAGGCTATTTTCTCTCAGACATGTAATCATCAGAATTACTCCTTCTTAAAGACTTCTTTAAGGGAAAAAAAATCTCATTGTATGACTTACAGTGTTTCCTTAGCAGTGCTAGAAGGGTGGCTTAGCCTGGTACAAGAGCTTGTTTGAGGAGAAATCAAGCATGTGTCCCTCACTTTCTCTACGGTGCCCCACAACGCTGGTTTTTTCCAACCAATTATATTTCTGGTCCTGACAGGATTATCTAACTAAAGGCCACTGTGATGTGCAGGCTCACAGTCCATGTTAGCATGGATAGCATACTATACAAACACTCTACATATGTTTGCATGGGGTTTTTTCCCTAAGTCACGTATTCCAGACTCACTGCATCACTGTGTCTCCACTGTGAGCTATTTCACCCCAGCCATCTCCAGCACCTTGCCTATTTGATATCACATGTAAAGATTTTCTTCACTTAGATGCAAGTGTCTGTGTTTTATATATTCTGATAGCCCATTCATTTTCATTGAAAACAGCTTGATAATTTGCAGTTCTGCCAACAGGCAGGAACTAATCAAAAGTGCTCCACTTTCATTTTCTGCTTTAAAAGAGATAAAATGTGGTATCTCAAGAAAAGCAAAAAACACGAACAGGAAAGAATAAAAATTACAAAAACACAGTTACTGACTGCTGTTTGGCTGTGAGTTTCTTATTAATTATATAATTTTCAATCCCTGTTACCACAACCCTTGCCTGACATTGAAGGTTTCCAACAGATGATTAAAACTAACGTTCCTTTGATCTATTTTCACTTTCTTGGTAATTTCAACTATTTTCTAATTTCTGTCTACTGCAGATAGGAATCAATAATGGCTATGCAGATCCTTCTAGGGTAGCTATGCAGGAGTAGCAACACAAAAAATAAAGGTCTATGTCACTTCATGCTTCTTGTTGGCTAAATATGTAAGGAGAGATCATTGCCTTCAAACACATCTGCAAATTCATCGACAGAGTACATGTCAGGTTCTTATTACAATGTCAGCTTCCTGGGGCCGTGCTGGGAGCCACAGGACTGGCCCCATGAGGTGCCAAAAGATATTGCTACAGGCACAGTTTTGTGGGAATGGCAGCAGACTACCAGATCAGTCCCTGCATATGTAACAGGTGATCTCTCTCCTTGCCCTGTTGCCTATCTGTTTCCACTTTTAAGTTTTCTACTAAATGTCTTCTTGCTCTAAGTATTATTTTAAAATCAAGGAAAATTACAAATTAGGACAAGAGCTTAAATGAAGGCCTTTAAAGCCTCCTGAGCTCTGTTTCCCATCTCACTGCTTGCAATACTGCTTCTGTAGTATTTGAGGTTGAAAAACCTATCCAAAATCTTATCAAAAGCATTAAGCACTGTTTGTGTCAACTTTTTCACACAGCAACATTCCTAATGACTTCACTGGGGCATTATCAGGACAGAAATCAGGAGTACTTATCCCAGAATCAGAACTTTGAGAATATATACTCCACAAGAGAGAGACCACGAAAGATCAACGGAACAGAAAATATGTTGTGGGTCTTCATTAAACCCCTTCGTCTAAAATAGTACCAAGATCCTAACACCCACAAAATTTTACCATGTCTTTTGCTCAAACACTTACTTGATTTAATATTGGCACAGACATTCTTACACATGTACTGTCACATTTTCCAGCAAATTGTTCTGAGACCAGGTATAAAATTAGAGGCGATATTTAATATGGTCTGGAAGGTGCTTCTCTTTGATAAATGGGTGTTGGTCATATAAAACTCAGTGAATGTGAATAAAACCTGCTTGTTTTCATTGCAAGAGTAAATCTGTGAAAGCCACAATGTTTAACCCTGTGCAACTGAAATCCGGAATAATCTGTGAAACTGGAATAGCCAGTTTCATGGCCATGAAAGTAGTAAACACTGTCCCTATTTCAAGTTTATTTTTAATATGAATTTGGACAATATTAGGGTTTTTTTTCTGTAAATGGACTTTATGTCTTCCCTTTTTAAACTACAAAGACATGTTAAATAGCAGTGAATGTGTCTTGCGCCTTTCAGCCATATATCTAGAACAATGGAGGTGAAAATTGTGACTGTGATTGACATATGTGTATTGCTGTGTTGGTTGTGCAGATACAGTCCCAAGTCACACACATGCTCTTTCAGCTGCTTAAGCATAAGGACTTAGAGTAACTACAAAGAAAAAATATAGAAGTACTACATTCTAAATTGTGACTTCTAATTCTGATCACTAATTTAATCACTTAACTCTCACAGATACTATAGCAAGCTGGTAGGGACCAGAAATGACAAAAACAAAAGCAATCATAAAACTTAAGGGTTTTAATGTACCCATTAGGAACTCTCTTTTCTGCAACACACACTTCCCTAGAGAACCCTCCATTACATTGGTAACTCATTCTCATTTATTTGTCTCTGACATATTTGAGGTCTTCGGAGTGCTGCTCAGTGTGGCTTGAGTTAGTCAAATCTTGGCCTTCAGGTGACAGGAGGAAGAAAATCTCCCAACAGCTTAAAGTAGACAGCCAGGTTTTGCAGAAGCTTCAGAAAAGGGCAACAAAAAGCCATAAGAAAGTCAATCACATTTGATTGCAATAATAGCCAGTTACAGAAAAGCAGTATAGGAGCTGATAAATTAAAAACTCATGATGAAAAAGTGGCAGAGACAGCTGCTGAGTAAGGAAGGTCTTAAAGCCTCAGCATGACTGATGTAGTAGTGTGACCTATACAGTCTGCCAGTTCCCAACACAAGCAGCTGCTAAGGTTGTTGATTGAATGTACAAATGTGTACCAGGGACAGCATCCAACTTTTTGCTGTGTTCAGGTTTGACCGAGACTAAAATCTTCTGTAATTTTGCCAGAGCACTTTTCTGTCCTCTGCTTGCCAAGATCTAAGAAGAGCAGTATTTTGGAACACTGGGACTTGAACTTAGAACTAACACCTTAATCACATCCAGAATGATTTTCAAGAAAACCTTTGAGACTTAAGACACGTTAGGAATTGTTTGTTTGTTGGTATGCTGTCCCAGATTGAAAGAAGCAAGATATATTCTATTTGCCATCTGTATGGCAATTGTCTCCTGT
>VXBC01007998.1:676148-770007 GCA_013399945.1 Ploceus nigricollis | reverse complement strand
GACCCACTGTGGTCCCTTCCACCCTCACCTGCTCTGTTCTGTAATTCTGTGAAAACTGTTGTTGAGCCTTCTCCTCAGCTATTGTTACCCATTTTCCAGCACTGTTTATTAATGTGGGTACACATTTTTAGACCTTCCTTTTCTGGTTAACATACATATAGAAGCCCTTCTTGTTATTCTTGGTGTCCCTTGCCAAATTGAGTTTTAGCTTCACCTTGGCTTTGGCCTTCCTCACTCTATCCCTACACAACCAAACTTCACCTCTATACTCTTTGCAGGTTACCTGTCCTTGTTTGCATTGCCTGTGCTTTTGTTTTTTTTCCTACAGTTTGACCAGAAGTTCCCACTCAGCCATGCTGGTGTCTTGCCTTCCTTGTCTTGTTGTCTCTCAGTTCTCACAGTCATCTGCTTTTACAATCCAAGTTTCCCATCCCTTCATTGACTGTCTCCTGTCCTGAATTCTCTTTGCTTTACTGTATCACCGGTCACTTTTTGCCCATCATATTTTTGCCTAACTCTCTATGCACGAGTATCTCTCCACACATACTGGCTATCCTGGCTCTTTCTCCATAAGGTCTTTTCTGCCTCTTCTTATCCCTAATTCTTGACCCAGATCATTGTCTGGTATCTGTCTGCCTTCCATGTCTTCTTCCTCCTATTTCCCCACTGTCTTTCATTCTCTTCCACTTCATTTTTCTCCTTCTTCATAAGCCTCATGTATTTAAAGTATAAAGTATAAGTATTGCAATAATGTGAATGCTGAACTTTCAAAAATGTGACTAAAAGTGGTTTTTAATTATATTTTCAATTATTTGTGTGTGTCTCTGTGTTCATGCTTCAGAGTATATTTTGTTCATGGGCTAGAGCTTTTCTTCACATGCTGAGTGCTAGAAGTGTGCACGCTTAGAAAATGGAAGCAGATGTTTTCATACAATATCTTGATTCCGGCAGCTGAGGTTTCAGAAAGACTATCAAATGTTTCTAACTCTCAAAATATATTATGTAACTTGTCACTAATATGCTGATAGTATGCTATCAGTAGTGCAGATCTAACAACTCTGAATTATTCTCACTCTGTAGGACGGACGTACTGAGGTGTGGGTTCCTTCGCATCATGCATTTAGGAACTGAAAACAGAACAGCATGGTTGTGATGTCTGTATTAAATAATGAGGCAGAACATAGTCCTCTAGAGCAATAGGTTTCCCACTGTGTTGAGTCACTAAGCAAGCTGTCACTGTTGATGATGTACTCTTATTTTTAGAAATCCTTCAATGAAAGTCAAGTTGAACCCTACCATGCCATATTTTACATTGCTTAAGTTGTTGTGATGCCAGTTTTCATTATTATTGATGTTAAACACTTAAAGAATATTTCTGGGTTAAGCAAAAGGTCTTCATGCATTTCAATGATTTATGAAGCAAATAGGCTTGCTAGATGTCTGTGAAGTGCCACTGATGGATTCAGTGACTGCAACAGTAAGCACCCATTACAGCACCTAGAACACTGTTTCTAACTGGTTTTTGTTCCATTTACAAGTTATGAAAGAGACTTGATGATGCTTTTAGCAGAGAAATATTTTAGAATGCAATGGTTTTTTTTTTTTTGAAGAATAATTCCATCTGAAGCAGTGTGGAAAATGACAAACAGCTTTAAAAAGGCAGAAAATGCATTGTGTTACTGTTCTGTGAGCCCTGGCTGCATTATGAAGCCTCTTAGGATAGTAATATTATGTCTCAAGATAAGCTGCCAGAGTCTTCTACCCATACACTCAGTAAAGAAGGTTTTGGTTTTACCAGGCTACCTTTAACTAGGGAGATACTTTTTACCATCATTCCTTGACACCTACTTTTTCCACTGCCTCTAGATTACAATATTCATCTTTATTGTCTTTACTGGTCTAAAAGTGAGATGTCTAAGTTTCATCTAGGGTTGATGGAAAGACACATGAATTTCCAAGGGAGATTAGTGTCAAGTATATTAGTGATAGGCAAGAGCTAAATAAAATAACAATAAACATTGTTATTTTCATGTTTAAAGCTATGAAAAGGAAGGGATACTACAAAATCATAACCAGGCTGAACCCTGCTTTTCTTGCCATCTTTGGTATTTGTTAGGATGGTTAAAAGTAAGTTATTCCTTACATTGTCTTTAACTCAAATGCAGATATGTTATTGTTAAAACAGTTATAAGAGCTTCAGCATCCACAGATTGCTTCAGAAAGTTGAAACATTTGATTGACGAAGCAAGACAAGAAACAATGCAATCCCCTCCCACTCAGTCCTTCCATAAGACTCCTAAAACCTGCAAACAAAAATCCAACTGTCTAAATAAAACAGCAGCCACAAAATCTTTTTCTACAGCGGTTATCAGAAGATTGTAACACCTATTATAAAAACATGTATACAGTTTTTTCCTACACATTAAGGAGGGGCAAGAAGATATTTCAATATAGAAGGAACCACTGCTTTGAGTAAACTGGTATGCCTAATTTGGCATACTTGAAAACTGGGAATATGTGAAATCATGGCTAGTCAGTAAGGCTAATTCAAATTAATTGTGCCCTCGGATTTGGAATTCTTTTGCATAAAAGATGCAAAAAACCACATAGTTAAATGAAAAATGATCATCAGACAGCGACTGCAGAGTAAAAAGTGAATTCAAAGACTTTAGATTTTGTTATGCTCACGTGCCGTACCTTATAAGCAATAAACTTGCTTAGCTGTGAACTGCTGTACTTCATGTTGGAGTATTTAAAATACACAGATGATGATAAGACCTGCAGAGATTACAAAAAAAAAAAAAAAAAATTCCTGAGGCCTTCTTATTGTCATCCTGTTTCCTAGAATAATTAAGAGAAAACACAGTGTCTCAGGTCAATCCTAAAGTGTAAGCCTGTGAATTTTCTTCCTCCTCTGTAGCAATGGAGTTATATTACACTGCAAAGTTTAACTTGGGGCAAACCCATACTGATGTTTAGAAGAATACAGGGTGTGATCAAGTACTGGGTAAGTGCCTTACGTATTCTGAGTATTGAATCCCAAAATAAAGTGGACTGAATGTGTTTTTTTCAGTCCTGTAAAGCTTCTTGAGGCCTAATTCCCAATGGCTTGGCCACCAGATGAGGCCAAAATCATTCCAAGTTTTAAAAGATAATAACCAGAATAGCTAATAACCCGATTATTAAAGTGCTGAACTTGGATACCAGAGGAAGCCAAAATCATACAGTTTTAAGAGACTATAAGCAGAATAGCTAATAACCTGATTATTAAGATATTGAGTTCAAAAGGGGCGCAAGTCATAGATAGAAGTCAGTAGTTTGAGTAAATGCAGCAGTAAGCTGAAGCAGAAGGTCTTTTACCTAAGGTTGCTTGCTCTTTGGCAACATTTTTTTCCATTACTTTAGAATTTTTCACAATTTTGTGGTCAAGGGGCAGAAGAAGAAGAGAAAACTGAGGAAATATATTTATTTCTGTTTTTGAACTGAATGCTATTTGTGCAAAGGTATTGGACACACTGCAAGAGGGGAAGCAAGAGAAGACCAAGTGAATGGGAGCAATTCAGATGTCAAGAAACAAAATTTACTGAAAAAATTTAAAGCAGTATATTGACAATAGGAATTTAAAGACTGTATTTGATAAATAACATCTAAACAATTTTTAACTTAATATTCTGAACAGGTGGCAGTGGTGATGCATGTAACTGCAGCTAATGATGGCCAAAATTCTTTTCACCCATGAACTGATTGATAAAAGGGGATAAAAACATCCAGTTTTTCCAAGAAAATTTAGGAGGTCATGAAAAAAATCCAAAAGACAATCAAGTAATGAAAAAATTCAGTTGCAAACCTAATATTACTGAAATCTGTTCTGGGTTTCTTTATCAAACTCTTGTTTGTACATACATTTCAGTCATGTTAGTGCTTACAAACTGGAAGTCATTTGCAACTTTGGTCAAGAACTGCTACAAATACTGTAAAACACCATTAGAGGTGATGAGATACACAGCATCCTAACTGTGAATCTGTATCATTCTCCTTTCTCATTTCAGTACATGTAGGTGTGAATATAAATATATATATATATGCATGTTTATCCAAAATAGTGGGTCCTTCTTTGTAATTCCTGCTTTAGAAATGCTTTCATAACTCCTGATAGTTTTGTCCCTTTTAACTTAATGCATAAAAATGTACAAGAAGTTCTGTTGATCACCTGTCTCTCCCTCTCTCCCTTTCTCTTTTGAAAGCTTCCCAAAAATTCAGCCACCACCTTGGCTATTAGTGCATTACTCCATATTCCTCTACCCCCATGCCAATTTAAAAATCCTTTTCATTTGCACCTTTTATAACTAATGCATGATACTTTGGGGAAAATTACAGTGACATTTGCAAAATGATGCTACTTTAAAAGACAGTGTTATTCTTCAAGCGAACATAGTGCAAAAATAAGCAATATATTTACAGGGAAGAAAAAAGAAGGCTAATGTATGCTCAGCTTAACTTCATCAGAGGCACAAGATGACGTAAGATGATGCTTTTTATTCCTTTCAGGGTGGTAGAGCTTTTACCAGGTTTCAAAGAGATCAACCTGGACTCAGGCTGCTGGTGCTGAAAGCTGATTCATCAAGCTATCATGACTGAGAAAAACACTTGGCAGTTTATTGACTTGAGTGGGTTGTTACATCGTGATGACTTTAATGAAACTTGGTCACCTGTTTACAGCTGGTGCATGAAACCTTTTCTGATCTAGGATCTTAAGACTGCATTGAGGGGCTCTTTGTAGTTGTTAAGTTCAAAGGAGATATATGGGTAGGAAAGTAATTGAATCCGCCTGTAGAAGTTTGTTGTTACCTTTAATTTCTACCTTTTCCCCCTGTCATTCACTGGTACAAAAAGTGTGTCTGTGGTGGACGGACATTTAAAGGCACACGTTTGGCTATCCTCTTTTTTGGTTTAAATACCTGTGAAGAGACATTTGCAAACTGTGATTAAACCAATATATTAAAAAAATATTGATCTTTGATCAGAGGTCTTTCAAAAGCTACTGAAATGTGGAAACATTCCGCTGTGTCACCTTGTATTTCTCCCTCATTGAATTCTATAAAAACCTGCAATGCAGCTGGAGTTGGTATGGACAAGCTCCCTACACAGTGCCATGAAAAGAGAGAAAGGAGCTGTGTATTCAAGGTCCTGTAGTGCAGGACCTTGCACCATTTGTGGTCCAAGTCAGTAGCAGTTTAGAAATTAGTTTTCTAAACCTTTCACCAACCATTCTAGTACATCTGGGTTTTCAACTGGTTATTAAGGCATTGGACCCAGGGACTGCAAACTTTTAGAAAACTTTAATTCTGGCTTTCTCAATGGTCTATAATCTGGTAAATGTGAAGATTTATGCCCTTCCTGTGAAAAAGACCACTGGAAAATGTTTTGTTTAAATTCAGAGAACTTTGGGGTTTGAAGGATTAGGTAACGAAGAAGAGAAAGAGATGCAGATGAAATATGATTTCCTATGCATGGTGTATTTCAGGGAATCCTTAATCCACCTGAATATGACCATGAATTATGTTCGCAGTATTGCACTAGAATGTCTCAAAAAGGGTATTTAGATGTAGTTGTGAAGTTAAATATGGTAAGACTATACAATATTGATTATTTAGCGCACATAATAGCAGTAGACTATCCAGACCTTATTTTCCATGAAGAAGACAATGCAGTAATTAATCTTTCTATGGCTCAGCTTTATTTCTGTTTATGTATTTTTAGGGCAGGAACATAAAAATACTTGCATTTAGAGTTAATTCATAGCGAGAACTGAACTATGAATATTTAGTTTGTACAAATGTCTTCTATCACCACGTTGAAAACGGGTCGTGTTTCCATCTTTTTTTGACAATAAAGAAAAAAAATGGTATTAAAGTAGCATTTGGGTTTTAAAATTCAGTGATTAATTTTAGAATTCTGACCTTCTGAATTGCACTTACTGCTCACCAATGCTTATGTCATTAGGAATTAATTAGATAGTCAATGAGGTGGATATTCAATTTAAAGCTTGTACTCTGGATTTTTTAACATTTTCTTTTGCTTATAAAATTACAGAGGCAGTTAAATGGTTATACTGTTAACTCACTGAGGGTTTGCTACCACAAAAAGCAAAAAGTGTTCTTACTGCCATCTCGTCCATAGTTGATGCACTTTTAGGGAAAAAAATACTCTGTTATGTCAAAAATTGCAGCACCAGACCTGAACATAATGTCATTATCTTGCTCTTCAAATACAGAAGGACAGCATGCATAGCACATCACCCACAGAACTGAGCTAAATTCCCTACACATATATTCCAGATAGTCTAGGGAGGAGTAGTTCAGAAAATTGGAGCACCTAGGACTGGAAGTATGTACCAAATGCAGGTCTTTTTACTGTTGAAGTACCCACATTTAGTAGCACTGGGTATTTTGAGTATGGAGTGGATACATCTGTGATAATTCACATGTATGAGTGCGTGGCTAGAAAATGTTTAATTTCTTAGTGCTTGATGTTTTGGGTAGAATTTCACATGCATTCAACTTATATATTAACACAAATCACATTGACTAAGGAGTTGAAGACCCAGAGTAATTCACAGCATCTCTTTCTGTGTGAAACAGTTGCACCTTCTCAGGCCTTAGCTTTCCTGAACAGACAGGTTCAGACTAGTTCTCAGGCCACAGGGTTGAAGCAGAACCAAGCTGTCCACGTCTATCGCACCCCATCCCAGGGGTCCATACCTTCATGGACTCTAACAACGTGGCTGCCACCTGAGTCACATCTATGCCTCTGCAGCACTTGTCCCAAACACTGTCAAGGGCAAGAGCCACCTTGAGTGTAGTGATACATCACTTTGAAATGCAAAAATAGAAACTGGGGTAGACAAGACTGTAAAGAAGAAGTCTGCCAAGAGGTCTTCCTAAAGTCTTGCAGTTGTGGAGGTTCCACCAGTCTTCATAGCCTTTTATTTCAGTCTTTTGCCATTTTTAACATTTTAGAGTTTTTCTTAATATCTGACTTGAATCTCCCTTGTTGCATTTTAGTCCTGTTATTTTGCATCAGTACACCTTATTTTATTTCTGTTTACAGTAGCTTTTTATACCTGAAGATTCTTATTATTTCCTGCGTATTTTCGTACACAAATAAATTATCCTAGTTCTTGCAGTCTCTCTTAAAGGAATAAGTCTTCACTTTATTGTTGTTGGAGGAAGTCTTGTATATCTCACCTCTTTCTTGAAGTATGCTTTGCAAAACTGAGATCTCATTGGTATCAGAGCTGACTTCTACCTGAAGTCTTAACAGGCATCAGTAGAGCAGAAGGGCTGCATCAAGGCACGTGTTGACATGTAGATACCTGTTTCCATTTACACGTGCCAGTTTATTTCTTCACTTTTTCACAATAGCACAGAATTTCTGGCTTGTGTTTACCATATGATATGTTGCAACCTCTGAACTCTTTTCTGTAAAGCTTCTCTCAGCTGTCTCTTCTCCCTCTTCTGAATGCAGACAATTGTCTTCTTGTGTGTCTTTGTCTTGATTTCTTTTACAAAATTTCCCCAGCTTCTAAAGGAGGTTTTGAATTCCATGCTGTTTTTTAATGTGCTTACTAGAGCTGTAAGGTTGTTGTGACCAGCAGGTCACAAAAAAAAAAGCATTCAGGTTCCAAAACATTACTGGAAGTAAGAAGTCATATTGGGTTCCAAAAAGCTCCCTGTGGGATACCATTCCTGCACTATGGGAATAAATCAGGCTATGATTCTCCTCAGTGAGTTTTTTTTTAACAGTTTTGTAACCACTTTACAGTAATTTTGCAATGTGTCTTTGCTGAGTTTGCCTATCAGGAAGCCCAATTAAAGTTTGTCAAATACTTATTAAAATCAATATACAGAGCTTTGACTACTTTTCCCTATCCATGTCCACTGTTTTCCTTTCACAGAAGGAAATTAGTCTGGTCTGACATGATTTATTCTTAATAAATCTATTCTGGCTGTTAGTTATTTCCTTTTTTACCTTCCACATAGTTTACTTGATTATTAATTCTGAGTTTTTTCTGCAGTTAAATTATCTGTACAGTCTTGTCTTTTTATGGACAGTGTTGTGGAACCAGATAATTCTGATATAAGTAGTAAGATATATGTGGATGGTAATATTTTGGGTGAGACTATAGCTGGATCAGCCATCCAGCCTTGGCAGATGTTGGCATTGCTGCCTTCAGCCCCTCAGCAAAGACATTGCAACTGCACCAGCTGAACTCATATCCCATCAATACACACCTGTTGTATTTAAAGGATCTGTACTCTATGGGAAAGATACTTCAGAAACATTACTCTGCAGTGGAAGGGAAAGATCCAGATTTTGGAGGTGGGTTTTATTTCAGGTTTATTTCTTTTATAGCCTGGGAATAGTGAATAGCAGTGTGTTGGAGAGGGGGCAGGACAGGAACATCTAGACGTTAAGAAGCAGAGGAAAAGCTTTTCAGGACTTCTGATTCTCCATGTCTTGAAAAAAAGACAGAAGTGACTTGTTTTAAGGGAAGTGAAACATCAGAATAAAGCAGAAAATTTTTAAAAATTATAGGAAGTTCAAAAATGTAGCTATTTCAATGATATCTTTGCCCCCACACCAATGAGTGTCAGAAGGGAGTTGGGGCAGGTGTAATCCTGCTGTCTTTTGTAAGTAGGTTCAAAAGAGAAGAAAAGTAAGAGCAATTTCCTCTCTCTCCTGCTCTCATCTCCTTTCTTTTTCTCTTCTACCAGGCAAACACAACCAACACACTTGTGGAAGCTTTTAAACTTTTCTGGGCCAGCTGCAGTCATGACCTTCTGTAGATTAGCAGTGGCACACTCCGCTAACCGTTCATGTGTGACCTGAAAGCTGAGAGCTGTTTTGCCATTCCCGCCTGGGATCTCAGCGCTCAGAACTGGAAGCTCTTTACAGGCTCCTACACCATCTCCTTGTACGTGGACAGTGTCATGCCTACTCACAAACTGGGAAGTTGTTTGACTAGGATAGTGTTCAGTAGCTTGCATATTACTACAAAGATTGTATTTTCTTCAGGAAAAAAATCTTCTGTTAGCTTTCTTTACCCAGCATCGTCATTCACTGTGGTGCCTATGCCTCGTAGTGACAATAAGAAACACTTAGGTAAAAAGTAAATTGGAAAGAGAAAAGAGCTTTAGTCTGTGAACAGCTAAGGTGGACAAGCTCCTTCTAGTGTGACAGATATAGGAATACTCTTCAGGGCTACTTGGGATGTCATCAGATGCTTGTAATAACAATGTCAGAGAAACAGGCTTCTGTGCATTGATGACAGTCCTCTATTTTATGGTACATTTTACACCACCAAGAAAAGATGAGAGTTTCCAAAGCATGGGGACCTAATTCACCATGGCTTCCAATTCAACCTGACCTACCTAGAGCTTCTGCCACTGACAAAAATATCAGCTGTGTCACTGCCTAGAAATTCCTTTAAAACTGTGCTTTAGCATGACTATCGGGATATTAGCAGGTATCTTTAGACAACTTTTGAAATCATTCTTTGATGGGTCAGTATCTGTACAATGTCATCTGCATGAGATATCTGCCCTATGTGGGCCTGAGATAAGATATTATCATATTTCCTGTGCTGCCCTGATGTTAATTCTTGCTCTAGTCTCATGATTCTCAGAGATGCTATGCAAATGCTTGTCCATTTCTGCAGTCCTGACATTTTCCTGAATAGAACTTTAAAGGATTTGATCTTGGAAAGCATACCTAACTCATCCAATTACACGTCCGAACTCTTTGAAAGAAAGTAATTTTGCATCTGTTGCCATTTCTGTTTTTCTCTTCCTTCATTGCTTGCCTCTTTAGAGCTTGCTGGAAAGTGATCGAGACTCACTGATTCAAACTTATTGATCGGATTTGAAGAGTATAAAGGAGAAAGATGTAACATTGATAAAAAGTAGGGAAAGTAGGGCAAAAGATTAACACCAACACTAGTTTGTAAGCAGGAAAGTCAGGAAGGTGCAGCAGGAACCATGTGCGTTCTCTTGTTCCAAGGTGATAACAGAGCCAGTAAAGATAAACATTTGGGGTGAGGAAGGAATATTTCCTCTGATTACTGCTGCCAGGTGGAAAAAAGAGCAAAACTGTGAGTTGTGCTGTCAACACCAGGTCACCAACAACCACTGATGTTATTTAGAGCCTGTGGATATGGCTATGTATGTTCATAGAAAAAAAAACAGGAGGAGCAAAAAGAAAATATAGAGATGACAAGGAGATACCAGAAGTAGGAAGAAGATGACAACAGCTATTTAAGATAAGGATGGTTAACAAGTGCCATGAGGACTGGCAATGTGTGAAGTGGGACATTTAAGTGGAGCGTGAGGACTGCAAAGCATTTAATCTGACCAGTGAAGATGTAGCAGACTGGTTGGCAGGGCAGTGCAAGTGAAGATATTACTCTGAGTTTTGTGAAGAGAGCGGAGCTGTAGACTCAGGTCGGGTCTCTCAATGCTTATCAGGTCAAGTAAAGAACAAACTCCAGTATTCAATGTTTAGACATTTTAATTACCAGAAAACATGATGGTCTGTTTCTTGAATTCCAGTTAACACCCATCTACTCCATTTGTATTCATACTGAGTCTATGGAAAACCAGTCCTGGGGCCATTTTATGAACTTTGGGAGTTTTGTCACAGATTGGGCATTGTGACTTGGTGGGTGCTTTTTTTTTGTTGTTTGGGTTTTTTGGTTTTTTGGTTTTGTTTTTTTTTCTAAATGGGAAATATGTTTGTACTCTCATTTTAATACCCAATCCCTGATTCTGCAACAAATTCACATGCAGAGGCAACTAACACTATGGGTACTGGATGTCAGGTATGTTCTAAGCATTGTGAAGCTTTCTTTCTTAGAAAAGACTGTATGGGGTTTTGCCTTCTAATAAGGAAAATTCTTTTTAATAATCATCTAAACAGAGGTGTTATTCATTTCACATCTCTGCAGGAAAGTGTTAACTTAGTAATGCTTTGTGATCATGTGTTAGTTATTAGGTTCATAATGAGTATAATACTGTCTTAGTTGTAATGTCCATTAATACAGCAGAAAAATACAGTATGTTAATGTGTGTTCCTTCGAGATTAGCTATGGAAAGTGAAAGTGCATTTCTGTGCTAATACAGTAAAAATTTATTAAACCTGTAACATTTGAGCATGGAAAAAGAATTATTTTAACAGGTTTTTTTATTCCATTAATGGTTATTTGTTTAAGAGGGTTTCTTAGTACCATTCATCTTCTGATTGCACACTCAGAATATTTTTTTTCATGTGGACACATCTCTTTCCTTGACAGGTTGTATTATTCTAAGTTACAGGGATTCTGACATTATCTTGAGGATTTTTTTACAAATTATACATGCAGAGTGCTTTGAATATATGATGCAATTTCACACCAAATACAGACTTTCTGG
This sequence comes from Ploceus nigricollis, assembly GCA_013399945.1. NCBI lineage: Eukaryota > Metazoa > Chordata > Aves > Passeriformes > Ploceidae > Ploceus > Ploceus nigricollis. The sequence goes on along the minus strand of VXBC01007998.1, from coordinate 758,539 downwards.
TGTACCACAACAGTTCAGTCCAGGTCACGGTCCAGATTCTCTTTCCCTTCCTAAAAGTTACACTGCCACAACAGAGGAAAAAGTATTGCTAATACTGTTTTCCTTCACCCTGTTTTTCTCTCAACAGAAAAGGAGAGGTGCTCCTCTCATTTGGAGGTGCTCCAAATCACCTCATGTAAGGAGTTTCATCTCTTTCTCGATTTCATGGACTGGTTTTAGAAGCAGGGGCTGTTTCAAGCTTTCTCTTTCCAGCTTGATCCATTTTTGTGCTGCACTGACTCCCCCTTTTAGAGGTTCTGCTTTCTGTTACTGCAGCCTGGGTTGGACATTTGAGCTGAAACAGTGCATACTACCATGAAAAGGTACTATTTTGGGGTAGTGTTTCAAAACTGCACTAACTGGAGGAAGAGGGTGCAAGCCCATTTGATTCTCTGCACTTCCTCTGAAGCAGTAGAGGAGGATTGCCTGCACTGAGGAGGCAGAGGAAGGGGTTAAGCTGTCAAAGAAGTGAGCCTAGTTCCTTTATTTTCAGTCTCTTAAAGCATTGAGAAAAGAGAAGAGAACTGAAGTTGATGTCTTTTAGGGGTCACATATGGTTCCCGCTGATGAAGCTGTTTTGGGATATTTTTTCAATCCCTGTCAATAGGAGCCATAGAATCTGATGTTTATAGTTATTTCCTCTTGGAAATTGTGTGTGTGAGAAGTTCATACTCTTTGCCACATCCTGTAGTAAATGCTCATATCAGTTCTTTCCAAAAGATTGATTCCTAGCTTGCTGCAGCACAGTTCATCAAATCCTTAATACAGAGGTGAATGGATGGTAGTCTCTTTTTCATCCAAACAATTGTAAGCCTGCATTTGGCTAGCAGTTATGCTTGTTGGATGAAGCATGACTGCTCAGTATTCGGTTTGCTTGCTATTGCCAGCAAACAATACACTGGCAAGGGTTTACACTTTCTTTCTCTTGCCTTTTTTTTTGTGTGCTATACAAAACCAAGCATGGGTAATGAGTGTCCAGAATGTGTATGCTAATTCCTGTAGAGACCTAGATGTTAAAGTTTAAATGGAGAGCGAGTCATTTGAGGTCATGCTGTTATCATGTGTTACGTTCTCTGCACTAGTTAGATTTCGCCTAACATTGTTTTAAGTTATTGAAGAACATTTGCAGCTGACTCCTTTCCTTTACATCTCCCCCTTTTGTTTTCCCATTTAGATTCGTCTATCTCTCTGGTGACGTTAAAGGGAAATAACCAGGTAGGCATAATTTTCTGGCACAAAAAAGTAGTAAAGAGCCTGAGAATGCAACGGGATTTGGCTTCTGAGCACATTCCTTAGTTCTTTTGTAAGCCTCTGTCTATATTAATGTATTGCTGCACTTTGCAGAATAATATACTCACACGGGCTTCATAGTCATCTTTCTCTCTTCATTCTGAGGACCAACATGTTAGTTTTTCAACAGCTGTAATCAGGAAAATAAGAGCTTTAGAGTTTGCTTCAAACCCTGTATCTCTAAGCAATCTGCTGCTAGAAAGCTACTCACAGAGTTAGCATGAAACTATTCTAATTCTGTATTAATTGCTGTAATTAGGTTTTTTGCGTCATGATCAGATCAAGGAAGCCTAGAGAGAGGAAAAAAAAAAACCCTCTTTATCCACAACTCTCCTAAAATGAGGCTCAGTATTGCCATCAAAGGCAAAGGCAATGCAAGTCAGACTTCCCCAGCTGAGCAAAAGACCTACTCTTCAGGGATTATCAGGGGCAGTTTGGTTCCAGAAGAGCTGGAGTCATTCTCAACATCCTGTCCTGCATACAGACCTTCTGATTATTTTTGTCCCAATGGGATCTGTTTAGTGTCCCTGGTTTGTTTAGGTCCCTCCATTTTAGAGGTTTTTTTGTCTCTGCTGCTTACGGGCAGACTCGTGCTTTCCTTATATGATCCCATATATGCACAAGGTACCTGTGAACAGTAACACCCCTCAGATTTCTCCTGACCAGTTTCGAGTGGCAAACTGACTGTTCACATAAGCACCTGGCTGCGATCTGGGGGAATTTCCCAGTCTGAGTCTTAGACTTCTATCATTCCCTGTGTTGCAGGATGAGCATTCATTTATACTGCTTTTTCCCTTTACACAGCTGTTGTTTGCTATTTCCCTGTTATTAAATACTTGCACAAGGAAAGAAATATAAAAATGCTGATACTTGCCATTAACTATTTTTGATGCAACAACTAAGTCTGCCAACTGCATGAAGTGAATGCATTTTGTTAAGCACATCAAAAATGCATTTGTAAGAAAAGGCTCAGTGGGTCAGATAAGAAGGACACAGAGTACAGTGGTAGCAAAGTACCTTGGTTTCCCATCCACAAATTGCGTTTTTCTTCCTTTGGTCCTTTGTGTGCTTGAATTATTCAGACTGTAAACTTTTTATGATGGGAACTGCCTCTTAATCACAACCTATTTATACGATGGCCGCACATCAGCCAACCAATATCAGAGAATTCTTTTTCACCCGCTCGTTTCTCGTGTAGCTCACCACATCCTTAGCACGTATTCTCATCGAAATTTGGAGTCTTCTACATGGCAGCCTTTCTGCATCCTGTTCCTTTCCATTCTTTCTCTCTCCTCCTTCATGACCTTCTCCAGATGGTACATCTGTAGGAAAAAGAACGGATTTAGAAATGGTTGGTTTTCTTTCAATGGGAATTAAACCGCATTAGCTTCTCACCAATGCTTTATTTTGGGAGCAGGCTAATCTGCTAGACCTGGGCAAGAAACCATGTTTCCATTCAACAAGAACTTTGGAAATGTAAACATTTTCTTGACTTGGATGAAATGTTAACATCTCAGGAATGTTTTCAAAGTCCAAATCCAAGGAGCTGTGCAGCTGTGGAGGGCAGGCTGGACTTACACTAAGTCAAGAAAAATATGCTTTTAAGGCTGTCAAAATGCTTCTGCTTCCTAGATTGATGGTTTTGGATTTTTTTAAATAAAATGAAACAAATTCAGTTTTTTCCCCCTAGTTTGCCTTGATATTTTTATAAAGTGAAACATTTTCATCAGAAAGGGCTTGAAGAAGGAAGGTGAATTTGACTGAGCATCCATATTTTGGCTGAACAGGTCCAGATACTCTTATCCTTTTATATACTCTTGATTAGCACTATCCCTGTATGTCCAGGAGAGCTGAGGTGGGAAGGGAATGCAGCAGTGTACTGGTCACCATTCCATTCACCTTGTCCTGGAAAATCTCAGGTTTTCCCTCTAATTTCAGGAAGAAAGGGAAGAGTGGGCAATATGGCTCCATCCAGGTTTAATTTTCCATAAAGTTACAGGTCTCCCAGGTGCACAAAAGAATTAATATTATTGGTGGTACAGGTGGCAGAGCAGAAAATGAAGCTTGAAGAGTCATGGTGTGCTTGTTTTGGCATGTCTGGAAGGAATACCATTGTCAAAAAATCTCAAATTTTCCTTTTCTCAAGTAAGTGATCACCTTTCACAGCAGCTGCCTCTTCCCTCTGGCCCTTCTTACCAGAATGGTACCAATACCAAGGGTTATTTATCATTGTTCTTAAATGTATGTTGAATTTTATTTCTATATATCTGTACATGTTATGGACCTCTATGGGAAAATTACTTGAGCGAGAACTATGGGATTGAGTTATTAAATATTAATAAGCAATAAATTTCAGATCACCCAAATTACAAAAATACCATTCCCAGCCATGTGACAGTTGCTTCTCTCTTGCTCTGCATTTTTGGAAGATGAGGAATATGATCTTTTTCTCGTTAATTTGTGATGATACCATCAGTTATTCTTTGAATGGTGAATTTTATTACTTAGGTGTCTGCATTAGAAGAGCTCAGTTTGTTGGTTTTCCCATACCATAGGATTTGTGGTGCAGTATGAATCCATTAGATTTATTTTACTATCTAGTACAATACGTGTAGGAGGCATAGCTCCTAAGAATGTGTTTCACAGATCACTCATGTATGGAGACATTAGGAAACGCGAACATTTTTTTATCTGAAATTCCCCTTGCTCTCCCCTTAAAAAAAATCTGAGCAATGATGCAAATAAGTTTTCAAAAAGATTGTTTTATGAATACATGTGCTATACTCAGTCTTTTTAAAGAATAGAAATCACATAAATGACAGTTCCAGAAACTGTAGATTTATGACTTTTTTAAACTTTCCGATTATGCTGGCAATGACTGAAAAAAATAAAATTTTGTAATTTTGAGGAGAGAATAATGTACTTTTTTATTAAAATAGAAATGACACACTGCTGCATATCTAACTTGATTTAGTGTTTTTATTAGTTATAGAACTGTTTTAATACCTCACTAACTATTGCTTTCTCCCTCAAGGTTTTCATTGTTCTCATACCCTAGAAACAAATTGATAATTCTGAAAAAAATAAAGTATTTCTTAGTTGTTTGCTAACAGCAGAATAGCAATCAGTCACCACAGGGTTACTACAATGGGCATCATTATATCTGGATCCTTATCAATTTCACTATATGGGTAAGTATTATTGCTGCGTACCGGAACTCCTTTGGTGTTATTGCTTAATTTTAATTGTGATTGTAAAATGTGAAAAATGTGGATATTTAAACCACAATTAAACACCTGCTATACTTGTTGTGCATTGGCATTTAAAGATATATTGAGTATTTAAAATCTGCTGAATCAGATATTATATTGAGGGGGGAAATAAAAAATAAAAAATCTGGGATTGGTTTGAAAGCAAATGTTTGCTTAAGGAAACAGTTGCCGGGAAATTTAATTTAGCCAAGTACGTGATGCAACATCTGAACCTTAAAATATTTTGAAGAGTAAATTTTGACATCGTGCTGTTTCTCATGCAGCTTCAGAGGCTGCCAGTCCCTTGCAGCTTCCAAGAATCCCACTGTCCTATGTGTGTCCCTCTGACATCCTGCAAATGGAAAATCCTGCACTGGAAAACACCTGCCCAGCATTAACAAGATGTAAATGGCAGAAACAGCAGAATGTCAAGTTGCAGAGACACAAAGAAATGAAGGTTTTTTAGAAAAAGCCTCTGCTGACTACTCCCAAATTCTTAATTTCATTCGAGAGTGAAAACATTTCTAAATTGCTTCTGGTTCTGTGGTGAGAAGCACAGAAAAACACATGAGCACATGATTTTTGTTAGGCGTGTGAGTAATCTGAATGAGTTAGAGCTCAGCACATGTTGATGTGCTTTGCTGCCTTGGATCTGTTAGTGGTGTAAGGTGGTTTAAATCTAGCAGACATAAAGAGAGGCAGCAGCTCTCAGTACAATTAAATCCGCAAGCAGCATCTACTGCACAGCCTGGCTCATGCACCTTTCCATATCCCATCTCTTTCCCCTTCTTTAAAAATAGGTTGAAAAAATTGCTTGGTCTGAAAAATGACAGATTTATCCTCTCAGTAAAGCCTGTTTTTCTAATATTAGAGGAAAAGTTTGCTTACAGGCATTAAAAAATTACCACTATTTTAAGCCTTACTTTTTGTCTATTGTTGTTTTGTGTTTAGCCACTTGCAAATCAGAAGAAAAAAAATCATTGTATCCGCACTTCTATCTTTGCATATAGGGTGGAAAGATTTTTCTGAGCCTTCAGATGGTTCTTGCCCATTCTGGAAAAGTGCTTGGGAGAGCTTTTGCTTTATGATTTACAATCTAATCAGGTACAGACCTAGAACCAAATCCCTCCCCAAGCCAAAACAGCAGCCCTGGGAGAAAAATTGTTCCTCTGTTCAGAAGAGGTAACACCAGTATTTTTCTTCAGCTGTAGAAGAGAGCTTGGTGTTTTTTAATGGTCTGCTGGTAGGCATCCTTGGTGGTGCATTGATTTAGGTTTTATTTCCTGCAGTCTAGACTCCTGGGAGGATTCCCTGGCTTCTTGCCTCTGTACTTCTGTTGACTTTGCATTGAACTTTGAAATGATTCAACATGATCAGCTGTCAGCCTCCTGCTACTCACTGGGAAATCAAAATAACTCCCTTCCGCTTCCTGGGAGAGTAGGGTTCCCAAGGGGACTTCATGGTCCTTATCTTTTCCTACTTGCTGGTTTGAAACCGGTCATAACTGGCTAACAGTTGTGAAAAAGCAAACACTGTTTCAATAACTAACGTGTGCAATAAATCGACAAGTTCTGCATTTCAATTTCTTTCCCCAAATTGTTGCCTCACTTTTGAGGTAGAGTACCCCCGCTCCTTTCTGTACAGGCCAAACAGCTTCTCAAATGCCTTACCACAAATAAATCATTTAAGTATCTTCTTGTCTTAGAGCATGTCTTGGCTACCAGCACACTTTCCTGTCAATCTTCAGTAATGGCTTGTGTCAGGTGGAACCTCCTGGGAAAGAAATGGGTTTATTTTAAAAAGTTTATGAGAGCATCTCCTATATCTCCAATGTGTGTCATAGAGAAGGATTATTAAATATAGAATAAATATCAGACAACTGTATTACGAGGCTTTAATTCCATCGAGGGATTCCATTTTTCAAAAGTGGATTTAGTGCTCATGAAAGCTGTCAGGCTGAGGTCCTCGGAAGCCAAAGTGGTCTTTTTATCCCATAGATCAGGTGAGGTATTGGCAAAAAGCATGCAGGCTCTCCCACTCTGTCCTGACCTGCAGCACCTGTATTTGTGCTTTAACCTGTCCATGCAAAGCAAGTAGAAGGGCAGGTCCAAGGGTGCAATGAAGGTTAGTGTAAGCAACCCAAAATGACCCTGAGAAGGCTGTACACACATGTCGGTGGTGTGAACAGAGGCATTAGCCAGGGTCCCAAAGCATGGTGAGCCCCTGGAGCTGTGCTGGTGGGTGCACACCAGCTCTCAGCATCAGGCAGGCACTGCACCACAGGGGAATAAAACCAGAGCAGGGAAGTCTCCAAACCCCACAGGCAAAATGGTCTGACTCACAGGACTTCTCTCATCTCTGTGATAAGCTAACCCATAGGGAGCCTCGCATTCCTCAGGCTTGGCAGGATGTGTGGCATATTGAGGCTCACATTTTAAACCTACACCTTTATAGCACGAGGCCCATCAATTAATTTACCTACTCTTGTGTCAACTTTGGCAGCTTTATAAATTGGAAAAAGAGATTCATGATCTAAATCCAGCCCCTCACTCTGCGATGCATTGATGCCTATAATTCCTCATAGAAAATATCTTTCCTGAAGTCTGCAATGTGTTATAATCTCTAATTATGAATATGTTCACAGAATTTGTTCATCTCAAGATGCACTTGTGCATCTGTTATTTATGCACTATACATTAAACTTTACATATAGCTTTAGAAATATTTCTGCAGATGTGCACTTGTGCTTAAAAGACCATAGAAAAGGATATGTTAAGCTGTGTGATGAGGTCCTTGGGTATGGATTATAAAGTACGGGAAAGAGCATCATCTTTTCCCCATGGTGGAGTTGTAACTAGAGACAGACAACCCTCTGCTGAAATTTTGGGGTGGAAGGGCATCTCCAGAGTCACAGCTACAGGTGATGTTGCAGCCCAAGGTGCAACAGAGTGGCCTCCGAGGCATTCTGTGGGCTCTGTGCTCCTGCTGCCAGGCTCTGTGGTGTGGGGGATGTTCCCGCCTGCCCTGGAGCCCAGGAACAGACAGTATTTACTGTCTGGGTCTTCATGGCAGACAAGCCTGGTATCAAGGGCATCCTCAGGTCACCCTTTGAAGATGATATAGCAAGAAGCCAATGTGTTTGTGAGGACAGGGAAGTCTGGAACTGAGTAAGAGAGACTGTAAACTTATTAGAGAGGATGAACTTTATGTTTAAATAGCACATAATGCAGTGGGAACTGGTCCCTGCCTGGCACTTTTAATTGCTGCTGTAATAATAATACAAGAAACAGAGCCACTGTTCTGTACACAGCCATACAAAAAATGATAAATTGTTATTCTACTTGTTCTTCTATTGTAAAGTAATGCTGTCAATATGGAATTCATTTAACTGGAAGATAAGTCCTCAAATGATTACCTTAGAATCTGAAGGGGGAAAAAATACAATTCAGCACTAGCCACTACAAGAAAATTAGAATTAAAGATAATATAACTTGAAAAATGAAGTAAAAAAAATCAGATGGCCAGTAAATGCATGATGTACAAAAATAAACTTATCTTTGAGCAAACCCCGGGGTCTTCTCTGGGCCCTGGTTCCGGTCAGTCCCAGAAGGACATGAATGCCACCATAAAGCTGTGACTGCTTCAGGATCTAATGCTTTTCTAAAAGTGTGTTGCTATGAAGGAAGCATTAACAGGTTTTGATAGGGAGATGCTACCAGAATTTTTTATATGTTAGCCTTCCTTGTGTGTAAGCTCGTTAAAGGTGCACATGGTTTGTGGAGATGAACCCTGAGAGACTGTGTTTTTGAAAGGTGCTGAGGTTCCTTCATTTCCACTGCAAGTTAGTGAGGACTCTGTGCCAGAAGGGAATACAAATCTGTTGTGTTGGCCGGTTTTGGTTTAGTTTTTTTTCTCTTTTTTTTGCTGTGTGTGTGGACTTCTGTGCTTCACAAACAAAAGCTTTTTCTCCATGAAGAGAACACACCAACAAAGCTACATAATGTGCCCCAGCATCTCCTCAAAAAGATATTTGTTTGTTAATCTAGAAAGTAACAGTGTATGCAATTAAGTGCTCTGTTTCCTTCTCACCCTACAACCCAGTTTTGCTTTTCATGTTTTTATGTTATGCTTAATAATAGAAGTACCTGAAATATTTGACGACTGATGGAAAAAAGTATTCCTTGCTTTGCCTTGGAGCACTATATCTTTATGGAATCATAGGAGCTGGAGATTGTAAAGGCCTTTTGGGTCATTGGAGCCACCCCTGTGCCGACACTGGATTGACACTCTTTTGTTTTCCTGTGAAAGTTGCTTGTGATATGGTGGTGCAAAGAAATTTGCACTTTAATAGGACGCATTTTCATAAAAGCTCAACCTGATTTTGTCTCTGTTTATGGTCCAGATATATACAGTGCTATACAGGCCATATAAAATTACAGCAAGGAGCTGTGAATGATGTAGGAAATGAAAAATTCGTCACAAAGAGCAAGGAGGTAGCAAAGCTGTGCTTTTGATATTAAACTCAGATATAAGCCAGGCAAGGAAGGTGGACTCAAAAGGTCTCAAGCAAATATAATCCCTATAGAATAAAACTGAGAAAAATAAAAAGGCTAATTAAAAAAAAAAGTTTTAGAATAGCTTGAAAGCATTTATTCTCTCCTGTTAAAAAGAAACCCAAACACTTCCCAGCTGAAGAGAGCACTTCTTTGTCACAAATGAAGACAAATAGAAAGGGCTTCTGACAATCTGGGGGAGTGCTAGAGTATTCATACCAGAGGAAGCTGTTTGTTTTTATTGGATTTTTGGGTTGGTTTTTTTTTTTTTTTTCCTGCAGGGTGAGTGGAATCACTCATTCTAGGGCTGGTAAGTAGCCCATACAGAATTTAATAGTAGCCCATACAATAAGAAGAAATCTTCTTACTACAGATGGCCTCTCAAAATAAAATCAGGTAAGACGTGTAATGCTTAGCACATCATTACTGGATATTCTGACGTGGCCTACTTTCACCCCATTGTGTAAGGATTCTATACCACACCCTTTTGGGTGAACAGCAAATATTTCTATATTTGTTTCTATAATGTGCTATTCAATCCTTCTACCTTTGGTTTGTGCACACAGATTTCTTAATCTCTAGTGGAACCCTTAAAAATTTTTTTGTGGTGATGAGGAATGCAAGGACTCCTCCTCAGGCCAAGTCCATGCAGCACATAAGGAGGTGTGTGTCTCTCACTGCTTAAACCCAGGTGTGTTCTTCAACACCTTGCTGAATTAGATCCTTAATCATCCTCACCATCAATAGCCACTGCTTGCACGCTCTCCCTGCAAAATGTGACTTTTTATACATACAGCCCTGGGACTTTGTGCTGGTCAGCAAAGCAACCACACTGAGTGATGTTCCCTGCTCTCTGCATACACATGGCTTAAAATTACTGCAGCAGCTCCAGTACTTAATTTTTTTGCCAGTGAGCACCTGCATTGTACATGTGGGATTCTAATCTTCACATGTGAGATGGCCTCGAATAATTTCTGTGGGTTTTATAGGCAATTCTGCGGTGATCAAACTACTGTAAAGAGAGACCTGTATCAACCCATAATTTCCCCTTCCTTCTTTCAAACATATAATATAAGGTTTCCCTTGTGGGTGGCCCTTCTTTCTTTTGTGCCATGGTAATTTCTTCATAGGTGGTACCTGACAAGTCCTTTTTTACCCTTAGAGTTTTTTGTTCAGATTCCATTCACTTCAAAATATCATTACCATTGCAAACAAGGAAAATGTGTTTATCAGAAACTGCAAACTCCTTTAGGGCCTCATAGGATTAATCACGGTTATAAAGTTTTATTAAACACAATTTTTGTTTAATGACAAGCTCCACCAGTCCTTCCCATTCCAAACCAATCCTGTCCTTAGGGTGTATCTAGCACAGCAGATTGTTTTCAACAGACTCTCAAGACAATCCCTATTACTTTGTCATGCACAGAGATATTTTTCTTCCTGGATAATTTGAACTTCCTTAAAAATCACATCTGTTTCATACTTTATTTATTTGTAATTTAAATCCTTAAATTGAATCTTTCATTACTAACATCTGGGCTTGAAATGCAGCCCACTTGAAAAAATACAAATTTTATTTTATTTGTAGTTACCCCCCTTCACTCAGTAGCATTGGTACAAACATTCCCTGGCCAGAGGCAAAACAGCCGGGTATCTTAAAGCTGTGATGCCGTACCACGTGTAATATGGCTCACTTGAATGTCCCTGAAGTGACTGGCAATTTGCCCAGAATTAGACTGAATGCAAGTAATAAGCTGTAGAAATTCCACAATATTGACAATTAGATATCTCTATACAGCAGCAGCTGTGTATTGTTCTCATGGTATATTCCTCTCAAAGCACCTCCTAAAAAAGGGGGAAAAAAAACCTGGCAGAAGGTTGCAGGCAGCAGAAAGGTAATATACATTGTATGAAATATCTCAAATTCAGATTAATAGGAATGTTTCTATTAGCACAGTTTTCTACATCAGGAATAATGGCTAAGGCAAAATGCTGAGGAATTTTCAGTTTATAATACCACATCTGTACTGGTAAATTGCTATATTTTGAGCATTCTTTTTTTTTTTTTTTTTTGAGATCCTGTCACATGCAATTCCTNTTTTTGAGAACGATATCTACCCACTCTTTCCTTTCATCATGAAAAGGAGGAGATGGGAATATGGGCTTGCCTTTGGTTGCTGCTTGATTGCCCCCAAAACAGAAAAGGACATTAGTGTCCTGCACAATGGGGTGTCCCCAAGATGTAGCAATATGGCGCAGAACAGAAAAGTGGGGTAAGAAAAAAAGGTTTTGTTTTTTTACCTGATTTGAGAAAATTCAGATAGCTTTGAGGGACTTGCTGGAATAAATACATTTATTTCTTATTAATTCTCAATTCCCTCATGTTTCAAAGTTTATTTGTCAGTCTTTCTACAGAAAATGTGGAAAATTAATTCACTGAACATTTATTTTATTTTACTCACAAGAAGCAGCTGCCCACAGTGAACGGATTGAAATTTTATTTTTTAAACCATACTTTTGAAGTTTGCATTATGAGCTATTCATCTTTGATATTTTGCCCAGTGGATATCAGTGGAGCTTGTTTCTGTCAGCTACTAAGCTTGTCAGACTTTGGTTTTGGTATCTGTCTTTATTGTAATAGAAATGATCATTTTTTAAAATAAACTGCTGTTTGCTTGGTTTGTTTGGTTGGCTTTTTTTTTTCCAGAAGTACCATAAAACTGAGGGAACAATAAGATGTCAAGTTTTATATTGCAGATGCTAATTTATCAAGCTAATTACCAACAAAATGCAACTAAATTGCTGATAATCTTGAGACTGATTAATTCAGCAACAGAGATATTGATGAGTATTTAAAGGTTAGGAATAGGAGCGTTATGATGCAGGAGCCCCTTCCTACTTCGGTGCTTACCACAGAAGAATTATCTCAGCACCGCATGGCATACACAACATTTTGACAGATACGTGTGCTGTATGCCAAACAAATTGCTGGAGAAAGGAAAGGCCAGTTTGTGCATTTCTCTGCCTGGTGTGACCACGATGAACATTGCTAAAATAGAGGGAAAGAGTTTGCGTGGCACTGTGTATTCAAGTTTCCCTGTCCTGATGTGTGTCACCCCAGATCCTGCCATTTTCATTTCCTCTTCTATATTGTCTGCTTCTGTGCAACTTCCCTGCCTTTCTCCCTCTCTCCTCTGGACAAAAAAACCAAACCACTCCAGAAATGCAAACACAATAAGAGATTGTGGCTCATGGCCTTTTCCAACTGCAGGGGAAGTGAAGGTGATGCCTGAATCCATCAGTCCTTTGGTCAGAGATAACTTTTCCTCCCTGGACAGTGGGAAAAGTGTTTCTTCAGGCTTTATCTGAGTGCCGTCTCCTCTCCTGTGGGTGCTGAGGCTGCTGAGTCAGTGCCGAATGAGGTCAGTCGTGATGCCCATTTCTGGGAACTGGACACAGGCCTGAAACGTCCTGAAATGGCATTCCTTGGCCCCTTTTCCTGCCAGCAGCACAACATTGGGTCCCTTTGGTGCCGAATGTACTCCAATAAAGGAGGTTAAAAAGCCTGTTCATTAATTGACTCCAGCACTGAGTGAGTCCCTTTTATAACCTGTGTTATCAGCAGAAGTACAAGCATGGTGTGGTAAGGAATGTGATTATGGACGAGATTTCCTGGGAGAGGAATTAGCTGGCTCTGGTGGTGATCTCTGTTATAATGAGCACACTGCCATCTTTATGAATGCAGTTATAGATGTACTCCCACAGCCCTGAAAAATGCCGAGCTCCTCTGCCTCACTGAGTAGCACCAGCCAGGCTCTCAAAGGGTTAATCTGCAGTTTACTATTGAATAACATAAAATGAGCTGTAAATAATGTAATGATATGTATTGTTAAGCTACATATACTGTACCAGGTGCAAGTACTCCCACTCCTCACTTAGATATAATCTGGGGCAGTCAACAAACACAGATGTATTTTAACAAAAAAGAAGGAGAGAGGGAAAAAAAGATGAAGAAAGTATGTGCAAAAAAAAAAAAATTAAAACATATGTAAGATAATTTAACTGAGATAATGATCCAGGTAAAACCTGGCCTATTTTTGCGAGTCACTTTAACTCTGCCATGTAAAATACAATGGCATTTTGACTTGTTTTTGGAACATGCATGAGCCAAACACGTGTGGAAACACCTTGACAGGCCTTTTGTATAACTACAAGAAAACTGATAATCCTAAATCAATTACGTGGAGGAAAATATGAATCTTTGAATACTAGTAATTATAATGGTTATTTTTCACTTTTGTAGCACCTGCAAATGATGCACTGTATATATAACAATGATTCCAAAAGCTCTAATTAACTGTTTATTTTTTTCTTCTTGTTTGCTGGCTGTAACCAGTCCACATTAATTGACAATTTATATGAGTGTGTGTGTGTATGTGTGTGTCTGTGTGTGTAGATATGGATGTATATTTTACCCCCATCCTGCAACTCCCCCCCACCCGCTATTTTCTATTCTATTACTGTAATATTCTATTACTGGAAATCACAATTACTGAATTTGCCTCTTCTAGCTTGGTTCTTAAAGCCTCATCAGAGACTTTTTGCTGAACTTCCAGTAATACTCAAGGGATGGAAAAATGTGGTAGAATATGCCGGGCTGATCCTACCTAGTGGGGACAACTGCAGTCCCTTCTGTAGCACGATGACATGGCTCCCGACTAATAGTGCCAGTCAGAATTCCTAACTGCTCCTACCAAATGCGAAAGAGCTGGTTTTGGAAGGCCTCCAGCCACAGCTTTCCACTGCTGATAGATTACTCTGCACTATTCATGGAGCAAGATTAGCCTGACCACCATGAAGAAAACTCTTTGTTCCGTGTCATTACCTAGGACGGGTTGAACCGTGTTAAGGCAAAGCTGCATTGGTGAGCTAAATTCATACAGAAATTGGATCAGTGGTTGTTCTGAAATTATGCTATTATCGTTGAAGGGAGTGGGGGTGGTGGATTTGTCGGGGTTCTAGGTAGGGAATGTGAAGCACAGCAAAACTCAGTGTAGAGAGGGGGGACAGCTTGCAGTAGGCATTGTTAGGATTTTTAATGTGGGTGCGAGCACACAGTTTCCATAAAAGCAAGGCACGGCAGAGCTTTGTGTTGAAATGAAAATGCAACTGTGCCTAGGCAGCGGCCAAAGGGTGCCGAGCCTTGGGTAGGCACCACGCACTGCGGCAGCTCCAAAGGCACCGGAGCGAGAGGGTCGGCACCGGCGAGGAGGCACAACAGCGCCGCGCACCGCGAGCGCAAGATGGCTGCTGGAACCATCTGCAGGACATCAAAGTCTGCTGCCTGATGGCAAGTGGGCTGCCAAAGCTTCTAAAGGCTTTGGCGCCTGCATGTAAATCGGATGCAAACTGTCCATCTGCTGCATGGCACAAGTGACAGCTGATTCTTTTTGCAGTCCGTAAGATGAACTAGACCTAAGCCAATCCGTCCCTGTTCCTAATCACACAAGGTTTGTCCTACCAGTTTCATTAGCCAGACACACGAGATACAGTATGTGGTTTTTCATTTTGCTCTGTACGTGACACTATAAAAAACAATGCCGGGGATGGGCTGTGAAACCAAAGGGGACACACTGCTGCTACTGCAGAGAAAGCATATTGGCAATGTTCAAAGCATATTGGGGCATAACAGTAGTCTAAAAACCCCAATATGGATTAGGACAGCTGACCAGATGTCTTGACTGACATTTTTTAACACAATTCAAGGGTGTCCCTACAGTACATAAATGCAAACTATACATCTGTGTACTTTTTTTTTTCCACTGGAAATACCATACATGGATGCTTTGATTGTAGCTGACAGCTCCAGTGTGAGGAGAGAGCCATTCAGTGCTGCAGCTCTGGCCTTCTCCTCTGAGAAGCTTGCTGGAAAAAGTTTTACTTGGGTTCCAGTGTAAACAGGCAAGAGAGATGTTGTCTTCAGCAGAAAGTTACCTACTTCCTTTCCTCATCAGATGGGTAGTGGGAACTTGCTGGAATGCTGTGTTGAAAGTGGGGGATGAGATGTGATATACTGTTATAATAAGGGAATGTTGTTCTTTTCTAGACTGATCTCAAATTTAGAAAGTTGGATTACTATGAAAACACGATTTCTCAGCTGTGCAATTGTTTGTGAGAAGGAAAGATCAGGAATGGTTGGGGAGGGGAAAGCAGTGCAGGTATACTGAGAAGCAACGAAGAAAAAGGGTGAAAGAACAAAGAAGTTTCGAATTTCCCACTTTGTAGTTTTTAGAGCAGAGGTCACATAGAAGTGTGGACTCCCTTCCCTCCCCAGCCTCCTCATCTAATTAGACATGAGAGGTTGCCACCTCAATGGCAATGGTGAGTTTGAACCAGCACACTGAGTCTGGACCTGTGTGTGTTAGTGTGAGCCCAGTCAGCATTGCTCCTTCAGATTGCAATGAACACTTCATCTGCATACTTCCACCCTTCCATAAACACACATCAGTATTTTCTCCCTTCTGTCTCCTGTACATTGTTGGTACAGGATTAGGAACTCTGCTGGTAGGAAGCCAATTTTCCCACGTGCTTGTCCAGAAGCAGCTTGACGTATGGCAAACACCTTCCTCAGCAGCTAGAGTTTATTCCAAAATACTGTTCATTGCCCCTGCCCCAGCCTCAAAGTGCAGGGAAAACTGATATCTTGCCTTCTTCAAACAGGAGCTGTGTTAAAAGCTAATCATAGACTCTTCCTCTGTCCCCTCTGGACTTCAGCGTGGAATTTGGTCTCCTCCACTGATGCTCCTTGTTAGTGTCTGAGGAGCAGATTGATAGTGTTTGCCCATTTATAACCATATAGACTAATTGGTTTTAGCGTGTACTCTCTAGCTTCCAGGTAAATATAAAGTGGTGCCTAAATTTATGTTTCCAATCATTTCCTTCATAAGTCTTTTGCTTTCCCAGTGACCAGCTCCAAGCTTCATGCACGAACAAAAGATGTCCTTAAAAACAAAAGGTCCTGTAGTATCAGCAAGGCCACAAATAAAGTTATACCAAGCATTTGTAGGTACAATTTCTGTGGTGCCAGCTGCTTGGCTCTACACTTTATGGATACACAATTCTTACTTAACACTTTTGACAACATAAAGCTTGTGCTTTTCAGTGATAAATCTTACTGGCACTTAAGTTTGGCTTTTATGTATCCCTTCAAATTTGTAGCATACCCTTAAGAAAGGCTTTGTCCTGTGACATCAACTACCCTTGTGCCTATACAGATACTGTATATTTACCCAAAATCGAGGCCTGGTGTCTTAGGTGAGTATTTGAGTCTAGGGAAAAAGAGTTTCTCTGAGGAACCATTGAATGATAAAACCTCTGCTCCAGAACGTCCCAACTGAAGTCCCAGGGACTGAAGGACCCCTGACCTGACACCAACTCTTCCTTGCTGCAGTGGTGCCATCAGAGGATCTCACACTGGCAGCAAATCCACAGAGTCCCTGCCGCTCACGTCCCTGCCTGCAGGTGTTCTGTCTGTGGCCCTGGAAGGCTCCCCAGTGAGCAGGTTGTTGGTTCTACTCTCATGGCCAGCATCCTCCCAGACTGACCAACCCCAGGGCATAGGGGCTGCAGGTATCTGCAGCTGTGCTTAGCCTGCTGCTGGCCAGGCCAGCTGCACTGCTCCATGGAAAGGATTTTCCTGCTGTGCAGGTGAATATTTGGATGAGTGTGCCAGAGCAAATGGCCTGTGTGTGCTCAATCTTGTTCAGGAACCAGCTGATGGCTACTAGGTCAGTCACCTGTATTAGAAAGGTGAAAAGAATGAAAAATGAGGTATATGGGTTTAGAGAAGGCAGTGCAAGCCTAAGAAAAGACAGCTTTCTATGTTCCTGTGAATGACAATCAAGAGAAAACTCTATTTTTGAACACAGAAAATTGCTCTAGGCCTGTGTGGTAAAAAGCACCTGTGTCCCTAAAAATTAAATACCACTGGCAAATTACTGATAATGTGCCAAACATGACTTTTAGGCTTATATTGTTAACTATGAAACTGATGATACAAACTCAAACATGCTAATAGCATAACACTGAACTGTGGAGGTATACTACAATTTATTTGTCTTTCCCAAAATGACCTTCCTCTTTGCTGACTGACAGAAAATCACGGATGAAAATGTCCTGGATGAAACTGATGGGAATTTTCCTTCTTTTTGGTCCTGTGCATGTGCTATGACTTTCAGAGAGCACCTGAGATTGCAGGGCTTTACTGCTAAGATTGTAAGTTTTACTGTAAATCTGCACTAAACAGACACACATGTAAATTGCTATCATGCTGTCGCATCAGTAGATCAGCTTACAGTCCCTTTTAGATTCTCTTTGTCTTGTTATTTTCATTCTATTCAGGAACTAAGCATCAAGATGGATATTTAAAATACAGCTTTCGATTTACTGATCTACAAATACACTTCTGACCTCCACATGTAGGCTATTAAATCCCACTGATTTGTCTTTCTGGACTTTTCTTCTTATTATTTCCATGAAAAAGCCTATTCCTGAAAACTGGATGGGGATTTTGAGCCAAAAATATCTCTGACCTGGGAATGTGCCTGTCACCAATGGTTCTTGGAATACACACTTGTTCACACTAGACTTCCAGCTCAGCAGCTCTGCAAAATAGAACACATCACAACATTACTTCAAAGCAATTCTGAGAGTCTCTGAAAAGCACAGCTCCCCATGTGCCTGAAAAAAAGAATTAACACTACATCTCAACATTAAATTCAGAAGCATAAATAACCTGTTTGCTAAGAATGCTCCATTTGTTCCCCATGCCAGAAGCCTTACTTAGCAACATGAAGAAGGGAAAAGGAAGTCACTTACCTCTACCAGTGAATAATGTAAAATGAGGGTACAATATTGAATAAGCAGGTGATACCACCACACTGTGACCCAAGGGCTAGGTGGAAACAATGGGAGGCAGAGGTGCATGTTCCTGGTTCAGTGCTGATGTCATTGCAGACTTTCCTTGAATCCATGCCAACCATGTTTGAGCAGAGGGGCCACTTTGCATTCTTCTCCCTTTTATTGCAATGAGGCTTAATGCAAAGATGGGGGAAATGGCTTTTAACAATGTAAAGGCAGCATTTCCCTTTTCTTTGATCTCATTTTGGATCTATTCCGTCATTCTTTTTGCAGACAAATGAAAGAACTCAGCCATCGATGTTTTATGCTCTGCCATGTCAGAGAAGGTACTTTCTGCTTTTCACAGTGCAGTAGTTATGCGTGATGCAATAAATACAGAAGGCAAGGTCAAGCACTTGATAAATATGTAGTGAAATGTATATATTTGTTAAAGCCTGAGTATCATGCGGAATCTTGAACAAAATCATCTATCCATCCATCCATCCATCCATCCATCCATCCATCCATCCATCCATCCATCAATCCATCCATCCGATTATGTCTGGTAGTACATGGTCTTTAAATTCTGCAGACCATCTCTCTGGCACCTAAATAAAGGGCCAAATCCTATTGTCTTCTCTTGGTTTCATTCATACGACCTCCCTCTCTGTGGCACCCCCGCAACCTGATAGAGATGCAGTGCAGTCTGCATGCTGGCCCCAAGCTAGAACACATTATAGCTCAGGCTGTGGAAAGGCTGATTTGGATCTGTTCTTTGCACTGCGGCAGTCCTGTGTGATCCTTGCTTGGCATGAGCTTCCCATCTCATACCAGCTCCTCTTTTTTGGGAGTTTTTGTGCGGTGTTAACATAGCAGAAAGTTTGGGGTTTTGTACTGATTTTTTTCCTTTGTGGAAACAAAGTGACTCCTGACAAGATCAGGGAAAACGTTTGGGACACTGCTCATTGACATTTTACCTGAGGAAAAAGAAGATTGCAGCATACTCAAAGTAAATCACACAGCAAAGGGAATGTCCTCATTTTAGACTGCAGAGCCGAGAGCCCGTGTGCTGCAATTGCTAAGGTAATGGTTGCTGCCGCTCAACTGTTTCCTCGAAATGCAGCCACCCTGCCTTTTTATTTTTGGGCACTTTTGCATGCATAATGACATCCATCCATTTAAAGGCAAATGTCCTCTTAGTTTTAATGGGCTTCTGTTCATGGAACATTGTCAGATATTGTCTTTACTTTACTGGGTTTTTTTTTTTTTTTCTTTCTTTTTGTAATTTGGAGATAACTGCTGCTTTGTCACGACTCTCCTGGAAGCACAGGGTACCTGTGCCCTTCAAGCAGCTGCTCAGCTTCTTCCAGGACAGGGCTGCTCTATGTACATTGTGTAAAGATATAAATTTTTACGGTGTAAGTGTTTTTACAATGGATTTATCACATAAATAAGGAATGGAAGAGACCTTGCTGGTCTGTTAATTTACCTTCCTGTAACATTAGATTATTCTCCAGAGTGCATTTTCTAGATCCATGGACAGTCCAATTTTAAATATCGCAAATGATGGGGTTTGTATGGCTTCTTGCAGGTGAATTCATAGCCTGTATGGCCTTAGTCACCTTTCAAATATTTACATGTCCTTTTCTTCCTTACTTACTTTCTTCTGAGTTGATATGATGCATACATGCATTTTATTTTACAC
Source organism: Ploceus nigricollis (assembly GCA_013399945.1). Taxonomy (NCBI): domain Eukaryota; kingdom Metazoa; phylum Chordata; class Aves; order Passeriformes; family Ploceidae; genus Ploceus; species Ploceus nigricollis. The sequence goes on along the minus strand of VXBC01007998.1, from coordinate 738,803 downwards.
TTTTGTTTACGATCTATTGTCTCCCTGCCTAAGAACATTTACAGGCCCTCCTTCTTACCACTATCATTTCCTATTGATTTGTTCTCTCATATCACATTCTTTGTATTTTTAAAATACTCTTTTTTCTCTACTGTCAAACTTGGCTCAATCAAGCACTGCCTAATGTTGCCTCTGCAACAATGCAAAGGGTGAGAAGGCATATCTGTAATTTCAAAAGGACTGAATAGTTTCCAGGTGTCCATTTTACATACATAACAATGTTTCTGGGGGAAAAATGCATTAGAGAAAACACAATTCTGAGAAACAAAGTTTTAAGTAATTGTTAAACAGATTCAGTAACTTTCTTTATTTTTGTTCGAAATTGAAACAAGACCTTGATTTTCTTTTCATTCACTGTGAATATATCTGCTCTCTGTAGCTCCCAATTAAATATCATGTGTGAATTTACCACCTTCTTCAGATCATTAATAAATTTTACTGAGTTAGATTCCAAACAGGCTTTTAGGGTATATGATAATTGTAATACTTTATGTTATGGTGCATCTTCAAAGCTGGATTTAATGAGTCACAGAGCCTACCTGTAAAATTGTGTCTGGAATGAGTTGAAAGGGGAATCATATTTTTTTTTAAACAGAAATATTTTTTGCAGAAGCTCTGAGTAAAAAAAAAAAGACAATATTTCTTAAATCTAGCTATCTCCCAGCTCTGCTTTTTTGCATTAATTTTTTAAATAAAAGTTTTGCATTCCAGTTGGCTTGCAAACCCTGTAATAAAGTGCTTCTAGTATCAAAGGAAGTTATTTTTATAGTATTACCTCATTTTCTTTTATTAAAATAGAGAACAGCTTTAAGTTATACAGATATTTGGTCAAAATGATAGAAGCCCTAACCATACTTTCCATATTTTTTCTAAGGCACAAAGGATTGTCTAAGTTTTGGGTGACAGTCATTTAGGACGGCACAAGACCTCATCTGGAACAAAACAATGCTGTTCTTCTGTGCAGTGTCAGAAACTCTCCATGGCATTTTCAGAAATCCCATCTCTTAAGCAAGAGCAATATTTTCATAGATATAATTCCAAAATAAAGGCCTTTTCTTTTGTTCTGTTCATTGCAGTGGAGTTTAGGGTGCTTAGGAAATGAAGGCCAGGGCCCTAGGTAATTGTCTATTCAGGTCAGGAAGGCTAATTAATATGCAGACACTAGTATGTTTCTAGTGTTGTGTTAGAAGACTTGGTTTATTTGGCCAATGACAAGTACAGTGTGATGGAAAAGAATCAGCCTTTGGAATAACAATATTTACTTGCATGTAGCCATGCTAGAGGGTAAAAATTGTGTCCTCTGTACACTTAAGACAATGCAAGTTTTTAGAAGAGCTGTAGCTGAAAGATAAACAATCCATCTATCTGCTGGCCTAAACAAAGATGAAGAGAGATATGTGACATTTATTCCATCATTCCTTTACGGATTTCCCATTAGACTTTGAATAAGACTTGTAACCCTTAAAAGTCATGCCCTTCTGTAAAAGGTGCATCACAGCAAACTCATACGTGTGTGTTTAATGAAATGAATTCAATGAGAAAGGACTTAGAGACTTCCTCTCATTTGCTCCTTTTGGAAACAAAAAATTAGAAGTCACACAAGCCTTGTTGGGCTCAGAAGACAATCCTGGGTGCAATGTACCATGATGTATCAATCTTAGACAATACAGTAAGATATGGGTAGGTGTCTTTGTGATTAATATGGTTCTTTATCATAAAAGTTATGCCAGTGGTTACAAGTTCATTCAGGCATTTACAGCCTGGATTTGCCTACTACTCATGTTGTTTATTTGCAAGTGTGCATCCACATGTCACTGCAGGCCAAAGTTGGAAGAAAGAGAAGTAGGAACACTTCAGCCTGAATACTGCACTGAACACTGCATCTCAGCTTAGGTTCATGCTCTCTTTGTGGATTTGGGTTGGACACAAACCAGTACAATATGTTGAAGCCCTATTCATCAGGAATCTGCGAAGACTGGCTTTTCCTGAGCACAGGGAATGATTTGAGCCTTAGTTATAGCTAAGCTAGTAGTCCATGATTTTGGTGTGGAACACATGGATCGTGGACCTGGCATAGTTAAGTCTGACCCTTAAGTCTGGTCTATGCTTCTGTTAACACCACAGAGCTCATGACTGCTGAGCACAATAGCAATTATATGTATCCCCCTATTTAAATTAAATGCGTAGGTGCAGGTTTGGCCCAAAGTTTTCCTGACAGATGTTGCAAAATTAAAAAGGAACCTGGAAAACAATTCTGATACATGAATGGGAAATCCACCTTACTTACAGAGTTAAATCTACCAAAAGCAGCATCGATTGCAGGGTAATGCCATAAGATGTATCAGTGTCTCTAGCAATCTATTTCTGGAAGCCACATCACTGTAAGCCATTTGTATGTTGGATTCATCAAGCTACTTGTGGATTTATAAGATGTTATTCTCATTAATGATATATAACTAACGCGAGTCAAGACACTGCTTATCACTTTAATATAAGTCAGTGGCTTGTCTGAGAGATGTTGCCTTTGGACTGTGTACAAGAAGGTACACAGTGAAACAAAAAAAGGATCAGTGAGTTTTGACCATTTTGGACACAAATTTACAGATAGGCTTTTGTTCTAAAAATAAATCAAAGGTAAGATAGGTAAAAGTACCAACCGTTTTACTTTTTCTTATAATTCACTGGTTCTAAAATACAGCAATTGAAAGCAGCCTGGTATAAAAGACAGACAACAGGCTGACCAAGGGCTTCTAAGCATTAGTGGAAATGCTTCTATCGACCTCACTGCAGCTTGGATTGGTCCCCAAATTATTTTCATTTTTGCAGTTTAAAGCAGCAATCAAGCTGATTCCTGGACCATATGTTCCACCAGAAACAAAACGATTGTAGTGACTGTGGATATGAAAAGTCAGTATTTTTTTAGAAAATGAATAAATAGTACATACTTGTTGTGTCATTTAAATTCTTTTATGATTAAACACTGATACTTCCTCTAATTTTTATGCTGGGTTTTTTTTTTTTCATCTAGAGGTAATAACAGGCCAATAAATATTTCTCAATTCGGTGCATGTATAAACCAGATTGTTATAAAAATGTCTTTAATTTAGGTTTATGTACCCATTTTACAACGTAGAAGTCATTTATAGTTATATACATATTAGAGTTAGGGCTACTGTATCCTGCTAAGGTAAAGCATTTCTATTTTTTCTATTGTTTGAGCAGGCTTCTTTTTCTGCCCTTCTTTAACATTTCAGAATATAAGTTGATTAGGAATGCTCTGAATTGATGGAGATTTTCTGTTTTACTCTTAAAATTCAGCTCTTAAAGTACATTCTTCTACAATGTACATTTGTACATTTTCCTCTACAAGCTTTTAATAGATATGAGGCTGTGCTACTGTTAATATAAATAATGTCTGGCCACTGGGAAGACATATATTTATTTACAATAAAAACTGATGTATTAATTATTTCATACAGTAGACAAGTGTCATCATAAAGACTGGGCTTATACAACATAGCAGGCATCACAGCAAAAATCATAAATACTGTACTTCTGTTCAGCTTGACAATGGCAGGTAATAGACTATCATTTCTGTTCCCTTAGCTACTGTATCCTTTTCTATCCATCATTCTTTATTGTTATTATCACACTTATTTCAGCACTCATATCAGCAGCATTTAGTGATATTGCAAAAACATGGTTCAGAAAGGCTGAACTTTTAATTGTTATGAGAAATAAGTTAGCTTAATTATTCTATGTAAGTAGAAAAGATGTGGTTTGTTCTTCTTCCTAAGTCCTTCCTTCCTAATCGCAATTCAACACCCTTTTTAAGCATTGCTATGTATGAACTTCATGCTGCTAGACAAATAAATTCTTTGGAAAAATGCACATTTTTATTTGGAAATAATGCCATCTCTTTGTTAGATTTGCAGCAATCCTATTTTGCCTCTACTGTTTTTAAGTCGAAAATGAAAAATTATTTAGAAGATGTTTGTGCATCATATTGTGCTGAATGGTATGTAGGTCAGCATGCTGCACCATAGCAGATAAGGCACAGTGAACAAGTGTTCTATGTACTTACAAGCAAATATCAGTCATAATAGAAGTAGACAGATCTACAAGAGCGTTTTGGCTTAGGAAATGTTTCTTGTCATTAGCATTTAAAAAAAGCTATGAGATTCAGGCCTATCAGCACCGATTCACAGCAAAGCCTGGCTTGCACAGGTTGTTATCTGTTCAGTACAGAGGTGCAGCTGGTTAGCAAATGGATTTGCAGATTTTTTTTTTTTTAGCAGGGATGAGTAAAAAGGCAAAGAATCAGGTACTTACAACCCATTCAGAATGTAACAATTTTGTTTGTGTTATAAACCAAACCTTCTGTTTTTTGCAAACTGCATTATTTTTAGAAACAGAACCAAGAAAAAACGGCTGATTTAAAAAAAAAATCTTTATTCATATTCCAGTTTCCCTAAGGGCTCCAATATCCATGAAGTAATACCAGCAAAGGGAGCAATGAAGACTGCAGACTTCCATGATTCAGTTTACGATGCTGCTTTATTGTGTTAGCAGTCAAGTCAAAAGGCAATATCTAATATTTTTAATTTTTTATTTCTTCCTCTATGTGTTCTCAGAAAAGTGATGGGGAAAATATGACTGATTCACTCCCTAATGCTATGGCTGAAGGTTAGGGTAATTTTTATTTTATGTGGAAGTGGAATCATTCCTCATGGAGATAATAATCAGGGCTGATACTGAAAGTAGCTCAGTCATGCCTGAGTTGTAGGGTGCTGTTCTGCACAGCTATTTGCAAGGTGGAAGGGATGGGTTTCCTTTTTAAGGAAAAATGCTGTTCATGGGCTAATGGGACCACTTATCAGGTATGTGAATGCTGTTCTTTTCTGTATGGCAGAGAAAGTGCATGGAAAAGGTCCTCTCAGAAGGCTTCCTTGGCTAAGGAGGGGATGGTGAAAGGGCTGTGTAGGTGCATGTCCTCCTGCCAGGCCTGCATGTAAAGGGAGTGACCAGTGCAGTGACCCAGTGAAGACTACAGCTTCAGACTGAGGTTCCACCCGAGTTTGAAAGGACTGTGGGATGATTTTTAGCCTGTCTCTGGTACTTGTTAGCTGAAAAACATCTCCATAGTTTATGAACTTAAGGAAAACAGCTATACACAGAGCATGGTTACAGCCAGCATTTTCCATCAAAGAATCATACAATCACAGCATCACAGATTCACAGAACATGCTACATTGAAAGGGACCCATCAGGATCATCAAACCCAACTCCTGGCCCTGCAGAGGACACCTCAAGAATCACACCATGAGCCTGAGAGTGTTGTCCAAATGGCTTTTGAACTCAAATAGACTTGGTGCTGTGACCACTTCCCTGGAAAAACTGTTCCACGATTTTAACTTAGGCTGCTGGACTTGGAAGAGCTCAAATATCACAAATAGTAAACACAAATGGGGCCAGTAAGCCACTGATGCTCCTCAACTTGGTTTTATCAAATAATAAAATTGCTCCAAATTTTAGATCAGTGTTAAAGATATTTCTCCTACATCTGAACCAAAAAATAAGATTTTATGAATACCGGCCTTGGATAGTGTCCAAACAGGAGGGTACTAGAAATGTGTACATTAAGGAGTGCATTGCTGAGTCCCTGCAGGCAGAGAACCAAAGCTTAGAATGAAAGGAATAAATAGTAGGGAACAAGTATGAATGAAAGGATTTGATTGAATATGTAAGGACTATACAAGTACTGAAACTATGAAGTGAAAATATACAGTAAATATTTGTATTGTTGACTTGAAAAAGGGAAAGAAGAGATATTTATGGCCGGACAAGTGAGAACAGAAAGGAATCATAAGTAAAGTGCCACAGAAAGCAATGCAGCTTAATATTTAGGCTTTGATTTTGCACAGAGAGTGCTAAAACAAGACACATAAATGCATCATGCAAATATAATTCAGAATGGAGTATGTTGTTGCAGTTCTGCTTTTTAGGGTACTGCTGCCTTGTTCAATGTATTTTAGATGTGAATCCAATGATAGGCAAAGTTTGAATCTCCTGACAACATTTTCAGGTGAAACTAGAAACAGGAGAAGAGCCTCCTCAAATTAAGTTGCTTATGGTGTCTGCTACACTACTGTAAAATTAGCTCAAATTTGCCGAGTCAAAATTGTGTTCTGTTTTGTTCGTCTAAATTCAGGTCACTGAATTTAATGGACATTCTATGGGTGTAACAGAGAGCAACATTTGGCTCAGAAGCCACAAAGAGAAATGTCTCCAATATAATTTTATTGCATTAGTATCTTACATTGAGCATCTTACTGTTGATTGTAGTAGCAGGTCTCTGCTTGTGCATACTTGCCATTGACTGATAAGAGACGTTTATAAGCTATAGCACTGATAAGATTCTCACGCTTGTTCATGGAAGATGAGCAAGATTCGCTTACTTTTATGCATGTTGAATAACAATACATGATCTGTTAGATAGAAGGAGGTAAAGAAAATCCTATGCAGATTTTTCTGAGATGAGTATCCTATAGTAAAACCATTTTTAATGCATAACCATATGGGAGTGTCTGTACCATTAATTTAAAATTTACTTTACTCTTCCTTTAATGTAATTTTTTCAATTAAGTATTTGTATCTCTATAGATTTTGTAATTGTTAATTTATTGCTCACCTTAACAAAGTTTCTCTACTGATGGAAAGCAGATTTCTTTACCCTGAAAAAGTCAAAGCAGGAAGCCATGGTTTTCTCACACTGGCTGAAGTTCATATGTTAAACAAAAGGATGGCAAACATACTAAACCATCTCAATAGAGATGTGAAGAATTAGTGCAGGTGACCTGGACATATATGTGAACTTCAAAATGGGTCCTGCTGCACAAACAAGGTGTATCCTGCATGCCCTTTTCCTTTGCCACCACCTTTTTCTTTGCCACTACCTATCTAAGCAAGTGACAGTATTTAAAAGCCTAGAGTTGGGCTGGACTTTGCGTACAGAAATCCAGGGTATCACACACACAGAAGGCACCTTGCTTCAACAGAAATGTATTTATATCAAATCATCAAATCATGAAATGTAAATCTGTGGTAAAGCACAATTTAAAAGTATGCAATAGGAAATGTAACCCTCTTCAGGGCCAATTTATGGATCTAATAATATACCTTTTTATAGTAATGGAGATATATTTGATTGTGCATATAAATTTATAAATAGTATAACATACCTTTGAAAAATCAAGGATGACATCCTAGAAATCAGTGGAAAAATTCTCATTCATACAAGGGGTAGATTTTATGAAGTGAAATTGCCATTTAAGCCAAAATTATCTGTAATGTGCCCAATTCAATGTAGTTCTTCGTCTTACCATAAGTTTGCCATTTTCAGATTGTTGTGGAAAAACACATCTGAGGCGCACTAGAAGAGAGTTTAGTTATAAGATCTTGCATTAATTACAAAGTTCATGCTTATAATGTCTATTACCTTAGCAAGAGACATGGCCAAAATTCTTTGCTAAACTCAGGGTGTGAATTTATGAACCTTCACTCTACTCACATTGTAAAACAGATCCCAGACCTGGGAAATAGATGGGAACAGCAGCTGAAGGCTCAGGGTGCAGTAGCAGAGCCCTGACCATGTGGGCAACTTTGCAGGGAGCATGGGCAGCAGCAGCAGCAGCACCTGGTCCAGACTGCCATCCGTGCTCAGCCCTTGCCCTTGAGAGCAGCTCCTGTCTGCTCTCAAAAGCTTCCTGGCAGGTGCTGCTCTAGTGATGGCAAAATGAGGGAATGCCACCTGCAAGGGGCAAAGAGGACAAGCTCGTTGCCTCAGCAGCTGCTCCCTGCACTGAAGAGCTGCAGGACTACTAGAGTACAGTGAGATAGTGTGGAAATAATGCAGGTCAAGGCAGCCTCCCCAGGGGACACTGAGTAGTTCACCATGTCTCTGCCTCTTAGGACCTACTACCTGCAGTCAGACTCAGTTTATCCAGCCTATTTCAAATCCACAATGTCCTCCATACCTCAAGGAGTGCAAGACTGTGTGCTAACTAAAGAGCAGCCATCCTGGCTGCTGAGACAGGTGCTTTTGTTACCTGCATGGGTAAGTTTGGTAAATTGCGATGTAATGAAGAGACATTGTTCTGTGTGTTGATAATGGTGTAAAGTGTTTCCTTCTGACTTGTCCTGCTTTTGCCACTTACATGCATAATGAATGAGGAAAACATTGTGGGCCCTGTTTGCAGCAGCATTTTAGCTGGCTATCTGTGTTTGGAAAACAGGGGTCAGAACATCAGCACTTGTAAAGTGGTTTTGTGTCACTGCAATAAACTGAGTTACAGCAATTTACACCCGCTGAGGACTTGGAACCAGATTTTTAGGAACATTTGATTAAACAACATTAGGGCAAAACTCTGTCTTAGGCAGTTCCACATTTGCATCTAGTAGTGACCTGTACCTGATGTATCAAAAATAACTAAAGCAACAAAATCAGTACACAATTAATCTGGTGAATCTCCTGCATTGGATTTCCAGAGCCGGACAAGTCAAGCTCATACATTTAAACAGAAATCTACTGATTTTATCATTTCAAAAGCAGATCAACAGAACTTGATCTTGCTTGCACTGCTGATATCTTTGAATTCAGTGACAGCAGGATCAGAGCTTTAGTCACCATAGGGCTAAACTCAGCCTTACAGCAAATGGAAGAAAGGGTGAGAGTTGATAAGAAAATATATGTAATAATCTCATTTTAGGTTTCATGTTATTTTACTGTAGCTGCTCTGAAGCATGGTACTAAAAACTGGTAAACCAAATAGTCCCACTAAGACCTGATGCAGGGCACCTGCTTTTTCCTGTATTATATAAAAACACCAAAGGAAAAATTAATAATGAAACAAGAACAGCTATAAAAAGGTAGGCAATGAAAAATGACTGTGTTCAGGGACAGAAAACAAATGCCAAAAGACTCATATGTTGTACAGATAAAGAATACTATACATACTGTTAGAAAGCCAGCATATACACTATGTTATTACTTAAAACGTTATGGATCAAATTTGTAAAATCCTTCACAGCTTCCGGTTGACTCTTAATATATTGTGATTTGCCTAGCGTCAGTCAGAAGTAGGATTTTTAGGATATGTCTGAACTTGGTTCTATTTCCATTCAAAGCTGAGATTCTTAAGTCATCTCTGAGAGCTATTAATGGAGTTTACCACATTGGGCTAATGGACAAAGAGGCCAATTTTGAGCAAATAAATACACTAAAACATGATGTGCAATTGCTTGATGGCAAGGCTATAGTTATTAGCACTTGTAAAACTGCAGACGCAATTAATGGAACATGGCTGGGACATCTCCTGAAAATCAGATCTATTGCTGTGATTTGACTGAGTGATTCCATAAAAGTCTAAAAATAAGAAGTGGGTAAGAGAATAGGTTGGAGGAGAAGAACCAAAGAGCTTGAATGTGGCAAAGAGAAAATGTGATTAAGTAGGCTAATAAATTTCTGGGGAGGGAGGTGGTGTAGACACCCTTAGTGGGTGAGATTTATAGGCAAAGATGTATCTTCTAGGAGCTCCCAGGAGAAAGAATGATTCCTATGCTTGTAGCATAGCCTTGAAAAAACAGAGGGGTTTCAGCCCTTTGTTACTTTGCCTTCATTGGCATTTTACTCTATCCAACATATAAGTCACGTCTAAAGCCCCTCATCACAATCCCAGGACACAGTCATTCTTTTTCACAAGTAGATCCCATCCTGGTAGCACCAAAGCAACATAGATCATTTAGAATACCTTTTTCTGTTACTGTAAGGTCTCACAGTAATCCCTTTTGGTCATAATCAGCACCTAGAGAAGTCTCCATAACTGAACAGGGCTCCTATGTTAAAAGACATTCCAGAAACAAAAGCCTTCAGTAGATAAGTGGTGCAGCCAGCCCTTTTGTAGGCTTCTTCCTCATCTCAATTTCTTTTGGCTGTTTGCTCACATACAAACAATAGAACTCACTATCCTGATTTGACACAAAGTAATGCAATGTCTGAAGTAACAACAATGTCTGAATTAAATAACTCTGCTGGATGGCACATGTGAGAAAACACATATATATACATGTGTCCAAATATACACTTTTAGAAATGCTCATTTGGCGAATTAATAGCCTAAAAACTTCCCAAACAAAATAAACATGCAAGTCGTGATTCATATAAAAAACATTTCCTTCTGATTAAAGTGTCAGTTCAGTGTATAACAGGGCAGAAGAGCATTTTAAAGAGAAGGTTGTGAACCCCTTCCTCACAGTGCCATGCTGCTCCTCAGCATGCAGTGACACAGGGGTTCGTGCAGCTACTTTTTGGAGTAATTACTCATGTTGTAAAACAGAGGCTTACAAGCTGGGGCTTTGTCATTTGGTTATGAAATTAACTGATTTGTGCACGTATTCCTGTAGATTCGAATATTTTATCAGTATGGAGCGCAAGGCATGAAGGCCATTCCTGTACCACAGCTGTCTGAAGTGTATATGTGAGGCAAATAAAATGAAGTGAAAAAGAAATTTATGTACCAAAAAAAATCTAAAAAAGAAAGGAAAATGGTCCTTGATGTTAGAGCTTGTCTTGCTTTATTCCGGAATTCTGTTGTTACTTTTGAAAATGTAAAAGCGGTTCCAAAGCACATTGGCACGTGCATGAAACTGCAATACTCACTTGGCACTGCCTGTTCCCAGTGCTGGCAGTGTGGCACATAGACCTCTTTAGCCTCTTCCTCTGTTGTTTTCTGCACAAGAGCCAACCATTGTGGCTACTCATGAGGCAAGGCTGGCAGCTGAAGAACCCAGATGCCAAGCTCTGGATTGTCTGTCTGTTCGGTTTGTGGCTGGTCTCTTCCCTGGCATCTGCCCTGGCACTGCAGCAGGCTGTGTAACCGTCTGTGGAGTTGGGTTCAGGATTAGGCTTCTGCTGGATAGCATGCTCTCCTGGTCACTGTTTGCCTTTCGAATTACCCTTGATTATGAGGAATGCGTTTCTCTCCTGCAGACTCCACCCAGGACAAGTGTGCTTGTGCTATGCTGTTTGGTGGAGAAAGGGTGGGTGCTCCCCTCCCTTGGCACAGCATGGTTTTAGCTTTAGAGCAGAGCATGGGTAATTTCAGCCCTATAAACCCAACGATCTCCTCTCAGCCAAGAAAATTTTCAAGTTGAATGTGATAATACACTGGTATGTCTTTTATGCGGCTGAGCCCCCCAGGCCCCGGGAACAGCCTGAAGAATGTCATCTCTGGTTTGTGTTAGCCCACATGCCTGCGAGACTCTGCTTAGGCTCTGGCTGATTTTTAATCCACTGCAAGTGTAACAGCTGAGCTACATGAGGTGGTTGTTTTTCTTTGGGGGTATTTATCTTTGACACCCAGAAAGTTCAGCAGGCAATTTAAGCAGGGAAATTTCCAGGACAATAGAAGCACCGCTAGCGAGTGCCTGAAGGGGTAAAGTGTCTTTTCTTGTAATTTATTAGTGTAATATTGTTATATCTTGTGGCAACAATCCTTAATCATTAACATATATTCTTCTGCCTTTCTTCTCTTGGATTTAGACAATACCAGCTGACCAGAACCTATCGGTCTCTGGGTCAAATTTCTTTGTCACTACATCTGCCTGATGCTGGGTTGAGCAAGGGAAATGTTTCCCCTGTCGAGATCAGGCTCTTGCCCCATTGACACAACACTCATCTGAAGCCTGATTTTCAAAGGACATTTCTTTCTACCAGAGTCCTCTCTAACTTATCTATGGATTGGAATAGCTCCAAGTCACTGCACCCACATGTGCATATGTTGAGAAAGGCAGGAAAACTGGCTAAAAGGGCTTGATGCAAAACCTGTTTTGAACCCTTCTAGCATTATAAAGTTGCATTTGTAGATGTTCTGTGAGAATGTTTCTAGAAGAAAGAATTTTTAGTAAGAAGATAGAGAAAGGGATTGTTTAGCAGAGCGTTTGCTGGTAAGTAAATCTGTAAGGGGTACAAAGAAGGATGTGCCTGGTTCAACATTTATAGATGCTGGGCCAGTCAAAGCATCAAAGAATCACAGAATAATGTGGGTTGAAAGGGACCATTAAAGGCCATCTAGTCCAACTCCCACTGTGAGGCACAGGGACATCTTGAACTAGATCAAGTTGCTCAGAGCCCTGTCCAATCTGACCTTCAGTGCTGCTGAGGGTGATGGACAACACGGGAGTCATACACTTTTGTAAATATTATCTGTTATGAGACTTTTGAGAAGGGAACACTGGGATAGAGGAACCATTGCTTGTCTCAACTGGACATCTCAAGTCACAGAACACCAGCATGGCTGTAAGACTAGCTGGGAATGAAGGTGATAGTTCACTACCTGCATTTTTTCTTTTATCTTTTAGCTCATACTTCAGGTGTCTCATACTCCCTAATATTTCACACAGCTAGGAATGCAGAAGTGCAGGAGGGAGCAGCACAGTGCAGCTGTGTGACTGATGCCCTGTGGGCTCAGCCAGTAGCATTGGTATGCTCTCACTGCATCAGAGGCATTGTCACACCATCTATCAAAGCCTGCCACAAGCATTGTGTTGCCTACCCAGGCACTTCCACCACATCCAGAGCTACTACATATCCAGTTCATCTCCAGTTTTTACCAGAAATTACTTTCAAAAACATTTCTGTTTGGAACTGGAAACACTCTGAGAAAGGCCAGTGTCCATGTTATTCTTTCTGACTGGAGGCAAAGAAAAAGTGGCTTTTCGACAATTCATCAAATTCTGTTTGGACCAGGGAACTATACTATGGTATTGTGCCAAGCTGCAATGCCAGCTTTCAGTAAGATGTCAGAAGATAATTTACACATAAATTTCATACTCAGAATATTATTGAACAATGCCTTTCCCAATTTTTAAAAAAATTAAGATAATTTATAAACCTCAGAAATATAATGGCACATCACATAGTCATTACCATTTAACAAAAAGTCTATTAATTTATTTTCTAGTTAGTACCAATTTTAATATTATTAAAAACAATTTTCTTTGTTTATAGAATACATTTTTCCTATCAGGAGGAAATAGAAAAATTTCAGCCTCCCAAAATGATCAAGTTGTTTTAATGAACTTTATAACAAGAACCTGTTGGTGATTTCTAACAAGTAAATTGCTTTCAGTTGGAATGTGAAATATGTCAAAAATATTTGAAATAAAAGTTAATTTTCTAAATATAGTTTGGATTCTATTTCCACATTTGAAAGCAACTACAAATTCTGGCAGCAATATGCACAGGTAAACATTTATCACTTTTAAACTGCATAAAATCCTATAAACTAGTCAAAAGCCTCTTGTGTAACCTGGACTGCTAAAGTTTTTCTTTCAAAGCTTCTAACCTATGATGGTCTTTGAATCTATTTTTAAGGTATTTCATGTCTGTTGCCCGTGCAAATGACCACAGTCAGAGAACATACAGTTTGTGTTGGCTGTGCTGGTTGTGGGGAGCTGATGTTCATGCTCAAGAAGGTTGTGACCACTTAGCTAGAAGGGCCCTCCTGCCCCAAAAAAAGAGGGTGATGCTGCAGCCTGGTTTCAGGATGCCCTGTGAAATGCTCTAAATTGTGTCTGGGAACAGAATCAAGAGATTTTTCATTTTACCCTCAATATGCACTACACTTACTTTATACCCCTTTCATTCTCTGGTATAAATCTGTGGAGGCAGGTGCTTATCACTTCTTACATCAATAAATCCCTTCTCAAAGACTGAAAGGATATGAGTCATCATTTGTTTTGGAAATCCAACCTAAGGAAAAAATATGGAAACATTATCATTATTTGAAATTATATTTGGACAACAAATGACAAATGTATGCTGGTGTTGCATTTACTTCTTCTCTTTAATCATGTAATTTTACAAAATATGTAGTTTTGGTCTCTCATCCCTGAAGAATTTAATCAGTAGTGGTTGGACCGTGTAGATACTATGTAGTCAATTTTTTTGGTACAAACCCCTTTAAGAATACGTTGGCAGAAAAAAATTATTTAAAATCTCATTAAAAGGAGCAGCTAAGGTTTGGCACAAACAAATCTCAGTGTGGGAATTAATTCTTTTTCACCAAATTAAAGAATATCGGTTTGTTTGTTTTAAAATGATATCGGTGCAGCAACCCCCCCCATACTTCCTCCCCCAGAATATAGCTGATCTGCTGGTTTTGATGCTTTTTTTTTGTGCTTGTAGAATTCCTATATAGCTTCTATTTGAGATGAAATTTGGCAAGTGATTAGACCATAATATGTCTAAATGCTTTGTGTATTTTGGAGAAAAATAAAAAAGAGCTGAGATAATAAAGCTCCAAAAGTTGCTGCTGCATATGTACTGCAAGTGCTTTTCAAAGAAGTTCCATAACATTTTTAATTAGGTGGCTAAGACTACACATGGTAGACTGGAACTGTTTGGTCTGTGGGGTAAATAATGTGCATTTTAAAAACATTTATAAATACATATTCCCCCACTTGACATTGCTATTCCAGTCCACTGAGTAAATAATGCATATTTTAAAAAATTCATAAATACATATAATATGTAAAAAAGCTGCCCAGATACTGTATTTGGGACCTAGAAACTTGGATGATGCTGAAACAGACACAGTCCCCAAGGATAATGATACATACTCCATAGCCTCCCATGAAAGATTTCTTTCAAAATAAAGCAAGGAAGGAAATTCTATAGACTAAATTATGCTCAAATAAGATGAAGGCTGTGACGCAAACCTTCAGAACTCTGCAGAGTCAAAGCAAAGTTTTCCTTTGTCCTCAGATCATGCTGCTGAGTTTTTTACTCCATTCCTTCCTTTTCCTTCTTACTACCTTAAGAACAGCATGATTTAAGAAAAGAAGGTCAGCATTCATGTTTCATTTCTTGAGCCCTGTGGATCTGAATACACATGGATTATTCAGAGAGAAAGGGTTTATTTCTGTTCAATAGTTTTCTGGATTTGGGTTTTTTAAAATTATTTTTTAATTAAAGGAATATAGAAGTAATCTCAAGCAGCAAGAATGCCCCAGTTTGAGGTAGGAAATGCAGAAACTCTAAATAAGAAGTGTAGATGAATAGGTCAGGGCTTTCACCTTTGTAGTTCTTTGTACAACAAAATGCTGAAGCACACACTTAGCTTAACTTTAAGCACGTGCTTATCCTCACTCCTGTTCAGCAAAAAAACTTAAACACATCCTCCAATCAACTTTAACTAGAGCAGATATGTTTTTCTGAGTCAGTGCGTCAAGTTACACTGATAAAGGAGCCCTGACTCAATCTCCATCAGCAAGATTAAACATTATTAAGGTATGTAGACCTGCTGGGAGTTGTGCTGTATGGTGGTCAACAACTCTGCTCCCTCCTGCTCTGTGCATTTATTTTCAGGTATGCAATAAGGTGTGCCCACTGGGTGCAAATTCTGCCCAGCTGAATGGCAACCCTTCATGTCATCCTGAATTTTATATGGAACAGAAGAAAATGAGACCCCAAAGAGACCTGGATTGCAAAATTGCCCATAAAATTATAGGGAGTGAGTCTGATAGGAAATGTTATGAATTTTAACCTCTGGTTTGTTTTTTTTTTCTCCCCTTCCTTCTATACAGACACCAGCTTCATGTGATCTGGTTCCTTAGTGGAATTATTCCTCTGTGTATCTTTACATCATTTTCTTAGCTTCTAACCACTGTATTTCTGCACAGTTTCGTATCTGCTAGCCCCAGCATTTCCAGCCTATGAAAACCTCATAAATCTACTTCATTTTTCTAATAAGACATGAAAGTCCTTAATTGGCCTTAATGAAATGCACTTAAAGGGCAATAAACGTGTTTAAGCCCCTCTTTCAGGGTGAGCTACAGTACTCTCACTCTGCTCTGTTTTAGCCTTTGTGGTAATTAATCACTTATTCATATGTGGCACATCAGTAACAAGATCAAGCAACTACTGCACAATTGCATGATAATAAGCTGCTCATATATGTGTCAAGATTTAGCAATCCTTTTTAAAGCCTAATTTAAACTCATTTTACAACTAAGCAGGCTGCTTCTCTGAAGTATTTCTACCCAGTATCTTTTTTACATATTGCTGCTGAAATGCCATCTTTCTATTTTGTTTATAGAGCTGCATTTGCCTGAAATCTACTCATGGCACCAAAGTGAATTACAGCAAAGTGAGAGCCTTACCATTGTATTTTTGCAAAGGCTTTATCTTTAATCAAAGACCACAGTCACTCTCACACAGAAGGAAAGGCCACAGAATTAGCATCCATTAGGATAACATTTTTGAAAAGTAATGAATTACAATGAAGTTTTATTATCCAGGCTTCTGAGGCTGTGTCCCATGTGAATCTTATGCTGGTTGCCTTTGTCAATGGGCAAGAGAACAATCTGGGTGAAGGGAACCAAAGTGATTTTCTAGCAGTCAGGCCTTTGTCTCCTGGCAATGAACCAGCTCCTTAAATCTGAAATCTGATCTGTATTTGCTGTAAGTTCAGGAATTTCATTCTTCAGACACAGAGAAGTATATATATTAGAATCTGTGTTCAATTAATATTGACAAAAGTTGATGTCTCTTGCCAATCCAGTGGCCTGAGATGAAAACCAGTAGTGTCCAAAAAGTCTCTGAGACACATACTCACTTTTACCAGCCAGGTCTTTTACCCCACAGTGACATTTCCATTGGAAGTGACCTATGAATAGGAAGTGAGACGTTTATATTTGGTTTTCAAGCTAGCAAGGGATCATGTCAGGGCTTACCACATATTAAAAGCAATGGATGTAAAATGGGCATGGATTATCTCAGGTGAAAGAGCTGTTAAAAACTATATTTTTAGTTTCAGTTTTAGAATTGTGGAGCCTATTTTTTTACGAAATTATTTCACAACAGCAGTAAATAGAGCCTGCAAAATCATACACGGATTTCTAATGGTTACTTGTTGGCTTTTAAGCATTCTGAGTTCTTTAAAATTTGTCCGTTGTTGTATTGGACCTACAAAAAGCAGTTTGTATTTCTTCTTGTGAATGGAGGCACTTAGAGACCAGAGACCATGTGAGTGCACGGGCACTTTAAAATCACTTCTTAATCCAGCTCTGCACAGTAACCTGTATATGGTAAAAACATAGTTATCTGTGAGCATGCTTGTGGGAATGTGTGTCTTGGCTGTGGTAAGGTTGTCAGTAAAGCTAGAGACATGCCCTATATTCTGGCAGCTCAGGATTGACACCCATGTACATTTTCTGGTTTGGACTCAATTTTAATGTAGAGAGACAGGAGAAGGAAGAATACAAGTTCTTTTCCTAGTCATCCTCCCCATGCAAAGAAAATGGACCCATATAATCTTCTGTATTTAAGTGCTTGTGGGAAATGCCCTGACTGGAGAAACCATTTCCAGAGGGAATGATAGAGTACATTGAGGAGAGCCTGTCACAAGCCACATCTTTTTGCTATTAAAGCAGCTTACGTCACATATTGCTGATCACCTAAAACTCAGAAGCAGAACACAGCAGGTTTTTGTCAGCTTTGAAATACCCTTATACCCAGAGTTAAACAATTTGAGAAAACAGCCAGATTGGAAGAATGGAACAATTAAAACCCTATTAAAATTTAAACACTTTTCAAAAGGGGAAGATAACTAGGAGGGTTAAACAGTTCTTCAGTCTGTAGCTGCAAGCAATTGGGACCAGCAGGAAAGAAGGCAGTTGGGATAAAGCCTTATTCCAACAGTTGCTCATTCTCCAGGAATTGATGTTGTCAGTACATTGTCAGCTCAGGCAGAGGAGGCTCAGCTATGGAATAGTACCACGGAAGTACGAAGGCTTCTGCACCACAATTAAAAATGTAATAGAAAAATAATTTATTTAAAAGAAAATATCAAAAAGAAGGTGGAAAGAGCGGAGAGTTGGACTAGACTAAATCTGAAGAGTCAATTTCAGTTCTCAAGGCACTCAGTCTCTCTGATAAGCACCAGATTACACCCACAATCTGGGTGAAGATACTTTGAGAGATGTTACGGGACGTCCTAAAATTATTGCCTGAAAAAGCTATCCAGATTTATCAATCACAGGAAACCATTTGGTCATAGTAAATAAGGAGAAGCTTATGGGAGGGATTAGGTGCTGTGAGGTGCTGGATGTTGCACAGAATGTAAAATGCTACCTTGGAGAGCAAAGGGAATAGGGATGGGGATGGGGATGGGAGGAGAAAGCTGCTAGAAGTATCCAGTACATACTTTTAGGAATAATTCTCAGCAAGAGACATGGGGGAATTTTAAACAATCAAGAACACAATTCCTAAGGTGTTTCAGACATATGTTCTAGAAAGAATATCCAAACGTAGTTTAGACATTGGAAAAAGTCTCAGAGGATGACTACAGTATTTTATACTGGGCTTGTGTCTTTGAGACAGTATGTCATGAAACCCAAAAATGTAAATGGGTTAAAAAAGAGATTGTGCTACCACAGTCACCAGTTGTAACTTTTGGTTTAAGAAGCCCTCAAACCAGCTTCTGATGGAAGCCAGTAAAATGTACCAAGGAATCAGCTCAACCATCTCTCATACCCTTTCTTTCAGTATCCACTGTTATTCAGTGTTGGAGATACAGTATTGGGAAAGACGGACCTCTGACATGACCTTGTATAATGGCATTATAATAAACTGAGAAAGCTATAAAATGTCCTTCCTGTGCCAGAAATATAGTCCAAGTCAAACAAACAAACAAACAAACCAAAGCAAAAAACCAAAAAACNGCTTCAGAAATAAGACAAAGTAAAAAAAAAAACAAAAAACAAAAACCAAAAACCAAAAAAACGCCCAAAAAAACCCCAAAAAAACCAACCACCAAAACCCCAAAAAAAAAAAAAACCCTCACCAAACTGGTGGCACAGGGAAAATTGGCATTAATTTGTTTATATTGGCTGGAAAAATCATTGTACTTGTCCTTAACTGTTATTTTTATTCTTATTCTTTCTCTGGGATATTCTATTAGAGAGAGAAAGGAGACTGCATATCAAGTCTGTACGCTTCACACGGAATTCATAAATGCTTGATTCTGGATATAGGACAGTTGTCAGGAATTTCCACTGCTCAAGCTTTGAAATAAGGTTGTAGATGCAACACTACTGATCCTATTATCCAGTAAATTTGTAGAAAACCACAACTGAAAACTTCTAAAGAATCTCAATTCATGTAGGCTGTAGTCAATCTCATCTCTATTTAGCACTCTGAAATTACAGAGCAGCACTAACGAATCAAGCATATAGGTTATCAACTGCTACCATTTTGTTTAGCTGAAAACTGAAAAACAGGATATTTAAATTGTCAGAAAGTAATTTCAGAATCCCCAAAGACTTGCAGAAATAAAAAGGGACAGATAAAGCAAAATAGGATTACTTGCAACTTGTGAATCTCCACCATGTCATGAAAATGATGCTATGTGTAGCTACAACACAAAAAAAGAGGAAGAGCTAGCAGTGGTGTCACAAAGAGAAGCCTCAGGATTGCAGATCTTACATGCTTTTTTAGTTGCTCATCCCTGAGGAATGTGTAGTAGGGATGAATTGAGAGCTGATGGACTTAGTGCTGTCTGTCAGCAATGCTGCTTGTGAAGTTACCTGCAGTCTGCAGTACAGCACAGGACCATTGGTGCAAGCTGATCTACTTTTTTTTACATTCTTATATCTTTAAAGAACTGTTTTTAGAAATTTCAAGTTCAGCATTATTGTGAGCAATCATTGCTGCTATTGTCACATCTAGTGGGCAAAGGAAGTTCTGTATTTTTTAAGAGGTCTGAGACAAATGAAATAATTGATAGATGCTCTTGTTGTATGCTGCCTAACCCCCCAGGACTCAGGTGCTGAGCAAACACAGCAAGAAAGACAAGGAGCCTGGTCCTTGGCCTTCTACAGAGCAGGAAGTATGTGCCAGGTGAGTTGGCTGTACATTTGTGTTTTTGAGTAAGCACTTTGCTCATTTTCTGTGATGTGAGCTAGTGCACAAAGTCCTGACATTAGAAAGCTGTCACAATATGGTTGCACCAAATTACATGGATGCAGACCAAAACCCTCATACATTTCATTAGGACTGAAGTGAAGGATGGGGAAAGATCTGCGTGGAAAAATCCATCTTTGTTCTCAATTCTTGTAAACCAGGTGATTTCTCCTCATGATCAGAGGCAGACTTTTAAATGAGAAGGCTGATGGTCTACTCTCAAAGACATGCAGAAATGTAAGTTCATTTGATTTCTGAAGATCCACAATCTATTTAGACTGGCTTGGTAAGGCTGCTGCTATTTCTAGGCTAATGTCATCCTCAATCTAGCCATTGGTTCCCTCCAAACAACTTTTGATTTTTTTGGTGAAGATCAGCTAAAGTTGATGAGAGATCATTCCAGCCAGTGTGCATAGTTCTCTCCTCCAGGGCAAAAATGCTGTTGAATTTCAAGGTGGTAAGTGAGGGAAGAGGAAAAGATGATACTGTGGGATGGACTGCTGGAAATGGAGAAAGGAGAGGATGTGATGGAAGATTCAAGGGTCCTAGACTTGTTGCCTATGGAGAATGTTTACTTTCTGCTGTTTAACATAAAGGTGGGAAAAAAGCCAGTGTCCTGACTCTGACTGGAGACAGGAGTGGAAATGTAATGAAGGAAAGTAAAGAAGGGAAATTTCATGCCAGGTTTAGGGACTTTTTGGGGAGAAGATCGCATCTCCGTGATGGACTTTTCTTCAATTAATTTTCCAGTTGCTTTTTTAAACTCATTCATGTTTTCCTCATTACATTCCATGATATAATTAAGTATGGGAAAGCACGTCCCCTTTTGTGTTTTATTTGTTAAAGTCATTCAGTGAATGACCTTTCCCTGATCACCTTTCCTACACTGCTCATGATTGTCTATTGCTCTTCCTCTCAGTCATTTCTTTTTCCAAGCTGAAAACTCCTTCTCTATCTACTCACTTCTCACATGGCACTCACTCCACATCTCTGATCAGCTTTGTCACTATCCACAATGCCTTTTCTGAATCTACTGTAACTTTGTTGAGGTGGCTGATTAAAATATTCAATATGTGCAGCATTCAAAATTATAGGTGAACAAGGCAGAGGCAGAATAATGTTCCCATTTTCTTTGCTATTTCTTTCTTAATAGTTTCTAATGTTTTACTGGCTTTTTTGAGTATTGCTGAATGTTGAACAGACATTTCTAGATTAGTATTCAAAATTACTTCAAGAAATCTTTCCTAGTGTCAATACTAGTGAAAAACCTATACTTCTGTCTGTGTAGTTAAGATTATTTTTTCTACTTGTTAATGACTTCTTGTGGGTCAGTGCTTAATTTTGCTGATACTGCACTGTGCAGTCCCTCAGCGCTGTGAGAATCTTTTGTAACTCTGGCTGTTTCAGTTCTGAGGATCCTGAAAAACTTTGTGTTATTACCAAAGTTTCTCAGCCTCTCCATTCTCTTCTTGTTCCACATTATTTATGGTATGTTGAAGCACACAGGTCTGCCCACGGGTCCCTGAGGATCTGGTAACCTTCCTCTAAGAGGAAACCCCTACTTTACTTTAACTCTTTGTTTCCTGTCTTTTAACCAATTATTAAGTCATCAGAGTACTTTGAGTTTTATTGCACATTGATTTAATGTCTTTAAAAGCTTTTGGTGAAGGATCTTGCCAGACCTATTTCTTTCAATCAAAAAATACTTTCTCAGCTGGATCACTTACTACTGTTAACACTTTCATTACATTTTAATGGATTGGTGAGGTATGATTTCCCTTTGCAGAAGCTGTCCCAATGTATCATATTTATTCACACCTCTACTGCCCATGTTCCTTATTATTGATTGTACCAATTTTGACCCTAATGATATCAGACTTATGAAGCTGTAGTTTTCTGTATCTTCCCCTGGGAAACTTTTTAAAAACCCATCAGAGCTGTCATTTTTTATTACCTGATATGAGTTACAGTTTTAGAAACTTCTTTAGAGCTGTGGCTATATAAAACCAGACAGAGTTTATCCAATTTTTTTCCTTGATCTCTTCTGTTTGAAGGATACAGATATATTTTGTTTAGTTTTCAAGCTTCTCTTATACTTATTGCTTAAGCCAAAAAGCTTTCCTGTATTTTTAGAGTCTTTTTTAATGGGTGACAAGTGTATTTTCTAAGCTAGTAACTGAAATATTTTGCCACTTTACCTGCTCCTTTAAAATTTTTTTTTCAGTGTAATATTTGTCTTTATTTTCATCCCATGTTGAAACTGGAAACAACTCACAGTCTATTATTTTCCAAAGTCTTATGATCTGTAAACAAGTCTCATGATTGTGCAGAGGGTTTGATTACAGGGTTCCAGCTAATGGAATAATGAAATTGCTCTGTCTCTGAATCAGTAGCCTCCTAATGACCTATGAGCTTGCTGCCAGTTTCAAACAAATTTGATAGAAGGGTAGATCTGAAATATTATTGCATTTTTAAAGTTTCATGGAAATTGTCTGGGTACTGAAGAGGGACCTCAGCTGAATGACTGCAATGACCTGAAAGTCAAAAAAGGTAAGACTCAGGCATTATCCTGTTTCTCAGGAGATGGATTTATAGCCAGAAACTGAGCAAGGGCTGTCTCTTGCCTGATAGAGACAGGAGACATAAGAGAATCTAAGAGTCTGGTTCTGGGAGAAGTTTTGCGAGAAGGAAGACACAGATAAGTATAAAACCTAATTGCATTAGTTCTTCAGCTCGTGAAGTCAATTTCCTAAAGTTTGAGTTGACAACATGATGAAATTATGGCTAAATTCTCTCTGTCCAAGAATATTCTTTAAGAGGGAGAACTAAAAGTCAGCTTGCTGTGACTCCCTATACTACTACTTTTTCTTGGGAGAGGCGGCTAATTCTTCCCCCCTCGCAGTAAAACGTCCCCAGAAACCTATTCCAAAGATAACCAGACTTTGGGACTCTCCACCCCAAGGGAGTGGATGAGAAACAGCTGCTTCCTGTGCGGCACCTCTGTACAACTCCACAGCTTGCTTGGCCAGTCTCTGGCCTCTTCCAGATCATGGGTGCTGAGACAGGCAAGGAAGGCTTGAGCCGGGGCTGACAGCAAAATGCTGCAGTGAGGAGGGGGATTAGAGCGCCATGCATGTGCTCAGAGGGAGCCTGTTCTTTTGGGGTGCCCTGATGCTGCAGTGAGGATGCTTGGAGGTGACTTTATTGTCCAAACGAGTGCATCTAGCTCAAATATCTGCTCTGAACTGTAGTACTCCTTGTTCACTTACATGCTGCTTAATCCCATGCAGGATCACCCTGCTAATTTGGAATAATTAAAAAAAAAAAATCAACAGAACCAAACAACTTGATAATATGTGCTAAGGAGAGCTGGCACGATTTGCTTGTCTGTAGCACTTAAAAATGAAACACTCCATCAGCAGGCTTCCTCAGTGCCATTCAAGGTGATGTAAACATGTACCAAAAATCTGAATAAAGTCATATTTCTAACGGCGCAGGCAAAAATTCTGACCTAGTTTAATCAGTCACTGTGCTTTTCTGGTTGTTCTGATTTGTTGTTCATTTGTGTTGGGCAGCTGGACAATAGGATTTTGCATGGGCCACAAACAATGAAATAAAACAGCAAGATGTACTGTATTTTACTGAAACATAATATAAAGGGCAGCAGGGGACTAGTCAAAGCCCAATATTCTGAGACTGTAATTTTTTATCACTAGTTTATTTCCTAAACCAAAATGTTTTTGAGTATAAATATTGGATGAAAGCAAGGCTGCACCACGTTGGCTGTCATGGAGGCAAGACCAAAACCTACTTTTTATTAGAATTAAATTAATATGGCATAAGTAGTTTTATAGTTGTAACATTTTAATATTATTTATGTTCTAACTGCTCTGCATAAATAGAACTGTTCCTTGCTTCTTTTGGTTTTACTACTAATAAAAAGTAATAGGCATAATAATTCAGGGACTGTTTGCATTTCCAGGCACTTTTGTTCTGTCATGTTTACCTACTCAAGCAGACATACTGAAAGCCAGACCACAAGAAGCTTTAACACAAAATATAGCAGCCACTTTTCAACCAAACTATGTATCTAGGAGCAGGAGGATCCTAAAGCAAATACTTACAATTAGGATTATAGATGAAAGGTCTTTCCAATAAAAAGAAGAGTGAGAAAGTAGCTCTGTGTAGAAATCTACTAGGATGGCTTTTCAGTTTTACTCAGTGCATTACACTAATTACATTATAGGTATATTAACAGACATATTTCCCTAATTACCAATTGATTTCCCAGACTACTCAAAAATGTGCAGAAAAAACCACTACTTGTGATGGACATGAAGGTAATATTTTAGCACTGACAACTTGTTGCATTTCAGTCAACAATAAAAGGAATTTTTAAGTGTGGAAGTATGCCATCAGTCCCAGTGCCAAGAAAGCTAAGAATCTCAATCACCATAAAACTCATTAAGTCAGATTGTACTTCCAGAGTCTCTAATAACAAAGGAACAAATGTAGATTTCCTCTGCTAACGTGCCAAAGGATGTGGTGTACGAGTAGTATTTTTACATTTTAAAGTATATTTAGCAGCACAGCTTGTAATATAGAGAAGAAAATGGGTGATGTTCTGTAACTCAGAGTTTTTTCTTGAACTTCCCTGGAGTCAGGAATGTACACGGTACATATTGTACTGCTGATAGATTTATGTAAAGCAGCCTACATGTAACCTCTTTCTAGTTAACACTTAAGGCAATTGTCCTTTTCACAAACCCTGACTTCAGAGAGTGTAAACCTTCCCAGGCTCTTCCTTCTGCCAGTGCCTCCTATGAACACTTCAGAACCTGACAAGTTTAAAAGCCCCTATCCTGACTCAGGCTCTAAACTCCTTCTTGTTTCATTGACATTTGAGAAACTAAACAACATGGGCTTCCTTAGCTACAGGCAGCTTTTTAAAAAACCTCTCAGAACCTTTGGTCAGTGACTGCTTAATGCAAAGTGATACCTTTCCACTTACCCACAACATGGTACCACTTCAGAGGGTTTTCTTCCTGTGTACCCAAATCAACTCTCATTTCTGAGACTCTAATATCTCTTGCCAAGTAAATTATGTAAACTGCACTAGCAGAATTTATAATGTCACTGCTTATATGAACTACCTTTAAAATTTCCTCTGTTCTTATAAAAGGTATGGTCCTCCTTTCACACTTGTGTCATAACAGAATGGTCATGGGGTCATAAACAGAAGGAAGTGAGGTGTGCTTTTTGTGGTTATTAAACATATTGAGTAGAGTGGGTTACATCTTTATCCCTGCCAGTTCTTTTCCCCTTCATTCCACTAATACCACAAAATGTCCACTGACTTCAAAGGACTTTCCATAAAGTTTAGAGAGGCATATAATTTACATAGTTTATTAGCAAGCTAAGGATCAAATTCAGCTGTTGACTGAACAAGCACAAGCTTCTTGATTTGCCTTCTTACATAGGTTGAGTCTGAATCTGTCAGAGTCTGCTTCTGGTTTTGCTTACATTAATATAGCAAACACCACAGAAGTCAGTAGAATTGTTATACAGGCATAAACTTACTAAAAGTTAGAAGAAAATTAGGCCCTAAGTCTCCTTTGCCTGAGTCATGTTTTAGTCATTGATCATTTTATCCTCAATTTGGGATAAGCCTCGATGAAATTTTGCACAGGCCTATCGTGTTTGCAATCTAAAAAGAGGTTAAGGAAATAGCCACACTGGGAGGAGTGACAGTATGCAAATGCCTTTGCAAAGCACATTCATCCTCAGCAGAGTTGTAACATGTCCCATGGTTCTCATTAAGGGTTCTTTGCTAAATCTTTTTGTTTTTCCTGTCTTACTGGCAAATGTTTACTATTCCCAGATACTTACTGTATTTAACATCAAACTGTATCTGGAATCATAGACAGCTGCTGAAAATGTTGGTGAGCGTGTAAAATACTGCAAACAAATAAAAGCTGATGGTGGGAGCCATGCAGGAATTCTCACACAGCAGGGTAAAAGATAGAGACAGGAGAATGGGTTATGCTTTCCTCCACAGTGCTGTTCTCTCACCATCTGGACAGTCCCCCTTTAAAAAATGAAATACTCCCTGCATGTCTCCAAACTCGATCACAACTTAAACACGAATCCTCCCACAGCATTCAGGAAATGAGTACTGCTGTTGTCACATGCGTTGACATAGAAGCTCTCTCTCCTTCCCAGAGCCTCTGAACCTCAGAGCGTCTGAACTGCTGCTGCTGGGTTCACCATGGCTGCTGGGACTTCTTTAGGACAGGCAGGTGTCTCACAGAATCCAGATGTTCTGAAACAGAGAACAAGGCCTCGAAAAGCATCTCTCTTCCTTGTACAACCATGAATGAGACAGTGTTTCATTTCCCTAGTGAAGGAAAATCCTGAGGCACCTCAGAATCTGTGATATAAAATGCTGACTTCTGATGGCAGTTGCTGTCAATTTACTCATTTAATTCTCAATGTTTGCATACTGGCCACTGAAGAGTCAAGCTCTGGCACAGAAACCTTGGTATTTTTGAAATCCAAGTCCAAGAACTGAGTATATATGCCTGGGAAGGTTGGGCGATGCCACTGCAAGTCCACACATAAAAGAAAATAGAAAATGCAGTGAGTGGAGTCCTATGTTCAAGTTTTGTATTGGATATTCGAAACAGCATTCTTCAAGATTGAAAAAGTGACAATGACTTCTCCCAGCCTCAGAGGGATTTTTAAAAAATGGATTTAAAGTGATTCTGGATCAGGAGGTATATACCAGTTTGAAAATGCAAATGCCGGATTGGTATATCCTATTAAAATACTCCTGGCTCAATTACTCATCTCTCTGTTGTACATTAATTGACTTTGCCTTATCCTGTTCCCAAAAGGGAAAGTTTCTGTCTGTTTGTACTGTAAAGTTATTGATCTGCATGGTGGCTGTGTGTGAGTCCTCAGAGACACTTTGCAGGAGGCAGGGGAATCAAGCACTGCAGAGCAAGTTACTGCAAATTCACATTGGGTCCAATTTTGCTCACAGTCTGTTGAGGTCTGAGCAGTCTGCAAAGCTCAGAGATACAGCAACTTTTGGATGGTAAATAAGAAAGGCCTTGCTATGAGGCTGGGTTTTTCCAAGTGCAGTGGATCTACCCCCAGGTGTCCTTCCTCTGTGCAACGGACACGTTGGGGTTTGGAGAGAAAATGTGTTGGCTGGCTCAGGGTGAAATAAACTGCCATACACTGATGTGGGCTTCTTTTATGTGGTGTCTGTGGAACCAGTTACAGCTCAGAGCAAATACAGCCACTTCTCAGTAAATTGGTTATGTGCCATTTCTAGTAGTTGTCCTACTAGTACAGATTGTTCAGCAAGCAAATAGCAAGCTTAATCCATCAGGTTTGAAAGAGCAGAAATACTTTGAGGACAAATTTGGCCTCATGTGCCCATGTTCAAGCTAGTGACTCTTTTGGATGCTTCATTTCTCAGTTTTTCTGTTGGCTTTTCTCTCTTTCATTTGATAAACCTCTCTTTTTCCATCTGGAATTCCACCTCCTGTGTCCAAATCTCATCTTTCTAACTTTTTTAAACTTTAGGAGATAAAGAAGAAATGTATATAAGACAGAAATGAAATGCTGGCCCGGCTGAAGGAAGTATAAAAACTGAGGCTGATTGGTTGCACTCAGACTTAAGTGTTTCAGTCTGAGCACTCAGGAATTCAGAAAATACCACTAGCATTAAGAAAAATATGCTTTTTTGACTGTGTTTCTTTGTGGTCCATGACCATTTGCAGAAGAATATGGAAGACATTTTCCTATGGAAGGTCTTTCCCATGCAAACATGATAAGCCACATTCAGTAATATTACATAACTCTTATACCATGTATTTTGTCTAAAAGTCTCCAAGTATGGGGCAGAGGTTACAGAACAGAATCATTCCTGTTCTAGAGG
The DNA here is from genome assembly GCA_013399945.1 of Ploceus nigricollis. Classification (NCBI taxonomy): domain Eukaryota; kingdom Metazoa; phylum Chordata; class Aves; order Passeriformes; family Ploceidae; genus Ploceus; species Ploceus nigricollis. The sequence goes on along the minus strand of VXBC01007998.1, from coordinate 710,790 downwards.
AAACAAAGACTCAGAGCTGCACATTTCTTGCCTCATGCCACATCCACTGAACTACGGTGGAGGAGCAAATTGCGAGTCCACTGTTCCAAATAAAACTGCTTGTGCAGACATAATTATAGATGAGAAGGACATAAGCAGGTACTTGCCAGGTTTATTTAAATGCCTCTCTGCCAGGGACCAGCAAAGACACTCTATTTCCCATCTTATGACTTGCATACTCAGTTATTTTAAAATTTACTATAAGCAAGTGCTCAAGCATGTAAGCTTAACATTCTCTTTCTGGGAGCGTTCATATGAACATGAGTCAAGTACTTGAATGTTTGTGGAAAATGAAGGCAAAAGAGGCGTAAATGAATATTTATGGAAACTGATTGTGATGTGCACCCCATTCTGTTAGACTAATCAGAACAAGAGTGACTGTGGGGAGGCATTACCAGCAAGTTGCAGAGGCCACTTTCCTTCCAGCTCCAAAGTGAGGACAATTGCTCCAAGGAGAGCATCAGCCACACTTTGTGCATTCCAGTGACTGCACATTGCCACACAGGTCTAGGTGAGAGCCCAGGGGATGGGATAGGCTCACACCCTAAGTTTAATATAATAGCTTCTTTTGAAAACAAGATCATATATTTATTTCCTCATCATATGACTAGGCAGAAGAAAAAAAAAAGATAAAGCATACAAGAATACTCTCATTTATTAGGCTTAGGGAGCTCTGATGTTCAAGCTTGGTTCTTGTGGGAACTGAAGATAAGAGAAAAAGCTCCCCACTGCCAGATATAACCTCTGCAGCAGGATCTTTAGGAAAAAAAAAAAAGAAGAAGAAGTACATCTGAAAATGTTTTCCTTTGTACTGTTGGGTTTTTTATGTTCCTAGGGACCAGGGATCTGGGAATTATATGATAAACTTTGGATTTATGCCGTCAGTTCCTATGCGTCTTATTTTTTACTTGCTTAGATTCTGATCTCAGTGCGTCGCTACTTTTCATAGTACATTAAAAAAATCCACTTACACACACATGGGTTTGATATACATCATACCCTTAGGACAAGAGTACGGCCATGAGACTACATTTTAACAATTAAAAGGAAGGAAGAAAGGAATTAAATTATTACCACATTTTAATTTTTCTCTTGGTGAACTTCATATATTGGCTATACAGTGCTCTTCCAAAGTGTAGCAGGTATCTATTTGTGCCAAAACAGACCTGAAATGGTGTGGTCTGGCATTCTCCCAGTCTGCACATCAAAATGTGACCTAAAGCAAAGAGAATGGTGGAATGGGTTCAGGACCTACCAAAGATCTTTGAAGCCGGCAGAGAGCAGAAATGTTGCTCTCCAGAAGAAGGGAAAAGTTATATTGAAAATGAAAAACTATTTTAGAAAGTGGTTTTTAAATATAATTAGTTTGATTCCTAAAGGATCAGGAGCTCTCCTGATTCCTTAAGGAATAGGTGTGATGCAGTCAAGCCAGGCACAAAACCCCAAACTGCTATGACTTTTGTTGTATTAACAGAATAAATATGACAGTATTTAATACAGACATTCTGTGAACACATCACTGCCATGGTACTTTGTGCTGTGAGAAGCATGCACATGAATTTACAGTTCATTGGATGAAAAAAATTAACCATTTATTTTAGATTATACACAAGTTATTGACATCTGTTAACTAAGTACTAGGAAAGATTGCTGTGAGTTGGTAGATCATGTTCTAGCTCCTCGTTCTGTTCTTTTAAGATGCAACGATAAGCAAACATTAGGTACAGGCTCTTGATTCAAAAAGGACAAGTTCAGGTCCTGCAAAAGGCTGACAGAATTTAGCCAAAAGTATGTACATATGCAACCTGCAGAACAAGCTGTCTCCAGAAAGGTGAGTTCCCTGTGGTCTCCCCTCAAGCCCCAGTGGGAGGATTGGTTCATGCTCTTCTCTTAGTGGTTTGTGTTTTTAAATATGCTTAAGCAGCCATCTTCTCCAAGTATTTTGAGGAGTACATTTTGGTTCATGAGATAGATGCTGAATACAGATATCTTTTTGTTCAGACTTGGCCAATTGTAGGGACCAGGAGCTGATTTTTTTTATTTGGACTCCCTAATGTCATGTTCTAAAATATTTCAGTTAAAAGCAAGAAAATTCTCTTGTAATTAATTCTGAGATATTTTGGACACACATATAATTTTGGGAAAAAAAAATTTATAGCTCCTATCATAAACAAACAACGATGCTGTCCCAGGAAAAATATATTTCACTCTCATGGGCTTTCATTGAATAAAGAGATTTTGAACTGAGCTCCTTAAAATATCAATGCTCTATATTACTCCCCAGATACAGATATAAATCTTTATAATAGTGCACTTCACAAGCAGCACTCCTGAGTCTTTTTTTGATTGGTAATCACAGTGTTTCCTTATTAATACAGTAAAAAATGTAAAAGACATAAACAGATTGCAATCTATCTGTTCTTTCTGTATGGAGATACATCAGCTTCTGCTTTAAGCAGTCCTGATGTTTCAGCCATCATACTTTTTATGGGTTTATATGGGAAGGAAAATGTACCAGAAAACTGAATTCAATGACAGTCATTCTGTGAATAAATCCAGTTATCTTTGGTATCCTGACTGTAATAAAAATGTACAAAAGTTAAATTTCTGTATCATCACAGAGTTATGTTGACTGTTTTTAATGTCAGTAGGGAAACAGATTTCCAATCAACAGGTTTTTTCCCTCAAATACTACCTATTTTAAGGTTATGTTCTTATTAAAACAGTGTCTAAGAGACACTGTATGCTTACCAATCCTGATACTAAAATATCTGATGAAAAAATAAAAACTAATCAACGTTTTCAATAAAATGTAGCAGTCCAGATACTCCTAATACTTCTAAGCCTCATAATTTTCCTATACCCTTGTGCCATGACTTATGATATTTCTGATGACCAAACTGCTTCCCTCCCCAGTTACAGAGGCAATATGTCTTTCTCACACCTTGATTAATGTTATGTTTGTGTTTGGTAGGGAGCTGTGAATATGTAGGCTTCCACAACTTGGCATGAATTCTGGTAAGCCTACGTCCTTCCCACTAGCGACTTGTATTTCTGGAAGAAATCAGCCACATTCCTTATCTTCTTTTTGTATGGCTGGACAACATTTTCAGGAGGCGTGGTCTTTTCCTTTGGGAAGGCAGAGCAACAGGGTTGATTTTTTTTGTTGTTTTGCTTGGGTTTTGTGGAGGCTTTTTTTGTTGTGTGGTTTTTTTTTTTTTTTTTTGGTTGCTGTGGAAGGTGAAGAAGGATTAAGATTTTTTTCTTACACTGTCTGTTGTCTGCTGAGGCAAATGTTTTGAAAATCCAGGAACTGGGTGTCTTTGTAGAGCAAAGCACAATTTTGGCAGTGTTGGGTGTTGATATAATTCCCATTTCAGAATATTATTTTGGCTTTATTGCTATTTGCTGTTTGCCAGCTGTCATTACCTGTTAGAGTCACTTACAATGAAGACAAATGGAAAGTGAGCCTGTTTCTTAGACTCAAGGCAGAGTTAAAGCAAAGCCTGAATGCACCAACACTATTTGTCACTGTCAGTAAGACACTTCCATAGTGCTGGTGAAGCCCAAGCATCTCAAGAACAGCTCAGGCACTGGTCTACCAGAACCATGCAGATGTTGAACCCACCTTATTCCACCAAGTATTTGTACGGTAGGGCATGCTAACCTTCTGGAACATGAGCAATCGATGTAATACAGACTTCTTGAACTACCCCGTATGGCTTTAGGAGCGTCTTCTCTGGGCTTTCATAGGATATCCCCCACTTATCCCAACAACATTCTTTTGAGTCATTACATGAATCTGTATATAACCTTTGAGGGGATGAATAGTGAAGTCAATAGCAAAGATAAATTCTGTAGTTCTGTATTATTAGGCTTCCATGGAATTATAGTTACTCTACAAAGACTGTGTTTACAGCTTAGGCTTACAATTTCTAGGGTAACACTGGGAACTTTCTTGCTACTTAATCTTAGGGATAATGATAAATACTTAATAGGGATGTTGTTGCAATGTCATAGGACATTTCATGAGAACGCAATGGAAACACAGTTTGGTTGAAGAATCTATGCAGCACTACAAAAGCTGGCTAGATGACCACATGCAGGTTATCAAAAAAAGGATTTTCTGTCAAAATGCAAATTGATGTTGATTAATATTTTGCAGGGATCTTGTTACCTTTTTGGTCTATTTCTGTGTGATACAATATGAACCTTATGGGAAATATATGTTTGCAATATTTTCAGGTTGTATGAAGCTGGACAGACAGCAAAGGGTGCTGATAAATGGGATTAATATTCAAAATTATTTTGACAACTTGTAGATACAGCCTGAAAAACGGATGAAAAATCAAATGATGCAAGAAAGCAGGTATTTCAGGTAACCAAACAGGGCAAGAAATTTGGTTAGGATCAGGTTTTCAGAATTAGTTTTGGGGTTAGTGTGGATCATAAATCATGAGGATCTGGAAGAGATAAGATTAGTGATGGGATTTATAAACAGGAAGACAGTCTGTCATGCAGGAGAAATGCTTGTACTCTGGCCAGAAATGGTAAAACCTAGCTTGATTGCTAGGTCTATTTTTTGAGACTTCCAAATAAGAGCTGGATCATACAGAAGGAGTTCAGAGAAGGAATGTGGAAACGGTGAAAATTCTGGAAAAGTGACTTGCATGAAGTACTGCAGTAGCATTTGTAGAGTTTGGTGATGACACATAGCTGGAGAGAAACCTAAGGCGCTGAGATGTGGGGTTTTCTGGTTCTGCGTAGAAAATTATACCTGCAGTACTGTTTGCAGGTTGGAGCAACCATGTGGAGAAGCAGCTCTTTAGAGTCAACTACGTGTTGGTCACAGAGGATAGTAAATATGTAACTCTAAGTCTTCCAAAAGTGCAACACATCGATGTCCTGATTATCAGACACAAATCTTAAACTCTGTGGTGTATCATTATTAAGCATTAAGCATTACTCATAGAATTTCTTGGTTGGCTCTGGCACTCTCTCTATATATAAATTAAGATATTTTTGTCTGACTCTATTTCTCTGCAAAATAATCAAATCAACATTGGGACTCTTAGAAACTATGATGTCTGCTTATTCCAAGTAATGCTTATTCCAATACTGAATATCTCATCCTAGTAATTGCCCAGAAAGGTCTGTTGTTGCAATGTGTCTGGGGAATCATGTGTACAGTAGAAAGGGGCTGTGCTGAAGACTCATGATGGCAAAAAAAGGTGACACAATAATTGACTGGGGTGGACTGTAACACAGCAGAACATAACAGAAAAATGGGGAGAGTACAACGTTGAAGAAGCCTTCAAAATAGATTGGACCACAGAAGTAATTTTGTTCCTCCTTTTTGCCTAAGGTGGAAGAAGTGTATCTAGATGATTCCAAATTATGTTTAACCTATTTTTAAAAGTCTCCCATCCTTGCTGAAGTTTTCACATAGGTCCCAGAGCTATGTAACTTTCATATACACACACAGACACACACACACACACGCACACACACACACACAGAGAAACACACATAGGAATTTTCTGTTGAAAAATAAACCAGTTGCCAAATGCTTCTTCTCATGACTTCAATGATTCCTTCATTACCACACCTGAGTGTGAAGGTTAGGGTTTATCATACATTTCTTTCTAATTATAACCATTTTCTAAACATCTTACTACTGTTCCTGCTGCTCTTCTCTTCAGTCTCTTCAATTTGTCTACATCTTTCATAAAGTATGACACTGAGAGCTGACACAGAAGTACCGCTGAGCTTGCTAGCAATGAGGAGAGTGAGACAATTTCTTCCCATGTCTTACACAGGATGTTCTGGTTAACACATGTCAGAATGACATCTGTCATTTCTTTTTGTAACAGCGTTACACCATAGGCTGGGAATTAGTTACTCTGCTGTCTTCCACCACACCAGGCCCTTGTCTATGCCACTGGCTCCTGACTAATTAAGCATAAAATGCAGCTGTGCCTTTGGGGATTTTTATTTTTTCCTCTATGGATCGTGTACTTTCCACTTTCCTGTGCTGGGTTTTGTTCTGTTGACTTAGGAACCATGTTAGTATGGCTAGGGAAGGATCTCAGGCTCAACCAGAACGAGCAAAGTGTCAGTATTTCAGAGATATTGTGTGTTGGCAACTAATGAGCTGGGAACAGCACTATCTCCTGATGGTTGATATGGACTCATTCTTGCGATCCTGGGTCATGTCAAGGACTGAACTCTGTGCTCTGCTGGCTTTTTCCTTGAATTATCTGTGTACTGTAGCAGCTATGAGAGCAGACACAGGGCTGTCTCAGGAACTAGACTGATTGTGAAAGCTAGTGTTAATGTGTAGCATGAAAGATAGTGGTGAGCCCTGTCAAAACTAAAGATCAGACTGGGCCCCTGTACCTGTTACTTTGCATGAAAAAAGGAACAAATCCTAGGGCTTTTTTCCAAAGGACCGTAAGCATTGCAATCCTAGATAAAAGAGGAAATATTCCACTGTTTAGTCACATTTAGTCTAGGTTTCCATAAATCCCTGATCATGGGTATCTTTACAAATTGCACTGTATGGAGAACTAAGCTGCCCTTGAATATTAATAACCCAGACGAGCCAGATCAATTCTGTATTAAGGTCATGTCACTCACTGCCTGCCTGGTGATGTCAGGGCAGTTCCAAAAGTCTTTAAAGTACCACATTATTTAAGGCCACAAATGTTAATTAAAACTTTTGGTTCCATTAATGCGCATATTCAGAAATGACTTGGAGTTGTCTAAAATGCTGGGCTTTTGTCTATAATGGGAATATCAGTGGAAACTCATAGGTGCCAAAGGCTTTGCATGTTCTGCCCCCAGCTTTGGAGCATGGTGCCAGCTGAGACTCAGAATGTTAATTCCATAAATGCCTTCAAGTCAAGACTACAGGCATGTTTGTTTAATCTGGCTTTTCCTGAACAATAGCTTTGTCTCTGGGTGCATTCTCTAAAGTGCTCTGAAATTTTTTTTGTATGTGTGTGGTTTTTTTTAACATGAAGAGCACCACATACGTAAATGTATAAAATGTGAGATGTATTTTTAATGTGCAGTGATACATTTCTCTTCATCACCCTATACAAAAAAAGAAACTTGCATTCATTTGATTCCAAGAACTCGAAGACTTTTTTTTATACTAGCAATGAAGTTAAAAAAAAATCAGCCCCTTCTAAACTTGTATATTACATAAATAATGAACATTAATGCAGTTTCAAAAATGGTAGCAATCATTTCTCAAATGTATTGTTATTTTAATACTCACAAGAGATTACTTTGATTTTCTGAATAATATCTAGGTTTACAGCGGGAACTGCACAGCCTATGTGAGTAATATGAGACCTAATTATGTTATACCCTGAAATCAATAAATATGTGCTCTTAAAAGTGAGTTATTGATGCCATTTGAGCAAAATCACCTTACCTAGACTCATGATGCAAACTTGGACACACCAAGTTTGGTTGGAGGAAAAACCAAACCCTTCTGAGCAAAGCTGCTATTTTGCTGTTGTTTATCTCCCTCTCACCTTCACCTTCAACCCTCCCCCATCTCCCCTGCTTGCCTTCACCTGGCTGCCTTTGCTCATTTGCAAATCTCAATTGAACACTTTTTTTTTTTTTAATTTGCAAGAAGAAATGCAAATTGCTAAAATGCAAATGCTGGTAGTGACAAGAAGCTATATGCAAAAATAAGATATAGGACTTTGATATAGAACCAATTGTGTCTGTAGGAATGACAAATGATACTCATATAGTTAAAATGCTGCATTTATTTTGCCACGACTCTCCGTGTGGACATTCTTACTGAGAAATAAACAGTTTTTGTTTCCAGTTTAGATAAACTGCTTTCAAAGCAACAGAAGCTAAAATGGATAAACCCATTCATTTTACTCACATGCACACATACATTCACACCCTTATGGAGGAAAAAGGGGGTTATACTGTCCAGCTACACTGGTTTAAATTTCCACATTATTATATATTGTTATAATTTCTGATATAGGCAGGCTCTTACGCTCCATATGGCTTCCATATGCACAAACCCTTGGTTACTGAAGATGGATGAAAGCCATATTGTTTTTTAATGCATGTGCTGAGGAAAAAGAGCTATCACTAACCTGTGAACTGATTATACCTGGTATACTTAAACTGATGTTAAAGCATAACTGTAGCTGCATAAAGCTATGCCCGTAGCAGAAATCTTTGGTAGGATACAAAGGACAATTAAAAGCATGCTATAATTTTTCAAAAGGGATTTCCATTACTGGCAGAAGTTTATAAAGACATTTTTACTGGAAAGGAAATGTTTTTGTTGATGTAGCTAATTTTATGGAAGGAGATGGCAAAAGCTGTGCTAGAAGTGTCCTGTTGGTGGTACAATGGCAGTCACAGTAGGACTGGTTATTGATAGAGCTCCCCCAACAAACCCTTCCTAGTGTAGACCAGACCTCGGGGTCCATTTCAAAAGGTGTTATGTAAATGGGGTGTTAAAACCATTGTGACAGCAGAGAAACAAAGACCGTTCCCTGAGGGGGAAGGAATATGCAAAACTGGCTGGGGACAGTCCAACATTTTGGGGTCAGGCTGTCTTCCTCTGCAAGGATCTGGGTGAAAGAGCCAGCAGGCAAAACTGGCTTCATTTGGCATGGCAGGGCCACAAACCCCTCTGAGCTGAGAGCTAAGTCCAGGGCATCTGGGAGCTTTGGGAGTATGGGTGGCTCATGTCATGGAGCTCAAGCCCTGTTTTGGGCCCCTGTTTCGTTTTGCTGAGACTTCAGCAGGAAGTGGAGAAGTTGCTGTAATGGGGAGAATGCAAGTGTTGGGGGAGAGGTGTAAAGTCCTTGTGCAGGCACTTGCTGCTGTTCTGCACGGAGGGAGGATGAGCAAAAACATGCAGACACACATGGTCCAAGTGTCAGAGGTAACTTTCACATAGCACCCAGATGTGTCATGGTTCATTTCCTGTGATTCTGGATCTGTGTCTTCAGAGAGGTCATAGGCAGAAGTCTGCTGAGCTTATTTGTTCATACATTTACAGAGGTCAAAATACTGAACCAGAATGAAGAACAAAGCTGCATGTAACCTTGGGTAGAGCAGTCAATAGTCTTGGCTTTCATTCTGCTCCCTCCTGCCCCTGTGCACTCTTAGACATTGACTGGATCGTGAATTAAAGTCCATGCTGGGCAAATCACTGTCAGCATGTAGTACAGCCTAGGTCCAACAGAAGTGCTCTTGATCTATCAGCAACATGAAAGAAATATTACACCCCAGTGGCAGCAAGCAGGGGAAAAAACAAATAAAATGTTATTATAATATTTCCTGTGAAGGAAGTTGGGATAATATTGTGGCTGGTAGCTGACCAGCTGCTTTCATTTAATATTTTTCTAATTTTAGTCAGTGTTGGTCAAACAAACACAGCTTTCAGGGGATTTCCTTCAGTGTTAACAGACTGTCGTGTAGTTAGTTGAACAGAAGCTCTGCAGTGTGAGGTATGATCAAGAAATGTGCCCTTTTTAAAAATAGTGCTGCATTGATACCATTATCTGCTTGAGGGGGCCAGATTTTCCAAACCTGGGATCTAGATTACACTGTTCGTTGGCTTAACGCTGCTGTAATTGCACATCTCTGGAAGACTGGATTTGGATGGGCCAGACCTGCTCATGGTGCTGCAAAGCATTAAGGAAAATGGAGAAATTCTGTATTACAGTCTGGCCTGGGTAGCTCAACCCCTGGAAACGGCAGCTGTAGCTGGAGGTGCGAATGTACTGCCTCGCACCTGCAAAAAGGAAGTCTGGGACTCAGCCCTCTAAAATTATTCCTAGGTACAGAATGGGCTATTATAGTGGAGTTTTCAAAGAACTCTTTTTAGGGCGAAAAATAAAATTCGCTGGCTGGCTGGTAGCTGAGAGTCATAGACAGTCTGCCACTGTGTACTCAGTGCCCAATGTGCTGCTTATTCTAAGTTGAGCTGCTAAATTGCCCAGTGTTAATAATTTGTTGTTTGTTGCAGTGGTAGAGCTGCCTGCCTGCTCCTGGGGCTATGGCCATTTAACCATTCCCTTCCCGAGAGGTGCTACCCTCCATCCTGGTCTTGACCCTCTTTTCTGCTGCCAAGTTGCAAGACCTTTACATTGCATGTCTTTCGCTTTGCAAGAGCTTTTCAGGATGTGTTGAATGCTTGCATAACTCAGAGAGCTGGCTTCCACTTGAGATCCCTAAAATCCATAACATTAGGATTCAGAGCCACATGCTTCTCTAACATTCACAACCAAAATGTCATGGCCATGTGGCTCCTGCATTCAGCAGAATTATGGTTTGCTACAGATGTTTATGAGTGCATGGGCACAGTTAGAAAGTTTGCTGTCCAGTCTCCATTCTGCATGAAGGGATTTGAAGAAAAACCCAGGCACCAGATCCATTTTAGAAACTGTAAAAGCTGTTTTGGAGTATTCAGGAGTCCTAACTAAATTCACCCGAATGTTAACAAATTGTGCTTATGTGTTAAAGGGAGAGGGAACAGCTAGAAACATATGCCATCTTGTATCTGTTTCATATAGTACTATTATAATCAGAAACTCTATGTCATCTTAGCTTTCTGATATTTATGCTCTATCAGTATGTCCATAACACACTGGTTCAGTTGAGAATCTAAGTGCTATTTTCATTATGATTATTAGTTGGTAGTGAAAAAACAGTCTGATACCTCAAAATCAAACTGTGAAGGTCTTCGCTGAAGACTTCAATGGTGAAACTGCAGCTCTCTGAAAACAACACTCTGAGACAACTGGTATGCTTGCAAATAGTGTAAAGGAAGAAAAGAAAGTTGGAATAGTGAATTACCAGAAGCAAGGACCAGGAAGAAGAACAGTTTTCTGGCTACAAATGTCTGTGTTAGAATGACAGAGTGCATATATTCAAAGGAGGCCTGGCAAAGTAGTCTTAATGAAGGCATTCTGAGGCTGGCAATATTCTTCTTATTCCCAACACTTTAAAAATCAAAGTTAAAATCAGAGACTTTTGTAGCCACAGGAAGAATTTGGTCCTGTTGAACTGTGTTTAATTTTTAAAAGTTTTATAAAGCTATTCTTCAGCAAAACAATCAAGACATATGAAAAAGAACAGCATTTGGAAATTACAGCAAATGGTAGACTTTGCTCTTCAGAATATGCTCACAAATTTTTTGCTCTTCAATTATTCTTTTGCTAGCATTGCAAGCAAAGCTATCTATAACTAGCAGTGGATTCAGAGAAATAGAAAAAATTGTGCATTAGTGGCTACTACATAGAAAACATGAAACAGAGGACACGTCATGGGGGACATCTGCCATTAGTTCAAAAAGGAAGAGCAGACATTCTTCTGGTAGTCAAAACCAGGATTATAGTCACAGTGTTAAGCAGACCACCTCTTTTGGTGCTGTAGTTCTGATGGCACTTTAATCTGGTGTTCTTTCTCCAATCACTATCTATAGACCTTGCCCTGATGCCACCTGTTTGCACAAGGTGTGCCATGCTTTTCTACCAGCTTTGCCCATTGAAAATGGCAGAATTCACCCTGTAAAGGGCTTGCTCTTAATTTTTCATCCTCAATTAAAAGAACCACACACTTGCCATATTAAAATTTAAAATTGTGTTTATTGAGACATATGGGTATTTACTATGTGCAAATGTTATGTTTACTTTGAGATGTTTTCATATGTGCATATTTCTGTTAGTGATAATATTATTACGGAAATTCCTACATAAATGTGTATAGTATGTATTTTGAGTATCTCTGGAAGTATTTATTAGTTGTCTTGTTGCTAATCACTTTCAGATTGTACAATATTGAATAGTGGGCTAAATAGTTCACATGCATGTTGATTTCCCTTACCTTTTAAGGAATCTTTCAGGGAATATAAGGCCTGTAACTTGTTCTGACAAGCCACATTTGATTCAGTTTATTGAGAACTTTTATGAAAAGAGATCTGAGAAGGATCATTGTCAAACTCTTGGAAAATATTTTGTGGGGGGAGGAGGGGACATTGCAGTTTATAGAAGTGAGGACAGAGTCTGACCTACAGATACAAAGAGATGATTAGACAACAAAGACAGTTTGGAAGCCTTATATTCACAGATGCTTTTAGTCTTAGTGTGCCATTCAATTAAACATTCTCTAAGAATGTATTGCAATGCTTTCTCGTATTTTATCATTAAAAAGCCAGTATCTTGAAATGATAGTAGGAAAATCTGTGGCCACCAAAATAATCCACTTATTATTTCTCATGACCATGGTATTACTAGCTCTGAGGTGACAAAGTTAAGGGAAGACAAAACACTGTCTCCTGAAGTCCATGAGAGTTTTGATTCACACTTCAGCAAGGCTCTGATTTGGTGGATTTTAACATAGCGACTGCAAAACTACCTGGACCTTACACTCTCTAAAACTGTATGAAACTCATGGGTACAGTGGTAATGTGACATAACTGAAGGGCACATCTACACCAGTATCTTAGTTCAGACAAAAATTGTGGGCTTGAATAGTGAAAAAAGTGATCCCTGCTTAAGTCACATTAATTATTGTTGTCATTCTTGGTATGCTAGCTGAATTACTTCAAGATAAATTGGGCTCAGTGTTGGGAAGAAAATTCTGTGATACATTTGTGTACTTATCAGAGTAGTGGAATACACTCAAACACAGTTTTGCAACAACCCACTTCATCAGAGCATTCTCATTACAACAGCAGCTGGTCAGCTTTATATCAAATGATTTATAAGGCAAGGACCCTACTTTAATTATGGTGATAATCATGCTTTATCAGATGTATTTTAGCATCCTGAGAAAGAAAAAAATATTCTATCATAAACATATTACCTTAAACACTATACAAATGGTTTGTCTCTTGAATATCACTTAGGTATCCATCAGGTAGGTAAAGCTTGGAATCTTCACCAAAATAAAAAAAAAAAAGGACGATTGATGTAAAATTACATCAGAAAGGAAGAGAGAAAAAAAAATCTATTTACTACATTACGAATTCTTTTTGTTTTGAACACGGTATGAATCTTGTAATGGCAAGTCTTATATTTCTGTGAATTTAGCAGATGGAGGAAGGATGTATGAAGAGCTCCAAGTCAACTGACAGAATAATTTACATGAAATCTTCACCTCTGAAAACAAAAGGATTCCTAAGCAGTAAGAATCATAGCAGATGCTGAATTGCAAGGGACCCAGAAGGATCTTCAAGTCCAACTCTTAAATGAATGGTCCCTTCAGGGACAGAACCCACAACCTTGGCATTACTAGCACCATGCTCTAACCAGCTGAGCTGATCTCAGGGTCAAGCACATCTCAAAAACCCTCCCTTGATGAAATGAGGCTGTATGATTTGCAGTTATGTGGGAGAGGGATTTTCTTAATATGTTTCCTTGTAGAAAAAGAGGGACCTCAGCAAATGTATGGGTTTAAGCAGGTCATGTTTTTTATCATGAGCACCGAGTTTTCTAAGTGGGTGGGTACTGTTAAACACACCAGGATGTGTCACTGCAGCGTGGGGCTGTAAAGGCAGGCCAGTAACTCAAAATGTTTCAGATTGTTTCAAAATTTGTTAGGAATGAATGCTCCTGAGCACCTCATGTTTTCATACATTTACTCTTGCTTAGGTGTTTAGTGGCTGCCTGGAGACAGATAACCTCTGCGGTTATCTGGTTAGCTCTTAACACCTAATTATCGCTTCATCCAAGGCTTTGGGCTGGATGACTGAGAATAAGTATGTTTAAAAGTCTCTAAACAAATGATATTTTAAAATATATTCTTTTAAAGGAATTAAATGAATTATTTCCATAATAGGAATCTCCTCTATAAATATGCGGGGAAAACTAAGCAATGGCCCGGGGCTTTGTGGGGAAAAGCTGGTTCAGTTAGGTAAGGGATAAAAAACCTGCTCTGATTTTTCTACATGTGTTCCCCATTTTTCCCCAAAGATACCTTTGGTCATCTAAAACAATATAGTAAGAAAAAGCATGGACCAAGCAAGAAGATTCTTCATTGACAACAACCAGTACTAGTTAAAGAACTAAGCAAAACACCTTCCTTTATAGCATTTCAAATGTATGGGTAAGTGTAAACACACCTTATTTTTAGCACAGGAAGTGGAATACCTGTGGTCTAATTTGTGTCTTAACATTTGCTTCTCTGGTGACCAGATTCAAGGAAAGGGACCTGCTCCTGGTTAGAAGTTTCTTTAAATGGGTTTCTGGCAAATACCTTACTGTTAAACCTGATCTTGAACAATCAGATCCTCTTTTACCTCATCCCCACAAGCTCTTGTCTCTTAGCCCATCTCAAAAGCATTAACAAAACTTCCAGTGGACACAAAACAGTCGTCTGTTTTTTCATCTGGTTTGCAGTTCCTGACTATGTACAGCATTCATATAAAGCCTGCTGTGGCTCTAAAGGCATTACCAGTGCTGGAGATGAAGAGAAAGAAAAAGCGTAGGAATCAGGAAAATCATTGGAGGAGGAGCCCTGGTTAAACCTGGTGACTGGGGAGCAAGATGGGCCATGGTCCACCTTTCAGAAATCATAGGTTGCTGGCTATACTTTAGCATTTGTCTCTTACAAAGACAGAAGGATTTTTGTGTCCTTTACCCTTGTGTGTTTACCTAGACTGGTGAATATGGCCTTCAACATCTTCTAGATACAGTCAAAAAGCAGAAGCCTGCAAAGAGGTGTTGAGATACAAACTAATCAGCATGAGGCAACCATGAATGAGCATCCCATATAATTACTATACTTTTCATCTCATTCATTCATTCGCTCAATGATTGTTTCCATTTTTCAACTGTCACAGCACCACCTTCAAGATTTTCAGCCTTGTCTTCCAGTCTTTTTGTTTCCCTTAAGATTTCCAGTCCCAATGCCACATCTTCCTGAGGACCTTGCTGATCCTCTCTGTGGTTAAGTCTATAACCTTTCTAAGGAATGTTTTATTTATGGATGTGCACTCAGCTGGTGAGGGGGAACATTTGTGTACAATTGTGTATGCATGCACTGCCATGGAAAAGTAAACAAAGCTGATAATTTCTAGAACTATGTGGGGAATGTCAAGGTCATAAATATCAGCGTGTTTCACGAAATTCATGTACGGACAGGCATTCTGAATCAGATCATACATACTGTTTCCTCTCATGCCTTATCTCTTGTCTGTTGGTGAAGGAAACTGTCTTGTAAGTATCTGTAAAATAATCAGCTCAAATGGATTTTTTTTTTCCTGTCATCAATATATAGAAGTTGTTTTTCTCTAATTCTAAGAATTGTGAAAAGTTTTCTTACGTTAGGAAATACCTTTTTCCTTTTACAAGCTGCACCAATTTTTCATTAAACTATCTCATGACAACGAGTTTCACTGAGTAACAGACTTTTGCATTTTGGTGTGGCACTAGCTAAAGTCTAGAATCATTGACATGACTACAGATCTCATTTCAAATTTCCGAAAAAAAATACCAAGCAAAAAAACCCCCAACCAATTAAAAAAAAAAAAACCCAAAAAAACAAACAAAAAGGAGAAACAACAAAAACCAAATCAAACCAAACCAAAAAAATCAGGAGACATCTGTTGAATTTACTAGTGCTTGGCTGTGGTGTACCCAAGGAGAAAATTTCTTTATTTCTATACATTCAGTATTTTCAGTGTCTGAGAGAAGGAAAGACAGGCCTCATAGAGACAGGTTTATTCTGGGGACATGACTTCCTTGGTACTGATATGTAGCCCCAGTCAGAACTTCCCTTTCCACCTGATTTAATTTTGTTTTTAAGCTATTAAATCAGGAGAAATTAAGCTCAAATATATCACAGTAGTTTCTACATAGTGAACATGCAAATGCTAAAGGCATCTACTGCTCCAGGAATATGATGGTTCTGCACAGACCCAAATAATGAGAAGAACGGGAGCAGGTGATCAGCGACTGCAGTACTCACAGCCCAACATTTCATTCAGTACAATTCTGAAGATGACTAGGAAAGAAAGAAAATAGGTGCTCAGGCTTAGTTCGAGAATATATCATGTTCCTTATGAAATAAGTGTCCCAGGGAAAAAGAAGAGGTACCATTCAGTAAAAGAGTATTTACTTTAACTCATAGGATGAAGTGTATAACCACTGTGCAAAATGCTACTGTGTGTTTTGGTGTAGAAAATATTGTTGACAAGCAGCTTTAAAGGAAATGTTAAGGTTTTAATTAAATCTCTATATTGTTTTTACTCTGCAACTAAATATTTACTTTTAAAGAAAAAAGATATTTTTAAGGGAAACCTCCTTCAGTGTTGCTATCTTTTCTGCAAATATCTTCTGAGAGGTGTTCCTTATAGAGAATACATGGATCCGTCGGCTCTAAACATTCTGGTTTCTTCTGGTCTAGAGTGACAAATTGAATAATCAGGGATGGGAACACAACTTAGTCTGATTGTATTGTTGCACTAGTCAGAAGCTTGTGCTTGGTGGTACGTGCTACCTGCCTGCACCAAATGGGAAATGGCTCCCTGTGGGAAGCCCTGTGCTTTCAAGGCCTGCTGGAACTCAGCGACTGAATTGAGAGGCAGGGTCACATTTCACACCTAATACATGAAGCCTGATCCTGAAATGCCTCTTACAGAAAAATGTCCTGGACTCCCAGGAAAGAACTATGGGAAGAGAATTTATAAATAGGAAGTTCAAATCTTATATGGAAGAAAAATCTCAAGAGGCTAACTGCTGTATGCCGCTTATTCAACAAAACAATTAATTCAAAGAACATATGATAAATTGAAGCCAGAAACACTCAGACAGTTTTCTAGGCAAATCATAGTAAACTTGTAATCCAAGAACACCACAATCTAATGCTTACCATGGTAAAATAGAGTCTTGAGGAACTCGGAAATGTCTTCATCTCATTGTGGTATATTTAAAGTAGGTGAGCAGCTGATATTCTTCCATGTGTTTATTAGTATTCCCAGAAAGTTACATGAGCAAGCAACAAAAGCTAAGCTTATTCTGAAATTTGCAAGGGTCTGTGTTTATATCTTTTAAAGTGACATTGAAAAGATAGATGAATTGATGGAAGAAAAAAAAGAAAACTTACCTGCTATTGTATTAATCTTAGTTAACAGAAGATCTGAAAAGAACAATATCTAATATACTCTTTACTTCAAAAATTAAAGCACAGCTAATTTTTTATAAGTTCAGAGAGAAGTACCTCAGGCTTAATGAATGCACTTAGAATAGTCTTAAGGGGCTGCAAAAGTAGGCAAGTGTTTATTTTCCCCATTGACTTTTTTTATCTATTTGTCAGAGTAAACTGTCTAAACCTAAATCCTCGGCAGACTTCTTTTTTTTAAAAGCAGCTATTGTTCTGACAGTTTCTTCATTTTTGCTTTATTCTTTTTCTTTCAGCAGACCTATGCACCAGAAACTGAAATGCAATGTGAGTTTTGTCAAATCTACATCAAAATAAAGTTCCAAAGCAGTATTTAACAGGAAATGGAAAGAAAGCAATCTCCTTTGCCACACTAGCTTGATGCTTAGTTGTCAGATTTCTTGCATTTGTGATTTCTCCCTTTGATCACTCTAATAACAATTCCTTAGACTATTAAAACTGGAAGTCAGAAACATGTTAGTGGAAAGTTCTACTTTTCACCACTTATGCTGTCTCTGTAATTTTTGTGATTTGCTCACTATGGATCCTGAGCAGAGGTTAATTTCATGACTCTCTTGCCCCTGTGTTATGCCAGTGTAAACCTGCCAAGACTTGCTTGTAAGGAGGTTAGTGATGTGTGATTGATAGGCTTTGACAAAACCTACTTTTGGGCCAAGTTCCTTTGGTGAGGCAGAGTGGGTGTAGTCAGCAGGATTTTTCTGTGCTGCTGCTAGCAGTACCAGAAAAAAGTAGGGAACAGGTAAGACTGGCACAACGTGGATACATTTGGCCCTTGCCTTATTTCTAGTTCTGCTTTCTAGTTCTCTTTTAGAACAAAACCCCTCCTGTGTGAGAGGTTCTCCTAAAGGAAAGTGCCTCAATTAGTTTTCAATCTGACCTGAAAGTAGAGCGCTGGGTAAATGGTCTTTTTGATTTTCTTAGTGCTTAGAACATTTCCAGATGAACAGATAACCATGGCTCTTTGTATCCCCCTTTTAAGAATAACCAACAGCAAATATTGAAGCAAAATAACAAAGGTGAGAATGTTATCTCCCATCCCACAAAAGCCTGAATTGTCCGATCAGGAAAAGGAACTGGGAATAACTTGGAAGTATTTGTCTTTCCACCTCTCTGTCAACACCTGTGGAGTTGTTTGCATTGGGTATTTTATATGGTGCTATATTTTGGGCTGCTGTTTGACACCATTTACAAAGCAATCTTTGTGTTAACATTAAAGTCTCTGAGTTGCTAATATCTTTAAAGCAAGCTTCACTCATTTCTTTGCTTGCTTTTTATGGGAGCAGTAAGTTTAGTGCTTGTAAAGGTGGGGGAATGCCCAGTGGTAGCTAAAGCCATCTACTCTGAGAGCCATCGTCAAGTAAACTCCTCTGTGCAGCAATGCCAAGGCAATGCAGCTTAACTGGCAGCTTCTTTGCTATTTGTTCCTAGACTGCTCCTTAGCAGAGGATGACAATATGCTTGTTTTGCGACATGGGCAATGGAAAGCAAGATGAAGCCACCAAGGTTATTTGTGTTTGGGAGGCAAGGCAAGGTTTGAAGGGAGATACTCAGGAAGAAATGCTAGTGCAGTGACCTGCTCAGAAAGAGAAGCTGTTGTAGAAGAGCTTTTGTGCACAAGGGCTTTTGTGCACATATTTTTTTCCATTTTCTATAAGTCTACTATTTCAGAATCATTGATACCATGTCCTGAGGGCATAGTTTGAGGAGTGTAGCTGACTAGATGAAAGTATGGATCCTTTATTAGCTTGTCAAAGTATGATGCAGCTGCATCATTTGCTCACCCATTTGCTTAACTTAAATAAAGGTTGGTGGTTAGGCTTCTGTTGCATTGTGCTCTCCTGCTAATTATCAGTGTATCTGTTTTAGAGACAATTAGCCACCTGGTTCATTCTCCCATTGAAGTCAGGTCATCATGAGTTACATCTGCTTTCAGGACTCTTCAAGTCCAAGACATAATAAAAAGATGATGGTTATGATTATAAAAAGCATGCAGGGTTGGGCATAAGCTGTACAGAGCACTGAGTTCTCAAGGAGGATTGGGTTGCAAAGCTCTTGCAGGGGCTTCCTTCTGCACGTCACAGAAGATAGATGTGAAAAGAAAACAGATTTTGTGATGCCAGAAGTCCTTTAGCTTATGAATGGTAAAGAGTGTTTGCAAAGGTAGATGGATAAAGGCTAGGCAAAGCGAGACATGATACTTCCCTTTGGCACTGCGGTGATACAACACAAAAGTGACAAGTAAGCACGTCTCTGTGCATACAGAATTTGCATAAAAATAAAAGTTATTCAGACCTGTGGGTGTTTCCTTTTTAAAAATGTGCTATATAATGTGGCATAAGATTATGTGTGATGCACATTTACTTTTATAATCCCATATGTTCCGGTAAAACTCTGTATTTTGAAGTAAGATTTTATTACAGTAGAACCTCGTTAATTCTCGCTAATGACTGGGAGACCCTTAGCAAATTACTCAATTTTGTATACAATCAAATGCCATTTAATCTATTGTGTTGCTAGATGTTCTTCTACATCCTGGGGAAGATGAGCTGCAGAGAACCCTGCCGCTTGTGCCTCAGCTATATTCACTGTGGAGAAGGGGGGTACAAAGTCATTGCAGTGGGTTTAGCTCCAGGTGTTTGTTAAAGATGTTCATGCGGGGCTAGCTCTGGAGAGGATGGAGCCCTGAATGAAAGGAAAGAACAGATGGGGACCTGACAATGAGTAGATTAGCATAATTTACTGTTTCATCCTTTCTGGCTTGGGGTCACGGAGGGATCACAATCTGAATTTTTCTGGAGAGCACAACTATCATTATCCTCCCAGATATCAATACAGCCATTTCAGATTCAATAGGGCCACCAACTTAAACAGAGGAAAGACCAAATCTTCCAGTAAAGAGCATGCCATAGCTTTTCCTGATAAACTGCAGCAGCACACATAAATGGAGACCACAGTGTTCACATTTACTTAGGCATACTACAGATGTGTGCATCAAATGTAGGCGAGACTTAGAGTGTTCAAAAGAACTTTTTGCATGTGTAAATATACTCCTGGACATATCTACTGGGTGAGTTCTCATTGGTTGGTATGAAATTGTAGAATACCTGCTTGCATCTCTTTTACCTGCTGTATTATGGAGTAATAATAGCAACTCAACAATTAAGATAATAGAATCTAGCTCTTCATTAGACACTCATTTTTCAACCTAAGCATATTAACTCTGCCTCAAAGAAATCAGTCCTCCTGACTCCTTGTCTCTCCCAGGACAGAGATTTTTTTTCAGACATACTGTAATTGAAAGCAAACCCCCTTAATTTTGTTTACAATGACTGTGTAGGAAGAAGTTAAAGGGAAAAATCTGGGGAACTAGGGGGCTCAATAAATGTGTACAGAGGGAGGCAAACTCGGGTTTATAAATGGAGGAAATGGCAACATTTGTGAGGATGTCTAGGAAAGGGTATGCAACTATTGGGAGGTCAGGTAAACCCCCAAGAAGCAATGCAGAGGTCATGGAGGGATGAAACTCACTCAGAGACACAGAGAAGACTGAAGCAAGGAGAAAGATGGCAGCAGTATCGTGCAGCATCCATGGACGGAATGGAAAGGAGGAGGGAGATGGGAGGCACGAAGGTGAAGAGTTATGAAAGGGGAAGACAGGCATGGACGTGGGCTTATGTGAGAGGGGTACACGGCACGACCAGATTATCGGAGAGAAATGAAGTGCTGGCGTAGGCAGGAGAGAAATAGAAGTGAGAGGAAGAGAAGGAAGATGATATGGCAATGGGGAACTGGAGCACACTCCTAACTGTTCATTCGCAGGGTTCTATAGCACTTGTCACGTTTTGAAGACATGTATTTTATAGCCAAAGTGTAACTTATAGTAGGGCAGGAAAGACTGTTAGTTAGTTTCCTCCCAAAGACTACTTTCAGCTAAACTTCTACTAACCAATCCTTTGGTCAACAGTTCTCAGACATTAAATCATCCTCCTGTGGAAATCTGTTGCATCCATAATAATCCAAGTATTTGGCATCATGAAAATTGCAAAGGAAATTAAAAAGCCCATCATGATCTGACACCTGAATCTTCTGTCCTGACACTGGCTACAGGTGCACCCTGGCATCTACAAGGAGTAAAAGCTCTTACAGCTACGTATGCTTGTATTTGATAGCCCACCCTTTTTCTACTCTGTTTCCCTCATCATGTTTGGTTTTTTGCCCACTTACATAGAACTTGGATGGGAATCCTCTTTCTAGTGCTCAGTGGCTGTCTAAGAACAAATCATACATCAAGTCACACAGTTTCTTTTCAAGCCTGAAAAGCATTTTTCAAGCCACAGAGAAATTACTTCCTATACAATTGCTCTCATACAATTCAGTAGGAGAAGAGTGAATGGGAGACCCTGTGGGAGCAGCATGGCAGTGTAGAGGAGCTAGATGAAAGGCGCTGGATTGCCCTAATTTCCTGGCATGTAAGAAGGTAATTCACTTTGATAGCACATCACCACTGGTGGCTTTCCAACAGATGGGAAAGACTTGCTAGTTGAAGAAGTAAATAATGTCACATGAAACATACATAATTTGCACAGAGAGAAAATGTAAGACCACTAGAGTTATTGTTTTGCTAACAATGATTCATGACAATGACACTTTGGAGAGTGTGGACCTGGGTTAGAAGTTACAAATAAAATGCATTTCTGCTTCAGGGATCTGTTCCTGTATATGTTTTCTTGCAAACTTTAAGGAAGCTGTTGCAAACTAATCCTACTTAGCAATTATGATTTACTTCAATTGGCTCCACTCTTCATACTATTTAAACTCAGATTTAAAGAATAATATCCACCTTGTTGCTTAACATAAACCCTGCTAAAATAACACACATTTAAAATGGCATTCTTGGCATTATGGAACAACCAAAGGGGAAGACAAAAGCTTACCATAGCATTTATGTGTATATATAGATATATTTCTCAGGAAAAAAAGATCGCGAGATCTTCTAATGAAGACATCAAAGAATACATCTCTTAGCTGAAAAGAAGAATGTCTCCTGACAAAAGCCAATTAAGGAGTGAATACATTTTTTTTTTATTTAGACTTGAAAAATGTATATTCTTGAAAAATGTAAAAAAAATTCCACCACTCCATCCACTCAACTCAGTGCTCTTTTAGGGCTATGAAGCAGCTAAAGAAATATAATGATGTATGATGCATGGAAGCTTGATACTTCATGAAAGAAACATAAAGACTGTGATTTTGCTGTTACCTAAGGCATGATATTGAAATATGTGTTCTGGAAGAGCTCTTTCTCAGCTTGCCTAGAGATTCTGGAACAAATTCTACTCCTGTTTACACCTCTGTAAATCTGGATTTACTAAATGACAGGTGGTATCGTTATCCCAAGTGTGTGCACTCCTAACTGAGAGCAGAACTTTGCCCGACATTAAAGGCAAACTAATAGTAGCTATCCCATGAGATACTCTTGTTTTGTGCATTCCTTGTCCTTTACTTGAGGCTGTCAACCTACATGCTATCAACTCCCTTTTTAAAAATCAGTGTGAGAAGTCTTTCAGCCTGGGATAGCAAAGAGCCACTATTGGGGGCCCTGAAGGGCTGTACTGCTCTGATCTTTTTCCTCTTTCACGGTAAGGATATGAATGCATTTGGACTTGCTTATCTGATGGCTGTACAGCACAGAAATCCCAGTGGTGGAGGGGGTCCTGGGACAGGTCATGAAGCAATTTATGCTGCCCTGTATCTGCTGCCTTAGGACTGGCTAGGGTTTATTCAGTCAGGTGTCACCCATGTTTGGGATTGACATAACAAAAAATGCTGAAGAAGTCAGAAAACATCAGGTGTAGTTGTAAATGTTTGCTTGTCTACTAACTGGGATGGCTAGACGC
Source organism: Ploceus nigricollis (assembly GCA_013399945.1). Classification (NCBI taxonomy): domain Eukaryota; kingdom Metazoa; phylum Chordata; class Aves; order Passeriformes; family Ploceidae; genus Ploceus; species Ploceus nigricollis. Next base: position 687,667 of record VXBC01007998.1, on the reverse strand, counting down.
TTGAAAATTAGTAGTCAGGAGACATACAAGTGCATGCACAGAACAGAATGAATTCTAAAATATATGTAATAAATGTGTGAAGTGACTACTGCAGGATGAGTGTGACTGTGGAAACAGCCAAGGGAGCGAGCACAAAATGTTCTGACCTGCTCAGGACTTAAGCCACATGAAAGCAGCAGAAACATGTGCTGTCAGACTTGATTGTCCTTCAAGTCCTGCACCTTCCCTCCATTCCTGTGTATTCACCTGGGAAAGCAGGAACAGAGGGCTTTCCCCACATGGAGCCCAGACACCCCATCCATCTACTTCAGATTATGCATTTAAGGACAGTGTTTACTGTCAACACTTACACCTGACATATCAACATGCTCATGAGAAATTTGGTTGAACTCTTTAAGCCCTGCCATTAGTCCTCTGTGTAAATATTTGCACAATCAGGACCACAGATTCTAATTTCCTATGAGGAAATAGTGTCTTGTAGTATAGCTGGCATATAGAGTGGCATATAACTTTTAATATAACAGTACAAAAATATCAAAAGGAAGTAGCAAAAGTTGAATGAAATGTAGAAAGAATCAGAGGAATTCTGCTATGCGCCAAACCAACTGTCTTTATATTGGTACAAGAGAGAAGTAGATGAAGAATTTAGGGAGAACTTAGAAACAAGGCTTAGCTTGCCATATTGTGCAAACCCTAACTGAGGAAAATCCCTGCTGTCTTGGAACCCTGTAGGTACGGCAGGTGTGATTAGAAGGCCTGCATGGTGGTACTGGAAATAGCACTTCAAAAAGTTTATTCTGAGAGAGAATAATTGACGCAGGATGTTTTTTACCACAGAATGGTAACTGCCTTGAAATTTTACGCTTTCTAGGCTTTAAATAAAGACTTAAACTTTATAGTGTACATTTAACTTGGAGTTCTGATGAAAACAATGGATTATGTTCCTTAGGAGCTGCAACAAACTTTCAATTTATAACATGACAGTGAAAAATAGGTTCTGTCAACATAAGAATATTCTTTGCTGTGACAAGATAAAACTGTGGCTCATCAGAATCATGTGGATACTGATCCTGCAATTTGATTTATCATTTATTTGCTCTGAAAATCTAGATTTAGGATTTGAACCCAGGATATTTATTATACTATAATGTCAAAATATTGGGTGCCACTTGCATTTAACTGGAACAGACTAGTCAGGATTTAAGAAAAAAATTAATTTGCCTGTGTTGTCTGAGGAAATGATAGTGTGTAGGGAAAAGCTAGGGTCCCATCATGAAGAAATTGCATGGTAAATAGAGCTTTATTGTGTACCACAAAGAGGGAAGTTGAAGACTGTTTTCTTTTATCATTCAGAGTCATTCTGGAAAATGGATGGTAAAAACTTCAAAGTCAAGTGCTTATTGATGTTTTTTCTTATAAAAATAGTACAGGCACTTAACAGCCTCTGTATTATGTACATTCTTTAGCATGAGTGGGTAGCTGTGTTAGTCAGCAGGACAAACTAAATAATAAAATTACTGATACATTTTTAGAGACAAATCAAAACAAATACCTGGGCTTTCAGAATCACTCAGGATGCCTCTTTACAATAGGAACAGCCACAGAAGCCTGAGTGGTTCCAAATGTTGTGTCTACAGAATATTACTTATAACAGCGGTGCAGCCAGAGTCCTATTGTGCAACAGCAGATCAAGCTGAAACACCTCTCAATTAATTGTGCATTTATTAAACACTGTGATTTCTGAGGAAAAATGTAGTTTGTAGGGGGAGTTCATACCTATGTTTTTAGGCTTCAGCATGAGCCATCAAGCATTTCAGTATGGCATATAATTTTTAAAATGAAAATAAATGTACAGGCCTAAGCAAAGAATTGGCTTCATGGGTGTGCTTCTTTGCCTGATTTGAGCACCTATTCAAACAGCCAGAACTCCATATCTGTTTCCATATCTATTCACAGGAGGAAGTTAGGTGATCTTTGAAGGGTGATTCAGAGACCCTTAGTAATGCCCTAAGGAGATACCTGGAGCCAGCCAGAAAGAAGCATAGGCATGGAGATACTGCGCTTTAATATGGATACTGGACTTTAATATGAAGATTATTGACCTCAGGTCTGTGGTCTACAGGACTGCTTCTGCACCCAGGTAGCACCCCTGGGTCTCCACGTAAAGTCTGGAAAAAATGTCAGTCTTATACTCCTGTCTGCCTGGCCTACGGGACAAGCTGCATTTTCACCCTTACAGATGAGAGAAAAAAGATAGTTTGCTTGTGGAGAAAGAACCTGAATTGCTCATAGTTGCATTCTGTGGAGAAGAGGAAGGGATGTAGCCCCTTGAAACCTGGAAGAATCAGTTTATACCAGAGTGACACGAAAGGACTGATGTGTTCGAAGTGATAGAGTACAATAAAACTTATTTAGGGCTTTTGGATGTATCATTGTTAAGTCCAATTTGATCAATTTTAATAGAAATTGTATTTTAGATTAGTCTTCAGGGCAGCCATCATCACGCCTCTTTAATTCTCATAACCTATACATTTTTACTGCATGGATAAATATGCTTTGAAACTAATATAGTGTCATTGAATCCAATATATCTGTAGTGGAACCAATCCATGCATACTCAAGTCACTAAATTTTTATGGAAATGAATAGATTTCCTTTCAAGGCATAATATTTTCACTTACACCAGTAGCTTTTCATTGAAACCAATGCTTTGTTTGCTAAACCAAACATATTTCAGTCCAGGTTCATCTACATATTGCTTGAATTTTTTTTTTTTTTACTTTCTCCTAATTAAACCCATTGAACTAACGACAGTATTGGATGTCTAATGAAACCAACACATTTTCATAGGGACTACTTAGGGTGAGTTTAAGCCAGTGAATAGAAAAGCACAGCTATTGTGCTTTTCAGCATGATTTCATAAAATGAGCACTGTGAAGTGGAACATGCTTTTACAGACAATCTGCCTCAGGACTATGTGACCATATTTTCCCACAAGTGGAATTTGAGGCCTTAAGGTTTTCTGCTCTTTTAGAGGATTTTGCTGTTCTGTGGTAGCTAGACAGGCTACAAGGAGGATAAGGAAGGGCTGGGGTGAGTGGATGAATGCTGGGTGAATGCTGACTGAATATTAGGGCATTCTCAGAGGAAAAGAGAGTAGTCAGATGAGCAGTGTGCTGCAGTAATGCTTAATCAATTTAGCCAAACCTTGGGACTCTGCTAGCTGGTAGATTTTAGGAAAGTCTCTAGGTTATTCTAGATGTGGTGAAGTTGGCTGCCACAGTGCAGTCACTCCAGCACTCATCTGTTACCATCTTGCAGAGCTGTATCCAAACTGCAATTTTTAGGTGGTGGCTGTGAACATTTTCATTACATGTCAGGGGAACAGAGGAATACTGGGGCAAATCCAGAATAACTCTACTTTCCTTGAGTTATTCTACAATTAAGCAGTGTAGCTGATCAGTTTGACTCAAGAAGTTGCCATGCACTGTAAACAAATGTACTGTAGACTGACACTGATTCATTTAATACAGTGCAAAAATAGATATTTGAGTACAGTTGAATAGAAGACAGGCACCATTTTGTTGTAGATGTTTCACTGTTTTGGCAAAAGTCAGGTGTCATTTATGTAGCTCTCTGTGCAGTTAGTAGGTTTCTGAATCTACTTAAAAGGGTAGAAGCCTAGGAAAGGAAGGAGAAGGCTGTATACATAACTGTGTGCTCTTTAGAAAAAAAGTGCTGATGGAGCTGTGGAAATGAGGCCTTTAAGTTTCTAAGAACCAAAAACTTAGGCATTTTGTGAACAATAGAGGTGTTCACAGCAGTTTCTTCCAAACTGTATGGCACTTTTCAGCTAGGATTGTGTGCAGTTTATGTCAAAACATTTCAGTGAAGAAATACAAATACAGACTAATGTTTGACTTCTTTTGTTGTGTTGAACTGGAGCCAGAGAAAGTATTTATATAAAAATCCACTTGTGAAATGCATAACCCTCTCAATGTGACTTATATGTCTGAGACTTACAGAGAATTCAAGCTGATTGACAGAAAATACTGCTCTTATGGTGTCAGAATGTATTATCATGCTTATACAGAAATATAGGCCCCCCCTTTTTTCACCAGTGTACGTGTTCATTGTCATTATGTTCTGGTATACTGGAGATGTCCAGGTACTGAAATACCCAATTTGCTAGGACCTAAAGCTACCATGAAAATATATTAGACAGATGGATAATTCAGCTTGTTGGTTTAAAAAAGTGTGTGTTAAATCTTCAGTATTTGAAGCCTGATCTAAAAAAAAATATATATTCTGTGAGGTCAAAACTGCCATTCAGTGAAGGAAAGAAAAACAAGAACTGCGACAATTAGGAAAGCTTTCCATGCTTGTGCTACAGTTAGTTAGTTAGTTGCTCTCCCTTTTTTCCCTGCCTCCCTACACTAGGCTCATGCACATCAAGGAACTGACAGTGCAGCCTGCAGATAGATCATGAGCAGATCACATGCATCTTTATGTATATGGCACACAGGTGCTATCTGCTTTTTGCCAAATAGTTTAGATTAAAGCAAATCAATTTTGTGTAATGGGTCTTCTATGAGAATGTCCATGTCATTCAATTGCTCCCATTGCATCATTTCTTTTCCCTTGTCCCAGGGGATGCTCTTCAGACCACTTGCAGTACTTATATTTTCCCTTTGATCTTGTACCACTTTCTTATTCCCCTCTGCTCTGCTGAGGTATGACACTGTCGTGCACCTTTTCCTATTTGTTAAAGACTATGAGGATTTTGCACATGGAAGGATTGTTATCTGAATGAAGAGGAGGAAGAGACAGTTGGCTCTTGACAATTTTAGTATCATGACCATTTTTATCAAGTAGGTGGCCCGCACTGGCACTCAAAAACGTTCTCCCAGTGACAGAATGGAAAAGTGTGTCAGTTCTTGCAAATGGGCAGCACCTTGAAGAGTAAACAGAGACAAGTGTCACTTCAGAGGAAAAGTACAGAAAAAGAGCTGCTTGTAGAAGCAACCTGAATGCTGTATTGCACATGCAGATTCACACTGGGGGTATGGCACAGAGGAGAAAGGGAAGAGCATCAAAAATTCCTTTTTTCTGGCCCAGTGTCTGCAGCAAGCAAGAGAGAGACAAGGGAGGGACAAAACCGTAAAAGGGCTTCAATAAAAGTATAAGATAGGTCAGCTTGATGTGGGAGATCCTTGTATTCTTAATTGCATAAAGTTATAACTTAGAGAGTGATTTAGCTGACATGAGCAGCTACATCAGTAGGTGACGTCCATCGCTCTTCTCCCAACCAAACCTGGCTCTTGGAGTTCCCTGTAGCTAGTTTCACACAGTGTAAAACTGCTTTTTTATGCCTTCTATTGGATCTGGCTGAGATGGAGTTCATTTTCCCCGGCAGCCCTCAGTGCTGTGCTTTGCATTGGTAGCTAGAAAGGTGTTGATAACACACCAGTGTTTTGGGTACTGCTGGGCAGCACTGGCACAGCATCAACACTGTCTTTCTAATGTTCTCCCCACCCCCATCAAGGGGCTGGATTTGAGCAAGATCCTAAGAGGGGACACAATTAGGCAAGCTGACCTAAATTAATGAAAGGGATATTCCATATCATGTGATGATATAAAAGCTATGGGAGGGAGGATGAAGTGGGGAAATCTGTTGTTATAAAATATTTACCTTCCAGACCAACTTCTCCACACACTGAAGCCGTGATTCCCAGGAAATGGCTGAACATGGCTTGCTAATTGGGAAATAGTGATTATTTTCTATCCCTTTTGGGAAAATTTTTTTCTTTTCTTTTATTTTTTTATTTAGTAAATAAATAAATAACATAAATAAATAAATAAATAAATAATGTTTTATCTCAACCTACTATTTATTTTCTATCTTATTTTCTCTCTCCTGTCCTGCTGGGAAGGAGAGTGACAGAGCAGCTTGGTAGACACCTGGCATGCAGCTGAGGTCAACCCACTACACACCTCCACATGTCTTATACATCACCATGTGTATGGACTGCATTCCTAAACCAGAGTGTGATTCCCTTGATACAATTTTTCTGTTTTTCTATCACTTATTCTGATATTGTAAAGCAAAGTTTGGGGTGGCTGTTATGGAGCAGCAGCGGACCAGCTGCTGCAACTCTTTCTACTGTAACATTTTTCTTAGTAAGTCAGTGGGGTAATGAATAACTAAGGCATTATTTCATCTCACTCAGTGTTTTTATTGTGATGCTGTGCTTGCAGGTATTTATGCTTCCCACACACATGGACAATGATCTCAATTACATGACAGGGCCAACTTAAAACAGAAAACCCATAATCCTGAGCTTCACGTCTTATCAGGAATTAATACTTACATAAACTAATGTTCATAGAGGAACAGTGATGAAATTTGACTGTGGCATTGAATTCTCTACCTAGAATAAAGAGTCAGTTAGGATGATGTACCCTTTCAGTGAATGACCTGTGAACAACATTTGGGGAACAAAGTGCACCCTTTGCCTCACCTGAGGCATTAGCTTGAGAGATGAAGCATGTAGGAAGCTCTGGGAATTTAGGCTGGAAACTGTGGCTCAATCTTATTCTTACAATCTTTCCATCAGATTTTGCTGTTACACGAGTCTTTGCCCTTAAAACTCAAGGAATTATGTATTTTGCTGGAAAGTTTCTTGTTTTTCTCCTGGAATGGCAAGAGGTTACAGGAGGTCATTTTCACCATGCTGAATAGAAAGCTGTGCTCTCATGCTTGATGATTTCAGCCAAGAACGAAGAGAGAAAAGTGATGCGAAAGTACCTGTTACATTGAAATTCAAACTATGCCAACTCTGAATCATACTCAGGAAGGTAGAGATATTTTTTTTTTCTTCTAAAATGTATACATTTCATTTTCAAGTCTCAGCCACATTTCTATTTGGTGACTAATTTTCCCCATGTGCAACTAGGGGAAGAAGGGTGAAGGCCTCCAGATTTAAATAAAAGAGTATTACACAGGAAGCTAATTTGCAAACCAGCAGCTTTATGAGAAGTAGGATAACTAACTGTCCTCACAATAGAAGGAGAAGTGGAAGAACAATAACAACTGTTCACTGACAGTTTGAGAAATGGTAAGAGCTACTAGCAGCAGTACATACACTTCCATTCTCATCCAAGAGAAGTGGTATGAAATAGAGCAGCTATAACTGATAATAATGATTTTTATCATAGCCATGACCGCTATGAACCTGGTCAATGGGATAAGAGCAGGACAAGTGGAAGATGAAGCATATAAATAACGTGTAAAAGCAGGACAATAAGCAGTACTTGAGAGAGTACAGTCTTCCCTCAGTCATGTTCAAAGGTCATTTTGGAGAGCAGCTTTTTATGTGGATGGATTAAAAAATAACATTCAAAGCTCTCCAAGACACCTATTGAGCAGGGACAAGAGGACAGAGGAAAGGCCACCCTGGACAGATTAACCTTCATCTCATCTGGAGTCCGTGTTCCGGGCCAAGCAGATGAATGAAGGGGATGAGAAAATTTGAAAAAAACCCTTATTGCTCTATCTAATGATGCTTTAATATAGGTGAGAGACAGTATCTTTCCCTTTCAAGCACTGATCTCTTCACATTATTGGGCAGACACTCTGGCATCTGCAGGGCAGCGAGGAAGTGGGCATGGTCTCACATGTCTTTCCAGAACGTAGGCTTGCACAGAAACAAAACAAAACCACTGTGAAACATACATTAAGCCTCAAAACCGAGTCCTAAAGATTAGAATGAACAAAGTAAAGCTGAAATTTTCTATCTGGTGTTGCTGGAATCCATACTTACAAATGATTTACATAACTATACTCTATCTGATCGACTCAAATGTAGTCACTCTCAGTATATCAAAATGTATTTGTGCCTTACCAGGGAGTAGATTAACTTTGCAGATGCTAATGGCCACAGAATGGCAAGATTTAGACTAGGGAAACTGCCTCATCCTTAACTGTAGAGGCACACATGGCTTACTTCATATCCCAGGGGAATATGATACAAGTCTACAACCAGATAAAACACCAAAAATATTATTTAGACACACAACACTGCCACTGTGAACATAATTACTGGATTTCTTGCACAGGGTTTTTTTGCCTTCCCATCACCTCCCTTCAAAAACGTGTGTTGTGAACTGCCATGTTCTGCAGCTCCGTTTTACACACAGGTGGCACTTCGATAGGGTCATACACGTTCACGCCCCGCTGAGAAAGTACTGACAACCCTTTGCTTGTTCCCTGCTATATCGTCACTGACACAGTATAAATCGAGCACTGTACAACCGCTCTTGTGGGCGCTGTCCCATAATAAAAGTGGGACATTCCTCTGGGAAGGGGAGAGTGGAAGTGAAACATATGCTCATGGAGGCAGGAGCTGGACCTTAACAATTTAAAAAAACCCAGTATTTCCACCATGGCTATTTAAAATCCCTGTCCTTCCTTTATGTATTTTTAAGTGCATACTCATGTAAATACATCTGATCATATGGCAAATGTCACACTCTATGAAGAAAAAATATGATGGCTTCGCCTGAGGGAAGAATCAGTCTTTCCACCATGGCTAGGCCATTCCTGGGTTGTCAGGTAAGGCCCTGCTGCTCAGGGTGGTTGTCCTGTCACACCAAAGTCAACATACTGGCTATGAAAAGTGAACTCATCTTGTGCCCACTGGAATACCTTCATTTGGGAGGAACACATATGAAATTCCCATACTTTCTAAATGATTTGCCATGTGCAGAATAATACTCACAGTGGAAGGCAACTTTGAAAATAAGGAATACTTTTGTTAATAATCTTAATTCACCCATCCAGTAATGAGGTACACAAGAAGTTAGCTACACATACAGTGTTTTCCGAAACTATTTCATGAAAGAAAATGTAAACAAAGTGAATTAACAGAATATATTTTTTTCTAAAGAGTAATTTTCTAATTTTTCCGTTGTGCAGCAGCTGCTGTTGCCATGCTGTCATTGCTGTTGCTATGTATTTTTGAGTGTGCCAAGATGTAATTGGCTACTTCAGCATATATAAACTATTGGTAGAGATGTTTCTATGGAAAAACCACATCTTTTTTTTGATTGGTTCATGCTGAAAGTAGATGTGCTTAGCTATCATCTCAATTTAAATTGAGACCAACAGGTTTTAAGTCTCATAATGCAATGAAGCCACATGCTATTCATCATGGTGGAACTGAATTGAGGCAAGAACTTTTATGTCGACATTATGATAGAATATGAGTGAGATTGCATCTCCATGGTCTCCAAATGTTTCTGTAGTCTTTAGCAAGCTTTTTGATTCACTGTGAATTGTATTTGCTCTGAAAATAGGGCTGTTTCCTGGTCTTGCCTGACATAACTTGCTGGCTACTAAGTCAAAATTCATTTCAGACTAGTTATGTATTTTGCCTGAGGACCTTTTATAAAGAATTATTGACTTGTGCAATGCAGCTATGTATCTAAAAGTCTTTTGAAAAGATTGACAAATACCTATGGAAATTGTGTCAAACCCATCAGGTTAGAGGTTTGTAAACCCAGACAATTTTGTGTACAGGATGAGATTTTGGGAGAATGAAGGACTCATCATTTCAGCTGTGGAGGGGTTTTAGTTATCTGCTTTGGACGTGCCATATGATCTTGATCTACAAAGCAGAGATGTACATCTGGCCTCAGAAGTCCTGGGGTTGGTGAGAGGCACCATGTAGTAAGTATTAGTTTCAGACTCCTACCACTGAGTTTTTCTACAGTCAGGATGATAGAATCTGTCTGAAAAACATTATTCATATTTATGCTAATAATCGTTTTATAACTAAAGTTTACTTAGGTTACTTGAAAACCTGCTACAGCCCAAATATAGACAGAACATAAGGTGAGGCCTAATGCGAGGTACACAAATACATGACTGCAAACACTATCGGATTAATTTTTGAGAACAAGTGACATGTTGTGCAACCTTGGTTTCATAATTCTGTCTTACTTAAATACTTTCTCATTGTAGAAGTTAAAATAAAATTTGGGGGTTTTTGGACACTCTGAGGTTATAGAAATGTATTTCCAGAGGGAAATCTGCAAGTCCTCCCCTGTAGGAGGTGGCTGAAGTGTTATTTAGACTTAAATGAAATGAGACATGATTGAAGGGTTGTTAAGAAGGGACTAAACAGTGTTGGGTTACATCACAGAAAAAATGAATTATCATCTGCTTGGCTCATAATATGTCTTTAACTATTACCTATGCGGGTACTCTTTCTTATGCTTTATGCACCTCAGAATCTCCTAATTTATTAGCAGGTCAGACTGTTCCCTTTTATTATTCCTAAAACTTCTTTTCTTTGACTACTGGTCTGATTCTTGTTCTATTACATCAAAGATTATTCTTTTTATTGGATCCTTTTTCTCTTTTTTTTCCTTTTGCACTGTCTTTGTCAGACCAATTACCCAACTCAGTGTTGGCAAGAACAAAACTAAAGCTTTGGAGATAAATTTGTCTTTCTTTTTTCCTCTTTAAGTCATGGGAAGATCATACTATCTGCCTGAGAAGAATTTAATTTCTCTCATATGTAAGCTGTACAGTTGGAAAGAAATTGTATAAAGAAATTATGAGTTAATGTTCTTTTGTATTGACTAAGTATTGAAATTTACTACTGACAACATGTGTCAGTCTGCAAAAAGAGAAGTTTTTTTTTTAAGAAGGAGGTTTATATATTAAGGTCACCAACCCTCCATTTTAAATATCTGCTCTTCCCTAAAAATCTTAATTGGGAGTAATAAAAATGTTATGATAGTGTAAATTTTAAAAAGTCAGAGCAAGTTTTTGCAGTGGTGTGAACTGCAAATGCTCTTTTAGAACATCTCATTTTAATTTAAATTTTTTGTTTAGAAGATGTTATGCTGATATTGTGATGCACCCATGGAACATGATGTGTGGAAAGGCTGTCCATGTGCACGCACACACACACACACACACACACACACATTGTTGCAGGACGTATATGCTTTACCTTTTGGGGCATCCTAGCACCTTAGGCATAGTGTGAGCAGTGATTGCAACTCCCTGCAGACTCTATGGATGAGTGTGTCACAATGACATAATGCCATGGGTATGAGTGCAATGCCCCTGCAAAGCACCAATTTACCTGCTGCATTCTCCCCCAGTCATTTCCAGCTGAAAGCTGGTGAGTGCCACTACTGCTATTGCTTGCAAGAAGGCAACAATTTAATGGAGATGATTCCCTTTAAGAGGTCTCTGCTGAGTTTTTGGTTGTCAGGGAAGATGATAGTCTCATCCCTCCGGTTAGATAAAATTAAGACTCCTTCTGAATATCTCATTATTGATCAAGTGGCACTTGCAGTCAGCTGGTTATATTCCTTTTCTGAGAGGCTAACAGCTTTCCAGAGGGGCTTCTAAGGCTATGGAGAAGCTGTGGCCTGTATGGTGTTTTTCGTAAGTCTTTTCCTTCAGGCAAATCTCAGATTTAAATCTCAGATTAAAAAAA